>CM046670.1:40055258-40157758 GCA_025594165.1 Tamias sibiricus | reverse complement strand
TTCTGTGCCATCCCAGCTGCCTATTGCCTGTCACCTGGCCTCCTCCATGAAACAGGGTCAGCGAATTGACTGAGGGCAAGACTAGAGAAGTAGATTGGAAGTTCAAATATGCCTAAACAGTATGGCGCTAATGCCCTCCCATACAAATAGAAAGCATTATTATCACTTGTCCTTAGAGGTTTTTTTTCCAAGGAATCACAAAGAAACACCCAGTAAGATTCCAAGTTAACAATGTCTTCAGTTGCTTAGAAGGCGTTGGGCAACCAACCCTGGGCTTCCCTCTCACCTGGGTTGAGGCCATCTTTCTGCTTTTCCTTACATTAATTCTCTCAAGTGTGTGACTTCATTGCAAAGCCAGATTAAGTTGAATAAGGAAGACATGGAAAGGTATCAGCTTGTGTTGTGCCATGAACACACACACACACACACACACACACACACACACACAGACACGTGTGTGTGTGTGTGTGTGTGTGTATGTAGGTCTCCACGGATGTGCATGCTTGACTTAAGTGGTAGGGAGCAAGGTTGAAACATCAAGTCAGTCTTCAAGAAAAGCTGAATGAGTATCCACACGACTCAGTATTGCTTTTGATGAGGCACTACTACAGTGGATTTTGTGTTTGATTAATGCAGTTAAAGTTTAAAAGGGACCTTTTTGACTGACTATAGAAAGTCTGCTTTAATGGAGTTGACTGTGGGCCCACAGTAGGTACATACTTTAAAATCTGGTTTTGTGATCATATTTCACTGGGGTGCTGTTAGGCAATGAAGAAGTTTTGTTGTCTAAGCTAGTCGGGCTATACCAATCAGAATTGCAAAGTCTACAGTGAATTTAGCACGATTCATCCGAAAATAAGAGCAGGAAAGTTTTGTGGGTTATCTTGTTTTGTTTTGTTTTGTTTTTTAAGGCACATGTATGCTATCTGCCCTGGGAATAACTTTGACAAACATAATTTTAAGCATTTGAGACATTTTATTGTTCAAAGAGAAGTTGCTGACTTCATCAGGAGTATAAGCCTAGTAAAAATGGAGCCTGGAATAGTAAACTAGTCCAGAGCTGAGGCAGAAGCAGGTGACCTCTGACCTCTGACTTTTACTGGAAGATGATATGCAGCATAAATCCAAGGGGCCTTTTTTCTTTCAAGTGCATATGTATATGTTATGGCGTCGCTGTTCACAGCGCTGTAGTTAAGGCAGCGTCAGCACTTTTGATATATAAAGCCCCACTTTCAGAATTTTACTTACATTATGAGTTTTCAAAGAGGTGTAAATGGAATCTAAATTCTTTTTTCCTGTAGCCCAAAATTGCTACGTGGGGTCATAGGCGAGCATTTTGTTTGTTTCTCTTCCTTTGTTTTATTTCTTGTTTTTAAAAACATACATCATCTAAGGATGGGCAGGCAGTTTGGCTGCTGTATTAAGGCTGGCAGACTGCTGAAGTGCACTTGAATTTAAGACTGTGATGCCTAAGTTTTCTCAAATGTAATCTGATAAGAGGATTTTCAGAGGGCAAATGCCCCGTGCCAGTTCTTCCCCTCTGTTGAGCCATGACAAGGAATTTGGAATTTTGTGTGTTTCTTTTAGCTTCAACAAGTGATCTCCCAAGGGCTATTTAATAGTGAATTTGATTATAACCAGGACCCATGGACTCTTCATGTTACTGGTTTGTCACTTAGAAAGTTTGCCTTTATGTTTTTTTTCCTCATTATATTTTTATATTTAAGACCACCACCTTGGGCTTTTTAAATGAAATGCTTCTCATTTTCACACAAATTATCTCATTTGAAGCATCTTTTTTTAAAAAAATATTTTATTTATTTGCTTTAGTTGTACACAATGCAATGCATTTATGTTTATGTGGTGCTGAGGATCAACCCGGGCTGCGCACGTGCTAGGCGAGTGCTCTACCGCTGAGCCACAACCCCAGCCCCCTCATTTGAAGCATCTTGATTGAACCATTTTAAAACACATGGTAGATGAAGTAGACCTAACCACCCCCCCCCCCCCAAATCTGGCAGATGAGAAAAATAAGATATGGACAAGTTTTTGATTTGTTGAGGTGGCAGTCTAGTGCCAGACCTAAAATCCCAGTGTCCTGATTATGCACATAATGTTTCTCCTCATCATACCCTCTTCCTCATCTCTTCACCAAATAACTAGTCCATTACTTCACTGTGATCAGATAAGAACTTTCTGTGTTGTCCTCCCCTCCCCATCCTCTGCCAGCTGGATGACAGAGGTAGTGGGAGCCACACCTGTAAGTCTTCTTTGCATTTCCTTCCTTGGTGGGATTGTTTTTTTCTTGTAGTGAGATTTATTCCTGCAAAGTGCAGAACAGTGCCTGAAAGTGTTGCCAAAACAACTTATGCACATTCCATGCCAACTATGACCCTTCTAAACCTGTTTTTCATCCCTGAGACCTGTGGAGCTGGGTCTTTGTGCAGCCTTTGGATTAACTGCACACAGTGGCTTGTCCATGTTTTCCCTGTCTGCCTTTTCTGGCAGGCCTGGGTGTGTGTAGGCTGTGCCAGCATTTGGCCCGTAGTACATGTCCTAAATAGTTATTTACACAGTTTGAGTCCATTTTAGTCAACTGGGTAAATAACAGCCCTCTTCAAAAGATTTATAAATCCATAAATATGTCTTTATACATACCCAATAGACAGAAATAACTCAATCTGTCAAGAACATATCCAAAGAGGTGTTTCCCCCACAGACAGGAGTAATACATATTTTAAAACTTTCTCTACCGTATTATTTGTACTGCATTGCCTTTTCCTCGTTTCTTTTCCATTTTCACCACTTCATTATGGCACCTATGGTACCAAAAAAGAAAAAAAAAGAAAAGGAAAAAAATTCCTTAGGCTCTGACCCTCTCTTAAATAGCCTCTCTGCTACATGGTGCAGGTATATAACAGTCTCTCTCTCTCTCTCTCTCTCTCTCTCTCTTTCAACTGAGTCCTATTCTTTTGGACTTTCAAAGTAAATAAAATAAAATAAGTCATCCAGGAGTTTCCTAATGTTCTGCCATATTTCAAAAGACAGTAATGGTTTCTGGTTAGAGCTTTTAGCAGTTTGGATGATTTTGAGAACCTGGTCATTTTCCAAATTAGTAAGTTATCATGATTGACGAAATAGTTTTAGAACAAATTTTTATGTAGACATAAAAAATGGAAGGAAATCCAATCCTGGGCATTCTAAAGAGAATGTGTATAAGGTATGCAATTAGGAAGATATCAGAAATATTTTTCAGGGACTTACCGTTTATTCATGACTTACATAGTATATCTTTTCCCCACCTAAATTATTTGTCATGACAGCTCATACCTATGTTGTACCCCTTCATTTAATAGTAACACCTGTGGCCCTTTGCACAAGCAAGGCCCCTTGAAATGGGCATTTGAAAGGAAGTCTTCACTTCTGTGTGTTTAGCTGGGAATTCTGCTGTTCTTGCTATGACATTGATTTTGCCTACCTTTCAACTTCCTCAAAGCATTTCCAAAGATACTAGATAGCATCCTTATTTTATCTCTGTCAATTATTTGCTATTTTCCCACAAGGAGAAAAAGAAATGGCTCAGAAATACTGGAGAGTAGTTGTCAGAGGCATCCTGGCATCTGAGTCTCTGGGCTTTGTAACTACATCAGGATGGAGCATTCTCAGGACTCCCAAGTTGTGTCTTGTAATATGAGGTACAGGTTGGCAGATTGTGTCCTTCAAGTGTCTCTTTTATCCTACTGTGTGTGGTGGCCCTACTGACCACAATGGGGCCTGGTCCAGGAAGTGTGTGGTTTGGAGCAGGAGATCCAAGCAAACCTTGTGCCTCTTCCTGTGAGATTCCTGCTGCAGCCGCTCTATGCCTCACCAGCAGCTTGAGCTATGATTGGCCACATTTTGAGTTTGGGTACGGCTCCCTCTGTGGTCCCAAGTCAAGGGAGCTGAAAAAGTGATAATAACAAAATAGGATTTTAAGGGCTGTCAGTTAATGTAGATATTCCCATCCCCCACTTTGTGAGCCAGGTCATGGAGGATCAGGGAGGCAAGGAGACTTGCCCAAGGCCTCATCCTGCTTGGTGGTCGAGTTGAGATGCATACCCACGAAGTCTGAGTCCAGAGCCCAAGCTGCTAACTACCACGTCCCATTTGATGTAGTACTTTCGTGTGGCTTAGAAATAGGAAAAGAGATAATTTGCCAGACATTCTTTCTGTTACCAATTCGGCAGCTCTCTCCACAGCCATCTGTACCGGTCTGGTGGTGGGCTCTGTAAGGGTGACATAGCTTTGAAGACAGAATCAACTGAGACTCCTGGGGGAAGACTGCTGGGGAGCAGGAACCTAGTTTTGTGCGCTAAGTAGAATGACGATTGAGCTATTTACAAGGAGAGTGTGATGATTGATATGATTAATTTGTATTATGTATTAAGAGCCTATAGCATTTCACTCATTCAGGAGTTATTGAATTGAGAATAAGAGCCCAGAAATCAAGTCAGAATTTCTCTTGCAGAACGTTTCCCACTTAAAGCTCATCTTATTTTCCTGTTTTGTGAGGATCAAGTATTATTTTGACATCACAATTTGGTATGAAACATTTCAACCTGAAAGAACTTTAATGGTTGCTGGCACCTCTAAAACCCACGTAGGAACTTCTCCTTGGGGGGGCAGATCTCAGATCAACAATAGTGCCACTAGAAAAAAGAAAAAGCAAAACCACCATGTTTCTTTAAAGAGGAATAACTGAAAAGCACTGTTCTTTCTTTATAATAATGTATCCACCGTTGCTACGCCTCCCACTGCCCCACCCCCTCCACACCAGCTTTTGTATGAGTCCAAGCAACCTATGGCAGAAGGCAATTCCATGTTTTATTGAGGGGAATCTCAAGGCAGTTGTTCCAGACCTGTGAAGCCAGCAGGCAGAGCTGCCTGAGAGGGGGTGGGGAGCAAGAAGGGAGGAGGTGGGGAAGGGCCACATTGTGTTCCAGATGACTGAGCAACGATTTATATGCCAGCTCTCCTTTTTACATGAAGAAGAAAAGTAATAACAGCCCAAACCCAGGCATTTGAAACAGTCAGCTGTCCGATGAATAATGGGATAGGTGGGAAGGAGCTTTCTGATTGGATGTCTTAATGAGCACATTTCGCACAGAGTTTGGGCTGCAGTTCCCCTTGACCTTTGCCCTTTATTGACCAAACTGACACTTCATTTTTCACATACTTCCAATTATGGCTGGGCTTAAGTGTTGCCCTCCCTCCTTTATTTCTTTCCTATGGACAACTTGAGAGTGGTCGAGGCCACAGAAGATATTTTAATTTGAAAAACTACCCTTGCAACTCAGGTTTAGGGTGTAATCTGAAACTGCTGTCTGTTTGTAGTTTTTCAGATGAAAACACAAGTTATCACCATTTGTTTAGAAACAGTTTTCTTGGGAAAAAAATTTGAACTGATTTTGAAAACCAAGTATTTATAATAACTTGAGAACTTTGCAGATGATGAGAAGTGTTTAAAAGTGGGTTTCTTTCTTTTTTCTTTTCTTCTTGTTTGGCTTCATCTGTCTGTTGGTCAAAGTGACTTGTCTGATCCATATTTGTTCACACTTGCTTCTTAAGCTTCACATCTCTCCTGGGACTTCTTATGTTTCAAGGGCACTGCAATGTATTTTGGCTAATACACTGTGGAGTGAAAGGGAAAAGTAAAGTATAATTGTGACCACAGGCCCCAGGTCTTAGACCATTGCACCCTATGTGTTACTTTGCTTGTGTTTAATGTTGGGTTGCAAATTAAAGTGTGGCCTTTGTATGCGGTGGCAGGCAGAATAGGAAAATGATTTCCTGGTGGGAAAAGTCAGGTGTAAAAAAAAGAAAGGGGAAGTTATTATACTCCACAAATCCCTGTTATCAAAAGGTCCATATTATTAACTTCTCAAACACATCCAATTAGATGTTTAGATTGAGAACTGTTTTCCCAGGAACATCTTGTAATGCACTCCCCTTTTCTTTTATTGACTCATCAAATGTGGGTAACAGTTATCTATTCTTCATTTACTTGGCTTCTTGCATCGTGAGAGCAAGTCCTCTTGCAGAAAAATAACTTCATCCTCTAAAAGTACTAGCTGCATTTCGGAGCATGAACTTGGCCATAAGCATTTTCACTAAAAGTACATCTTCTCTCTATTAGGCCACATCACTAGTAAACTTGAGGTCACTGTTTTTCATCTTAAACAACCAAAGCATGCATTTGAAATTATTTACAGCCAAATAGATTTCCTTCTCGCACACCCATTATCTGTCTCAAAAGTGGATGAAGTGTTACCTACTTTATTATGTAGCCCTCTGGCATATCCATGGCATATTTTTACTATAATATGGTAATAAAAGAATATGTAAAAGACAGACAAAGGTTCTGTCTTTTTCTGTAAGGTGACCTCTGTTACCAAGTAACTGCTTTACTTATGAGCTTATTAAAAACTCAAAAAATGAGCTTTTCATACTTCACAGGCATTGATGTGAAAATGAGCTGTCCTGTGAGTAGTTTTCTTGATCATTTTTAGAACAATTGATTAGCCAAAGAGCTACTGTCATTAGTTGACATTGACTGATAGCAATTTGTCACAAGCTCTGAAGGTCAGCTAGACAGTTGGAGTTTCAGCTTGTCTTTGATTGACCTTTACTGATTCCATCCTCATGTGATTGGGTTTGAATAGGTCTGACCCTCAATTGGAAAAGACAGGACATTAGTCAACAGGGTCATTTCTTACAGTTTCTGTTGATTGCACATTTTTATTTATGTGTGAACTCATGGTCTGGATTTCTTGGCCATTTTTATACTCTCAGTTTTG
This sequence comes from Tamias sibiricus, assembly GCA_025594165.1. Classification (NCBI taxonomy): domain Eukaryota; kingdom Metazoa; phylum Chordata; class Mammalia; order Rodentia; family Sciuridae; genus Tamias; species Tamias sibiricus. Next base: position 40,150,922 of record CM046670.1, on the reverse strand, counting down.
AAACTTAAAAGGTGTGATATTTATTAAGTGTCACCTTAAAGTCACAATTCTATTTTCCCTTTGGTTTGCGTTTAACAGAAGACTTGCTATGTGCTGCCACCAAATTGCCTACTGACACTGGCCTTTGCCACCTGTGCCGATCCTGGGGTTTTGTTGATGGATGGAGTTTTCTTGTTGCTTTTAAGGAATATGGACTTCAGTGTGACTTGTAGAACTTCTAAAATTATACACTCATTCTTTGACTTCTCTGGAATTAATTACTTTGTCTCCCAAGACTCATGCATTATTTTTAATAAATGGAAATGGAGCAGTAAAGAATTATGAATAATGATGTTATGTCATTTCATCATTTAGCTTTGCAGCCAGAAGCATGATCATTTTTTTTTTTAAAGGTAGCTGCTTTTCAGTTTCATTCAGTCTGCTATAAACTAGAGAATATATTTTCTGTTGTACGGGTCCAGGAGTTAATTGTTCATAATATTCAGGTCTTTCCTTTCCAACTGTAAGATATTTTCCTAAGCTGCATTACATGTAGAAGACTATGTTCCATATTCATAGGAACAACATTCATTTTTTTTTTTTGCTTTATGTAAATACTAAAAAATGGTGAGCTTAGCTTAAAAATGCAGGTCCCAATCTGTAATTATTTAATTCAGTTCTTTCTTTCCTCTTGCTCCTTCTTACCTTCCCTTCTTTTCTCACTTCTGTGTTGGATTTTAAACTATAAGCAATAACTCGTTTTTCAGGTTGGCCCTCCAGCCATTCCAGGGCCACCACACACAGCCTGGCAGAGCCTAAACATGTGTTTTAGTTTCTCCCCAAGAAAATAAATGAGGAGAGAATCCATTGTCCCAGGTGGTAGATTCTTCACCCGGTGTCATTCTTGGCAAGGCAGAAGTGAGGAAGTTAATTTTAGGGAAGCATTCATTTAACATAGCCCAAGGAGATAAAAAGAGTTTAGCACCATAATCTCTTCTGTAGACAAGCCAAAACGTTATCAGGAGTTGTATTTAAGGGGGGAAATGTAGATTTATACATTCTAGTCAAGTCATCAAAATGGATTAAGTGCTTACTGTGTGTCAGGTGCTTTGTGTGAGGCTGTGAAAATGAGTAGGTCATCATATGTGTCCTCAGGAAGTTTGTGTGTACGAACAAGGACATCAAGTGTATGGAAGTGAAATGGTCACCAAGTACTGGGGGTTCCTAGGGTGCTGCAAGTTGTACTTATTTGTCAACATACCAGTGACCCAGCCTGGGTAGCTCCGTGGTCAGGGCTCTGCTGAATCACATGGTGTGACCACCCAGGGTCTGTGCTGTTGGGACCATGGGGCCCATCATCACTTTTTATCCCAGTTAGTCACCTGGCTGTTGACTCATATTGGTCTTCATAGAATCTTGACATGTTAGTGGGGGAGGGGTTCCTGTAGCAGTTTGGTGAAGTCAAAGGTAACTTTTCAAACTAGTATTAAAAATTATAGGATAACATGGGAAAAATATATTGAAAATCCCATTATCAAAAAATATTTTTAAAAAGTGAATTGTATCCTTCCCTAGAGCTCCCCCCTTTTTGTGAATTAGCATCTGTATATCAGGGAAAACATTCGGCCTTTGGTGTTTTGTGATTGGCTTATTTCGCTTAGCATGATATTCTCCAACTCCATCCATTTGCTGGTGAATGCCATACATAAATGCATTCCACTGTATAACTAGTTAAAGCAAATTAAAAAATTATAAAAAAGGTGAATTGCAATATAGTAATGTAAATGCTTTGTTAAACATGCATTGCATAACAAGATCTACCCGAAAATCCAAGTAGTGATGAATGTAAGTGACGTGTTAAGGTATTTGTAACAACTATATCATGATATGTGATTATGATTTCCACTGGGGAGAAAGTCATAGTCCCTGCTAATAGTTCTGTGGTTTGTTACTTGTCTAGGTTTGTACTTGAAGGAAATACTAATTAGAGGTTAGGAAGAATAAAAATAGAATTTTCCCCCTTCCAGTGACATATACGCCTTCAATTCTAACTATAGACTCAATGGTGGAGGGAAAATCCATGTGGCCCAGGGAAGAGCTTCCAACCTTACTTAATTTAAGTGTTGTGGCCAAGAAGTAGTCCACAAACCCCCAGGTTTGAGCGAGTGACTGTTTTTGATGCTGGTGTTCTGTGTTTTTATCTTTTACCACATGCTGAAATGAGCCGTGGATTGGCCATGTGTGGGTCATCCTTCTCAGGAGACTACCTAGAAAGGAACCGTGTATTCTCCATCTTTGGATATCCAGTGCTTAGCTCAGTTACAGGCACATAGTCATTGATGGATCCTTATTTATTAAACAGGACTAAGAACTCTTTCCTGTTTTCAAGCTGTGATTGCATTACATTCCCTCAGGACTGATTTCTTCTGGGTGCCAGAAAGCTAATCTCCCATGGAAATCTGTCAAAGTATAAATAGGTGCCAAGGTCTCACCTGTCCTGGCTCTCAGAGATGTATTTCAACAGGGGCAATGAAGGAAAGACTCAGTGAGGAGCTGTTTCCGAAGTTGGTGGTAGATGAGTTTGGGGATGTCATCTAAATTACACCACCAATGTAATTCCCAGTTTTTCCTGTTCCTCCCCTTGGATACCATCAGTTGCCCCTCAACAGGCATCTAACAAAAGATGTGGAGAGACAACAGCATTTTGGGACTTTTGAGGGATTGTAGGACTGGGGGTAAGGATGAATTCTGAGACAGGACCTTGAAACAGGAGTGACTATGTTATCCTTGGAGCAGGCTTTTATGGTCTATGCCCTTCCCAGGAGCAGATATGATTTCATCCCCTGGGATGTGATACTTAGCTCTGCCCCTGAATTCATCTTTCTCCCCCATGAATGCTAGCACTAATTAAAGATGGTAGTAGAGGATTTGGCTGTTGGCCTAGCAAAAAATAACCCAAACAGTACATTTATGCCAAGCATTTTCCTTAAAAAGATGTAGGCGTTGTCTACCTCTTTGTATTGATTGGTCCCAGAGGTAGAGTCGGTAAAGTTGGGTTTGCTCAAGTGTCTGGCTTTGTGGATTAGTTCAGTCTTGCAGATAATTTTCCATAATTACTTAACCTAAAAGCATTCTATCTGATTAGTACAATTAGCTTTGGCTTACCCCATTTACCAATATAATCCATATGCATTCCCTTCTAAACACAGCTTATTTTATTTCCTAACAAATAATAAAGTAGAACGTCCTTTTACTTATTTCCACATCAGGAGGAAAAGAAAACATGATCTTATATAGCAAATCTTTAAAAAAAAATTTTTTTTAGATGTTGATGGACCTTTATTTTATTCGTTTATTTATATGTGGTGCTGAGAATTGAACCCAGTGTCTCACACATGCTAGGCAAGTGCTCTACCACTGAGCCACCACTCCAGTCCTTATATAGCTAATCTCATTTTTTTCCCCCACAATCATATGTTTTAAGGAAGGGGGAATTGAGGAGTAAAGGCAGGACATATTTTGTCTGTCAATAATATTTTTGCTAAATTATCAACATTTAATTAATGCCATGTCTTTAACAGTTTTATTTTTTTTTTAGTTTGACTCTTTGCTTTCATGCCCCCATTGAAATGTACCTGTGACACCAGGCAGGTAGCACCGTGACCTCTTTTTATACTTTGATGCCTTGGGATAAAAGCATATACAGATGTTTCTTGACTTGTGATAGGATTATGTCCTTTAATCCCAGAGTAAATTGAAATTATGAAATGCAGGAAGTGCATTCAATGCATTTTGTAGAGTATCAGTTGTTCATCCTCGTGATCTTGTGTCTGGCTGGGAAATGGGGTTCCCTGCCCTGCATCATGAGAGAACATCAAACTGCAGGCTCCTAGCCCAGGAAGAACCAAATTTTGAAATATGGTTTGTATTGAATGTGAATCACTTTTCCACCATTGAAAAGTTGAAAAAATTATAAATCACACCATTGTAAATTGATACAATCTGAACTGAACTTTAAACTGTGTATATCTTCTCCCCCTCATTCTAAGAAATAATTTAAGGAAATTAACAAATTAGATAAGTATACAATAGTGTCAAAATAGTAGATGAAGAAACTAGAATAAAAGGAAAATGAGCAAGAAGGCAGTCATAGAGTAGTAATTCAGAAGAATATGAATTACAAGATCTTGTATAATTGCTGGAAGTAGGTAATCAATTTGGCCCTGAGCTTCCTAACAGCCAAAACAAAGAGTGAAATAGAAGTTACAAGATTTATAGCATTCATGGACGTTCCTCAGAAGAATCCTTTTAACTGGAAGTAAGATCTAAAAGAAATTCTCCTCATGTCTTCACACAAAGACCCGTGAGATGCCGTAGACTGATAGTCTCAGCAACATCTGTATGACTCCTTTTAAATTCCTCTCAGCTTCTGGCACAATGCTGTAAACATAATAACAGTGGATACTTATTTGATTGCTTGATTTGACTAGATGTGTGGAATCATATTCAATATTCAATATTCTTACTCATAACTCCTTGGTATTTAAGCTAGTCTTGATTTCCATGGTTGGAACAGGTGATAGCCTGTTTTAATATGACCCAAGCTACTAATTGTTTTGTGGTGCCAACAGGCCTTTCTCCACTTGTCTATCTCCTTCTGACCTCTGACCATATTATAGTGGATCAGCTCCACTCTCCCATCTTCTCTCCCTTCACTTGGGCCCTGTGGTAGGAATGAGAATGCTCCTGTTGATATGGCTATTGTCCCCTAAAACAGGGTTCATGGAGCCAGAGAGACTCAGATGAGCAGTGGTTAGACTAGGAATGACACAGGGTCGTGTTGGGATGCCAAAATGGAAAGATTCTGGTGCACTGTCTTTAAAAAGGAAGGTTCGGAGGGAATATGATTTCAGCCTCTGTAATTGAGGGAGCTGGGCATTAGGAATATTTGCATTACCACATCCCAGTGCCAAGAACATCTCCTTATGTAAAAGGAATGAGTTTAGTGCAAAGAAAAGGTATTGTTTGATACTGTGAATTTTAAGCTTAATGAGAGGACTACTCAGAAGATAGAAGAGATGAAAACAGAAATAGTCTCACTAGCTGAATGAGTATGGATCGAATGTCCACTGCATAGGGTGCTAGATGTGAGAATCCAAAGTCAAAGAGGTCATTTCTGGAAAAAGGAAACTGACAGTCCAGGGAAGAGCAAATAGCTGACACCTCAGAAGTTAAGTCTCATGAGTGAGTAGGCTTGGTGCAATTTGTAGGTCCAGGATGGCACCCAACAGAGATGCAGCAACTGCCTGGCAAAGGTCTGGCCCCCCCATGACAGGCATTCTTTTTTTTTTTAAAATATTTATTTATTTACTATAGTTGTACACAATGCAATGCATTTATGTTTACGTGGTGCTGAGGATCGAACCCGGGCCGCACACGTGCGAGGCGAGCGCTCTGCCTCTGAGCCACAACCCCAGCCCCATGACAGGCATTCTTAATGGATCACAGAACCCTTTCTCATTCAGCCTGATTAGAACTCAGATGTGGGTCCTTCTCCACACAGACTTCAGTCATGGTGAGACTAGCTCTGCTCTCAGTGTGAGAGTTAGCCATAGGAGAAAATGATTGTTTTTGTTGTTGTTGTTTTTCTGTTTTGTTTGTTTTTTACTACTGATCTCTCACTCCCCCAAGGGAGTGAGTCTTTGATGGAAACTTGGGACAAATGGGGAAGAAGAAGGGCGTGGGAGGCAAAGGAATCCATTAGTGTAAAGGTGCAAAGGAGAAGGAAAGGCATGACATTATGGAGGCTTTGCAAGTGCATCAGCATGAATAGAGGACAGGCTGTGAGCAAAGATGGGTGTCTGAGGTGACACTCAAGAGGTGGCAGGGGCCAGGCCATGAAGGAGCCTATATGCAGTCCTAAGAAGTTTGGAGTTTGTGTAGGAGGCCGTGGGAGTCACTGAACACCTTAAGTAACGGCATGGTCAGGTCTGAGTGACGGAGGGGTTGGTGTAGTTGCAGGGGGAGGCTGGAGGCAGCCCTGTGGTTTTTCAGAAATCTTGAGGCTGTGAACCAAGGCAGAGTGAAGAGGCTGGAGATGGGGAGGGCTGCACAGACTGGGAGACTGCATGGATGTGGGTGGGGTGTGGAAGGCAATGGAAGGGTCTGGAATGATGTCAAGGTTTCAGAAAATCAGCTGTATGGACCACAAGTCCCGCCGGGCATGCCCGTTTTCTTCTTAGGCATATCTCTCTAGAGGCTGATGCAGCAAATGCAGCTGGACCTGGATGGCTCTGGCTCCCCCCCCCCGCTACCCTTGCTGGGCAGAAGTGACCTATTCCCCACCCCTTCCTGAGGGTGGCTCACCAAAGTCCTTTCTCCCTCCCGACTGCACTGCTTTCCCTCTGCAGTGGGCTCTGGCTCCATGGGGACCCGGGGCTGGGTGGAAAGGAAGAGGCTAGCCAGGCTATCATGGGAATTCAGTGACTCATTTCATCAGTTTACTGCTCTGAAAATGAGGTGACTTCCCCCTTTGCTTGACAACTGATTGATGAACACTTCCTGAGTGCTGCAGAGGAGCTGTTTTGCTTCACAGGACTTCGTGTTTATGGGCTCCCAGTGGATGCTGATCCTGATGGGCTACAGCCTTGTCCACTTCCCAGCTGCTAAGTTTTCTTTTTATGTAGAGTTTTCTCATTACCTACCTGCTCGAGACTTAACCCAATCCAGGATAAGATTAGAAACAGTAGATGCGTTTGCCTATGGATACAACTCTGGTTCTATTGACCTTTTGCCAGAATGTTAAGAAATGAAGCCAACTTTTAAATACTGACATGGTACTTGACTAAAAACACCATCACCTGGCACTTAGTATGTCTATGCTGGAAGTCATCTTTAAAAATAGTGTGCTTCGTTTTGTATGTCTAGGGTTTGTTTTGTTTTCTTTTTAGCTTTCACTCTATTCCCAGGACAGGGTTTTTTAGAAGGATTGGTCTGTACTTTGTTTCCAGATGTCTGGATGCTCTTGGAAGAAAAGGAATGGGTTTTGGAAAACATTAATTGCTCTGCTAAATGATGGAATGTTAATAATAGCCACATAGCAAGAGTTGGAAGCATTACTTTTAGGATCCAAGAATATTTCTGAGGTTCATCTTTTATAATTGAGTGGAGGCAATAGGTTGCATTCTGCAGACCAGGGTCATCATCTTAAATACTAGTCACAGCCCTTAGATTTAATTTTCATTTTTTCCAATGAAGGCAGTAGGTTTAATGTGTCTTACTTTGTAGCTGGAACAGATTCTATTTTTAATCTGTAAGTCAAATATGGCACGGAGCCATGTGCTGCCCGGATCCAAATGCATAACTCCTGTTGATATCAGTGAGCTTTGTGATGGATTGGAAAGAACTATGTGGTCTTTATTCCAAATATCTATCTGACTCTTTAGAATTAAACATGCCGAACAAATTCTAGCACTTTTCAAGTTAAAATTAAGTGTTTTCTAATGTAGCAACCATGCTGGCTTAAAGGAATAATGCAACAATTCCAAATAGACACACACACATAGCCGTAGAATTGGTTTTCAGGCAGAGAGAGGCAACTGGGCTCAAGAGCCTGGCTGGCATAGCAAAGAGCATGGCTGTATTGAGCTAAACAAAATTGCCTTTAAATAGAAAAGATAAGAGGAGAAAGCCTTTTCTTTGGATGATACAGTGCTCATCAGGGTACATGTTATTGTTGGTGGGCAATTCTAGCAAGACCCACTTGTATTGCCTCACTCTTATTATCCCAGTGGTGGGAATGGTGTGGCAATATTAATTCAGAATTGACTGGTGTTTACCTCTACAAATAAATTTACTCAAATCATAATTGTTATAACAGGATTGTTTGATTACCTGGCAATGGCCTTGTGCTGAGATAGCTTTTGATCACCTGTTCATTGGGAGCATTTGACAGACCTCATGTTTATTACCCAATTGAATGTCAGTAGCAATTGCAGCTAAAGATAAACAAAAATGCAAGTACTTGTTGACCTTGACTTTTTTCCACCAGAGATTGGACTCGATGGCTCTATTGCTGTTGAACTGATAAGGGTTATAAACAGTAGTTTAAGGAAAATGTTTTATTCCCAGAGGAAAATACCCTATTTGCTATGGGAAATGGCCATAGCATATATACCTTTTGCCAGATTTTCTTAATTCACATTTATTTGGGCTGTGGGAAAAGGATATGGGAGAAAAGCTTTTTATGGCTTTAATGTACATTTGCATAGATTGTCATAATTTGTGAATGGCATGGTTAGTGGATTGAATGCAATTTTAGAAGAAGCCAATGGGGTTCCTATGATTTATGAGACTCAGTAACATGATTTCTTTTGAAACTATCATGTTAGCATAATATTGTGTTTCAGAGATGAAGATCTTGCAAAAAAAAAAAAAAGTGCAATAGACCTGTGGTAGTCTTTCTGGTTTTAATTAGAACATAAAAGTGGAATTGGTTAGTGTGATCTCACTAGAAGCAAAGAGAGAAAATTCGCCCAGTGAATATTTACTGGGATACTCTGGAAGTGCATGGGGGTCTGTAGTAATCTGCATTTTCCTCTGGGCATGGTGTCTTAAGTTCCAAATTTGAATCCAGAAACCCTGGACCATTAAGGATTCCCCTTTTTGGTTAGACCTCAGTGACCTGCCCTATTTGCTCTTAAAAATCTCACTGCAGTTTCCTTTTGAGGAGAGGTGCTTTGGCTCAACGCCACTGGCTTCAACTTTTGCTCTTAAAATGTTGTTTTGATGCATAGGATAGTGATGGCTGAATTGATTTCTAAGCATAAACGGTGGCCTAGATTCTTGCCCTGTGGAAATCCATGGAATTAAGAACTCTAGGTTCCTGGAGTGATAAGAGGTAAGCAAATGATTAGATATGCATGCAGGAAAAAAAATTAAGATGCTTGTAGAATGAAAATAAGGGTGTATATCATTTGCAAGTTTAATGTAAATGTAAGCCACTAATACAACTAATAATTTAATGCTAATATGTGAGGGTAAGTAAATGTGATTCTAATCATTTTCTATTTGGTGTATTTTCACAGAGTTCAGAGCAAAAATGTACTGTATTGAAATATTTCCCTGGCTATCCAGGATGAAAATATGGCCTGCCAATAATCACGGCCCCTGTGAAACCTCTGGGATACTAGTAACTTGAATTTCTCTCTAGATAGAAGTTTGGGAACATTTGAGAAAATAGGATCTGAGCCAGAGTTTCTTGTAAGGAGGTTTAGAACACAGAAATATTATGGGATTTAGTCAATAGATATACAAGCTGAGATCTAGGCCAATGTGCCCTTTTAAGTAATCTCTAGTGTTATTTAATATTACAGAATATATTTTTTTTGTAAAACTATTAGACCTCATAATCTATTTCAAAATATAGATTTCCGGGCTGGGGTGGTGGCTCAGCGGTAGAACGCTCGCCTAGCATGTGCGCGGCCTGGGTTCGATCCTCAGCACCACGTAAACATAAATGCATTGCATTGTGTACAACTACAGCAAATAAATAAATATTTTAAAAAAAAATATAGATTTCCTTTCGACAATAACTCAAACAATTTTTAGATACATTGTGTGTGTGTGTGTGTGAAAATGGATCCTTTAATGAAATTTTAAAATAAAAGTAAAGAAAGTCATGCTAGCCAGTCAGTGGTACAGGCCTATAATCCCAGCAACTTGGAAGGCTGAGACAGGACTATGACAAGTTCAAGGCCAGCCTAAGCAATTTGCCCTAAGCAACTTAGGCAGATCCTGTCTCAAAATCAAAAATGAAAAGGGCATGGGATGTAGTACAACTGGTAAAGCCTTTCTGGGTTTAATCCCCAGTACAAAAAAAAGTCTCACCATATATAATAAAATGTAAATTTCTTGCTCTCTTTAGCAACCAACAACAGAAGAGTTTCATGTCCACATCTTCTTTGCTGAGGTCTATAACTTTACTTGTGTATTTCTTTAGCGAATAGCTGCTTGCAGACCTCCACTTTTCCATGAGACTTTTGTGAAGAACAGTGGAAATCTTTGCAATGACAGATGCCATTGCAGATTATTATGATGTCCATTACTTGGTGAATGAAATTAGGAAGAGTTTATTTCTGACATGGCACATACCCTTCCCTGAGACAAAAGGACTGCAACCTAGAATCTTTGTTTAAAAAAAAAAAAGAAGTCCTCAGGATTACGGGTGATTCTCTGGTTGATGTGTTAGAAATGAGCAAAGATGAGTGCTGCCTGGGGCAACCTGGTCCCCAGCAGGAGAGCACCCAGGACTCTCAGCTCAGGCTCCTCTTGACTGTGTGAGGGAGAACTGTGTGTGTGTGTTGGGGTGTGGGGGGGGGGTATCCTACACTCTTCCCGGTAGTCGCTGAAGGATGTGGCAAGGATGTGAATTGTTTGTGGCTGGCTCTCCATCCTGACTCTACAAAAGACTTCTGAGTTTATCTGCATTCTTCTGCACACCAGTCCCTACGTAGGCACCTCCCAGGCCACTTTGTGGGAAAGCTTTCTTTATGGCGGATGACGTGGCATTTCTTGTCACTTCCTCAAATTCCTTCCCACTGCCTATCAGCATTGCCCTGGACTTATCTGGCTTGAGCCTCAGCCAGCTAGAGCTTAATCCAGGTTCCTATTTCAGAGGAGCAAAGTGACAGCAATGACGCTGCCATTTCTCAGCTTGTGACCTGGGGTGCTGGGGGGAAGGAGCAGAGAGAGAAGCGGTGCAATAGTTGAGGGCCCTTTGGCGGGACTCTCAAGCACAAGCTTCTTTTTATTCCCACCAGTCTTGTTTCTCCATAAGACTCATTCAGTTGGATGTAACTTTTCCAACTCTAACCTAAAGAAGTAAATGGCACTTACCTGAGGTTTGTTTCCTTTCTTCCACAGAGATTGGCCCTAACAATTTTGAGCCTCTTAGAGAAAGTCTTATGAATTGGGATTTCCATGAACATGGCTGTGTTCTGAATCTTCTGTTATTTAACAAATATCTGCAGAGCAACTACCATGTGCCACATACAATGCTAGGTGATGGGAAAATCTTCAAACACATAACAGTTTTTTTCTAGAGTTTGCAAACCCTACACCACCATCCTTGTGGCAGGATAAATATTCATGGTTCTATTTTATGGGTGAGAATTACCTAAGGTCTGAGGGTGGAAGTCTAAGAATAAATGGAACCAAAATTGGTCAGTCACCTTATTTTTGTACCGGGTTAAGAAGTAACTTAGCAACTGGTATCTTCCAGATCCATTTCTATTTGAAATAGCTCACCGGTTCTTTCTTTCTCTCTTTCCCCCTCTCCCTCCATCCTTCCCTTCCTCTCCTTCTCTCTCATTAAAAAGAGAGAGGAAAGAATGAAATTAGGAAGGATCTTTCCAAGGAAATAATCAGGCATGACAGGCATTATGTTTCATTTATTCATTTGTTCATTCGTTCACCCACTGAAAGTACTTCCTGCATGTTGCAAATGGTGCTAAGTCCTAGGACAATAAAGATGAGTAAAACCAATCCCTGCCCTCAAGGAATCTGTAATCCAGTGTTTTGTTTCTCCCCCCACTCCCAAATTGGGACACATCTGGAACAAACCTATTGCCTGACACTGTTCTCTTGGGAGTTAGCTACTCTTCCAATCAGTGTGGCTGATACTCTCCAGGCATCCTCAGGTGCAAAGGGCTTTCAGCCTGTGGTCAGCACTGAAGCAATCTCCCATTGGTCTCTCCTCACAGAAAACAGGCTTGTAGTGATTCAGATTTTAACATAAGGTGGCTTAACCTCTTTGGGCAGAGGAACAGCCTCTGCTTACCTATAAGATAGAGATAATATAAGCACCTACCTACAGGGTTGTTGAGAACATTAAAGATGTTAGCATCTAGAACTTAGGAAAGTGCCTGATACCAAGCACTGTGTACATGCTAGCTGCCATCATTGTCGTCATCCTCCTCCTCATCATCATCATTTGATTTATTTTTCTCTGTGGAAAAAGAGACTGGGAAGGACTGGTGCTCATTCCTGAGCATGAGTGATGGTGTAACAAGAAATCGAGAATATAGTGCTGTTCCTGAAAGCATCTTCATTCTACAGTGGAGAGTGCTTGAGCTTCCTTTTCTGTCAGGATAGAGAACATTCTAAACTTGGGGGCCACTGAGGTTTCCCCTGTACTGGACTTCCTTCACTCTGGTGTCTGCAGAATCTGCCACTCTCACCTGTGGAGGCAGTGATGGGGAGGTGGTGGACTGAGATAGGGACTCATGCAGTTCTCACCACAAGGCTGTGGTCCACTGATTCCTTTTAAACAGTTGCTTGTGTTCCTTCTACACCACGAATTACAGTGTCTGTGAAAATGAAGTTCACCGTGTCGGTCAAGGTGACGTTGCACAGTGTACCCCTTTTTGACTGTCAGATTGGGTTAGGGTTGAGTGTCCTCAGGGGCCCTAGGTAGAATTTCTTCACAGGATCTCAGTTAGCATGGGGGAATGGATTTGCCCATGAAGAAAAGTCTTTTTTGGCACCTCTGGTCTCATCCCGCCACAATAACCTTTGTCTTTGATGAATCTATGGAGCAGTGTCATCAAATCCTTTGAATTTCAGGATGCTAATATTTATTGGTAAATATTAAGGCACAGGAAGTCATATGTTTAGTATTACAGATAAATTTAATTTAAATATACATATGATATGTATAACACACACACACACACACACACACACACACACACACACACACATATATATATATATATATATATATATAGATCGATTGATAGATCCCGAGGACTAGGTTTATATTAATTGAAATTGTTGAAATAAGATTTTCAATATCTGTTGCTTATTAAGAGTGAAGAGGAAAGTTTAATTTTGGGAGGTAATGGAGTAATGGGGAGGCAAAATTAAATCCATAGGGAAAAGCCAGGCGCGGTGGCACACGCCTGTAATTCTAGCACTTTGGGAGGCTGAGGCAGGAGGATCGCGAGTTCAAAGCCAGCCTCAGCAATGGTGAGGCACTTAGCAACTCAGTGAAACCCTGTCTCTAAATAAAATACAAAAAAGGGCTGGGGATGTGGCCCAGTGGTCGAGTGCCCCTGAGTTCAATCCCCGGTACCACAAAAAAAAAAAAAAAAAAAAAAAAAAAAAAAAATCCATAGGGAAGTTTATATTTGTTTGCAGCAAGTCGTCTTTCCTCCTTCTTTCACCTACAAAGGTATTTGTGGTGCTGGCTGCCCACCCTTGCCCTGCCCACCTCATAGTTCGTGTCTCTTCTTGCTCTTCTTCACATGTGCAGTGTTGTAGCGAGTTGTGACAAGCACGGAGGGTCTGCTTCTTATTTTGACTGTTTAAATTGCTTTTTCTATCCATTCTCGTGGCACAGTGGTGGTTGAAGTTTTGGTGCTAGCTCCAAACCCATACCATCTCAAGTGGTTTCTTAACAATCAAACATGATACTCTTTCTTTTAAAGAGAGGATTTTTTTTCTTTTTTGCAATGTTGTAGATGGAACCCATGGCCTGTGCACACCAGGCAAGTACTTCTTATACTTGTGGCTCTCATGTTTTCCTTGAGGCACCATATAGTGAAAATATCCAGGGATCTTGATACCAAAGCCTAGGATACCACACAGAAAATGAAAAGTATAGGCAAGATCCACAGAGTATTGCATGAATGTTCCCTTCCATATATTATTTGTCAGCAATGTCCTAAATTTTATTATGAATATTTTCATGCAGAAAAATGGAGTGAATAGCACAATAAACACCTATAACTCACCATTCTGTTTTAACTATGGTTAACATTTTACCATATTTTCCCTGTTTAGAGAGTAAAGAGGATGCACTCACGTGTGTATATATTACTATGTATGCTTCTTAAGTAAGAATAGAATAAGAATCCATGGATTTCTGAGAAGGAAGATATTTCAACTATACCAATATTTTCCCATCAAAGTATGCAAACACCTATTTTGGAATCTTTGAAATAGAGGCTGAAAAAACAGGAGAAAACAATTGTTTTTGACCCTATGTGAGGATCAGCTCATGGTGATCAGTTCCTATTTTAGGTACTTGTCGATGTGCACTTCATGCTGGGAACTTTGGGTTGTCTTTCTGAGAGGTTGTATGGTAGACTTAGAAGGCCACTGTCCTTGTTGTTCCATGTGCTCTACATTAAACAAATCGTGTAACCTTGCTGCGATGAAATGTCTTCTGTAAATAAAAGAAGTTGGACTACATAACAGCAATATTCCCCTTCAGTTCTGAAATACTGCTCTTCTAGAAAACCAAATTTCAAACTTTGCTTTCGAACCTGGGTAAAGAACCTGGGATAAACATTTTACATATTGAAATTTGCAAAAGGTCTGTAAGTTCTACCTAATTTAATGGTAAAGGAGGAAAAATTCTGAATTTAGGACTTAACATTGATAACAGTAACCAAAAAAGTACAGGCCAGCCAGGTGCAGTGATGCATGCCTGTGATCCTAGACACTTGGGAGGCTGAGGCAGAAAGAGCCCAAGTTCAAGGCCAGCCTCAGCAATTTAGTGAGATCCTGTCTCAAAATTTAAAAAAATGGAAGGGGCTGGATATATAATTCAGTGGTAGGACTCCTCTGGGTTCAATCCCTAGTACCACCACCACAACAATAAAACCTTATAGGTCATCCCCAATATCTGAATTTTCAGAATATTGGGATACAAAAAAGTATTGTAGATTTGATTCTTTTACATACCAATATAGCTGAAAAGTCAAAATGGCTAACAGGCTTTTGATTAGATGTAGAATGTGTAAAAGTGCTTTATGTGGTTATTACTGAAATATCCAAGTGATTTGCCTATCTAAATGTTTGGATTTGGCTTCCTGCTCACTCCCCACCCCCACCCACCCAGTAAACTTCCTCTATGTTGGAGGAGGGATGTGGGTTTAGAATGGCCCGGGTAGATGGATTAACATATTATATCATGTAAAAGATTATTTTCATTAGATCATATATGAGGTTTGTCTTAACACGGTTTCTGGAAGAGTTTTCATGTTTTTCTCCTTTGGCAAAATATATACTTCCAAGAATAATATGACTAAGTCAACTATGTGATAAGGTTTTGGGAATATCTTTTCCTTTTTCTCTTTTCAAGAATTAAATATTCTAAAAATCTACTGATAAATCAGTTGGCAATATCAGCACTTACCATTTTTTTTTTTTTTTTTTTTTTTTTTTGGTATCGGGGATTAAACTCAGGGGCACTTGACCCCTGGGCCACATCCCCAGCCCTTTTTTCTGTATTTTATTAGAGACAGGGTCTCACTGAGTTGCTAAGTGCCTCGCCATTGCCGAGGCTGGCTTTGAACTCACGATCCTCCTGCCTCAGCCTATTACAGGCGTGCGTCACCGTGCCCGGCTAGCACTTATCATCTTGAATTTAATCAGCTGATAACAAGCTGAATATATCTGTCACAGCACATAGGAATAATAGAAACTTCAGTTTGATGTTGGCTAGTGAAAATTACAGCAAAATCTTGTTAGTACATCTGCCTTCATATGCAGCATTAAAAGTGGGGTGGGCAGTAAAGGAGATGGAGGTGTTCTGTCTTCCTAATGTAAGTGTACCTCTGTGGTTACCTGCCAGTCTTGTGTTTCCAAAGTTACTTCTTCCTGAGGTGTTTTTTTTTTTTTTTTCTTTTTTCTTTTTTCTGTTTTTAACTATTTGATGAGAAGATTACACTGCTACAGGCCAACTAAAAGGGATGTATTATTTGAACTTCTTCCATTGTTTTTAAAATCATTGTTTGTGTTGTAATCCTTTCAAAGAGCTAGGCAGTAGCTGCTTTCCTGTTTAGAGAGTAAGCTTTTTCCATTGGCTGATCACCTTCATTTAATCCTCAGAAAGTGCATACTTAAGTCTTAGCAACAGTACATTTTTAGCATCAAGGACACATTACCAAGCAAAACTGAGTTTGATAAACGACTAGAAAAAGAAAATCTTAGTTGTCTAAGAAAGTCATTGTGCCTTGCCTTTTGAATCTTATAAATATCCCACTTGGTACAATTAGCCTCTGTAAACATGTGAATTACTTTGTAGTTGAAACACTATATCGGTCAGGAGGCAAATGAAGGAAGGTTTTTCAGGTTGATTCTTTCTAGGGCAGGTTTACTCTTTCTTGTTGGCATTACTTGGGGGGTTATATTGCACTAAAAGTGTATCTGCAATTGTTCATATAAACCTTTAACCAATCTGCTTAAATTTGGGAAGCTGGCAGGATGTGGAACAGCGTGGTATTGTAGAGAATATCACCGTGTCCCGAGTCAAGTGTAGAGTGCTTTTGCAGCATTGTGCTAATTTTAGCTTACAAAGAGGATGAAGATAAACTGCCTACCGCTAGTTTGCCATATGCTATCCTGGTGATAATATTCAAGTGCAAAATATTCCATAGAGAGTCTTATTGTTTCAGTAAGGGAAGCTTGGGTAAGAGTTAAGCAAATTTCTGCTCAGTAAGTTTATAAGAAATAATGAAGTAAAACAATTCTCAAATGCAGGTAGATGAAATCTGCTAAATTTATTTTGGCTTTATTGACTTTCATGGGAGTTGACAGAATTAGTTTTGGTTTATATTTGATCCAATTTTATCTATTTTTCACATGTAAATCTTAAAAATCAATCTGAATAAATATTGATCTCTTTCAGAGAGGCAAAAATAGAGTTTGGATTGCATAAAACTGCTTAAAAGACAGCCTCCCTTGAAGTTCAATAAAGGAATAAAGCAATCTGTTCAACTGGTTTTAAAATAACACTTTAAAAAGCCTTTTTAAAAAATGAAAAAGTCAAAATCCATTACATTTCCATATTTGGCAAATTCAGCTTCTACAGTTTCACCGAAGAGTGTTTTGACCTATTTATTTGTCACTGAGACCACTTCACAGTGAAGGGATTGTTAGTTCCTGCAAAACTGAGAAAAAATCCAATGTGCATAGCGCATTTGCAGATGGAAACAGACTGTGTAGCCGGATTTGGAGGGTGGGTTGGATGGAAGCTTTGTGTTAACAACTGGTGAAAAGCTTGACCTTTGAGTGACCTAGGTCAAACAAACCCCCAGCTCAAGAGCTCTCCTTTGACATGGATACCTGTTTGGGGAAGGGGGCCAAAAGAGGGACTGGTGATAAAATTATGTTATAGACTTGCTAGTTTACTTTTAAAAAAGTTTTGGTTAACTTGACTGTTTGGCGACATAGTGGTCATTTTAGTGTGTTATAAAACACCGTAGATCTGTTTGCAACAGTCAATAGGAAAGCATGACAGGAAGATTTCTTTCTTTCTTTCTGCTGTCTTTCTGTCTGTCTGTCTGTCTTTCTGTCTTGTGCTTTCCTTTCTGTCATTACTTCAGTGATGTGGGCAATAGATGTCCCCCCAGCCCCCCATGCAATATGAGCTGGGTTGTGATTCACAGAGTTGAATGAATGGGTTGAACTCCACTGATGGAAACATTTGATAATGTGTAAAATGAAAGCCCTGGCTAGGAGGAGATGGTAAGGCTTCCATTGTTTGTCCCCACACTTTGTTTTTATAGAGATTCTCACAGGAACAAATAAATTGGAGTAAATAAAAGCAAAATAGCCCTGCTAGTCCATATCGTGGCTTCACACATGCTCCCAAGTCAACTTTGGCAGGAAACTAGCAAAAAGGTCTGTTCCCTTCCATTTGCACTGCATCTTTATCTCTCCGGTTCATTGTTTGCCACTGAGTGCTTAAACCTCAACTTCCCAAGTAAAAGCTTCCTGTTGCTGGCTTTTAAATATAGTTTTGTTACAACAACAAGAAAAAAAATGGAGAAATGTATTAAGGAAGCCAACTGATGCAAAAAAGGAATAAGGCAGGTCTAGTCCAATGTGATGACAAAACTTCAGAGCTGAAAGGCATAAAGCTGGCCACGCGGGATGCAGTAAGAGTGGCCTTTTAGAAATACAACCATAGGAGCCATCTTCATGCCTTCTCCTGAGGTGAAAAGTGAACAATGAGCATGTTCAATGTTTCTCACACTGGCTCTGGTGCTGTGTTTGGTTTTACTTAGTTTTAACTTTTTAGCATTGTTTGTGGCTGGAATTTTCTGCCCTTTCAAAATTGCGAGTTAGTGGAGAACCCATCCTTTTTATTAATTGTGCCTTTGCTTCAAAATCCTTTAATGTCAGAATATCTGAAAAATGGTATCCATTTCTGTGGAAAATATGGTTCCTATTCCACCTTAATGGGTGGGGGTTACGCTGATACTTCCTGCAATTTGGGAGGAAAGTGCAGCAGTTTTCTCAGGCTTTGGATATAAACAACGTTGTTTATGCTGTTTCCACTCTCCTAGTCCTCTGTTTGTGCAGGCCCTAAAACAAGCGGGTCTGTTTTGCATTTAAAAAATTAGTGTATGTTTTCAGAATCAATCTATCAAGTTAGGCCAAGAAATGCCTTAAGAATGCATGGTTGGGGGTTACCAAATTCTGGCTTTCAAAACTTACTTGACAGCTTTTTAAAACATTGACTACTCACAGGGATACGTGGGGCTTGGTGCACTCCTTTAATTCCATGGTAGAAACAGTCTGTCTGGATCTTCTACCTGGCTCATTGAATGATATACAGAAAGCTGCACCCAGAAAATTATTAGCACCACCCAAATGACCCTCTCCAAAGGGAATTTCCATTGTACCAGAATATGTGCAGCATTGTGAAAGTACAATTTATTATAGAGTCTTAATAATGAATCTGTTATAAATTGCTGGTGGTACAGTGAATTAAGATATAAAAGGGATGTTGTTCATTAAAACGCAAAACGTGTGAGGCTTCATTTACTCTTCATGGGTGCGCCTGTATGGGTGTAAGGCAGGAAGGCCTGCTGGAGGGAGGCACTCCAGTGCACAGGTACTGGGAAGATTTCAGGAACATTCGCTCAGTCCTGTAAGAACAGAAGACACTGCCAGTGTGCCAGACACTCCTAAACCTTTCAGTCTGTGTGAACTGTCACTGCTCTTAAAGACATAACCTCACGTGTTCTGCAGGAGTCAGAAAATAGAACATGCCTGCAGGTTGCTTAGGCATTCGAGTCTAAGATGCAGACCTCCTTGGCAGGTTTCTAAAGTGGGACTCTGAGTGGATGCTGAGGTCTTAATTCTTGATCCAGCTTGGTTTGCTGTGTTCAACACAGCACACTCAATAACTCTTTCACTTGGTTGCCTTCTCGGTTGCATTTAAGAAACTGCCTCCTGGGCAACTAAGCTAAGAAAGCTGCTGTTCTCATCTGGCTGGTCCAGCAGGAGAAGGATGTCAGGAGAATGCAGATGCTCTTTCCTTTATGTACATCTCTAGTGAATTCCCAGTTGAGCATTCTAAGCCCTGCTCAGCTGGTTCCTAGAGACTCCTAGAGCAGGGCCCATGAAATCTCCTTTGTTATTGGTACAGATTGGGCTGTCCTAGTCTGACAGCCAAGTAGCCAAGTGTTCTGCACAGGTGCTACTGAAAAGTGTAACTGTATGTTTGCCTCATTGCTTTAATGAGAGTGTTGTATTACCCATGTCCATGCAGGCATCTGCCCCACCTCTCACCATTCTCATAAAGAGAAGCTGGGGCTGGGGTTGTTGCTCAGTGGTAGAGCATTTGCCTAGCATGTGTGAGGCACTGGGTTCGATCCTTACCACGACATAAAAATAAATAAATAAAATAAAGGTCTATCAACAACTGAGAGAGAGAGAGAGAGAGAGAGAGAGAGAGAAGGAGAGAGAGAGAAGCGGATACTGCACCACAGTGGGCTTTAAACTTCTGGGGTAGATTTGAGGATCATGTTGATTGACAGAAGCCTGTGACACACAAACAAACACATAAGCATAAGACCCATGATATTCAAACTCTAAATTCCACAACGCTAGTTTGCCTAAGAGATCACCCGCTATCCCTTACTACTCTGAGATATCTGTAATTTGCAGAAATGCTGGTATTTACTTTTCCATAGTCCAATCTTGAAGGCGTAAATTGGAGCTGAGTCTGGGGCTCAAACCACTGCTCATCTCCCCTGGTATTCAACCTAACGATAGAGTTAACATTTGGATAAGAATGCGTCTTATGATTCTGTCTGTTGTAATTTATTCTCTCCAGTTTAACATGGGCCTTGCCATCTTCCTGTGATATTTGTATCTTGTTTTATAGTTATGGGTTAGACTCTGAGTCACCTTAAGAACTGTGGGATTTCAATCTTGCTAATAATTGTTATTACCTTTGAAGGTATTTTCTAGTAAATGAATTCCTCTTTTCAACTGTGTCTTCAGGAATGATGTTCGTTTTTTTTTTTCTACCAACATATCAATAAAATAAGCCAAGAATTTATAATTACTCATCACATATCCTCTGTGGAGTAGTTAAATAGAACATCCCCTTGTTGCTTTGTTAATTTCTATTCATTGCAAATGAATAGGAGCAAAATACTCCTGACCATTTGAATCCACCTTTTGCCACACATTTTAACTTCCCTAATGGCAAACTACACAGTCTGCTACCAAATGTTCTTTGGTTTGCTTTCTAATAAATAAAGCAGCTAAAATACCAAGTATCTTCATTAAATATACAACGATCATTTTAATTGCATCAGCTCAGAGTGACCCATACATCACTTAATCAGACCCATTTAAAGAGAGAGAGAGTGAATATGAGTGGATCATCTGCTAATATTGCACTTGGTGACAATGTCAGTAGAATTTAGTCAAAGAACAATTCTTTAGCTATCTCCTTATTTCATGGAAAAATTATCTTCAGCATATACAGGTAGTAGTGTGATGGTCTATACAGAAACATAGGTTTAACCAGATGAATGAAGATCATACTTCATTAGTTTATCATGTGACAGAGATAGCGTGATATAAGAGCCTTTCTCCTCCTTTCAATCAGTTGAGTCAACCAACCAATCCATTGTTCCATATGTAATAGTAATGGGGACTTAGAAAACTCCAAGAATATGAGGCCAAATTCCTTGTGAAATTTTTCTTATGATGAATTCTGTATATTTCATATGTACAGAGAGAGAGAGAGAAGAAGAAACTCAGGATAAGAAATTTAATTTTTTTTCTGTAGATAAATGGAACTTATGAAGGTAAGGTATTTTTCTAGTGCCTCCCCTTCCCATAAACCACCTTATATAGTTTTAAAACAAATCTAAATAGATCATGATTTCAGTCTGCCATTCATTCAACGAACATTGATATACATATTAATACCATGCCCTGAGGATATCCAGTAGTGAACAAGATCATTTGCTGTGCTTAAGGAGCTTAAAGTCTGGTAGGAATGGCTGTGTATAAACAGGCCATGGAAATACAGTACGAAATCAGCTATAATAGGTGACTTCCTTCTTGCACATGGAAAATGCACCTACCCTTGTATTGGAGATCCTGGGAGTTCTCCCAAGGGAAGGGACATTTTTAATAGCATGTCACATTTTTCCCAAATATCATCTCACTTGTTCTCACAATGTTCTTTGAATTAGCTAGTTCCTTGTCACCACCACCTCTTTCGTTGCTCAGGGAAGGGAGGCAGAGCAGAATAAAGTCACTTCAGGAGGGTGGTCACCCAGTAGGTGATCTGGGACTTCAGCCCCATATCTGACTGAGAGTGCATATTTTGGGGAAGCAGAGGAACTTGGAAAGATGAGAAACAGAGGCCTGATGTTGTAAAAATCTTTGACCACTTAGAAAGTTGCCTCAATGCACTGTCAGCTTTCAGAAGATCTGGAAACATCACTGCATATTCAGGCAGCCTAAGCACAGCTCCAGAATAACCACTTTACTTTTTTTTTTTTTTTTTTTAAATAAGGAAAGCAAGCTGGTATAGAATAGAAGCTCTTACTATGATTGCTTAAGCTAGCTTTCATAATGTTAGTTTAATTTCATACCTTGAGAAGTTTTGTTATCTTCTCTCATGCAGATCATCTTCACACATCTTCATTTCCAAAAGTTCCTGATTTTTCTTAACTTGATCATACTTACATCTTTTGCCTAGAATGAAGATACATATCTGGCTTTGGGCCTGCAGAGACTCCACTCAACTTTCCCATGCTTTTGCTCAGACCAGATTGTGCTGGTACTTACTCTTTCCTCTAGTAGTCTCTAATACATGGGAGGAAACTTGTTGCTCAAATATTACAGATGCCTGATGTAGGGAAAGTTACTTCTGACGTGTTTCTGGAGGAAAGAATTCAGAGAAGATGGCTCTGTTTCTCATACTCCTTCTTGGTGTCCGATATGGAAATCATCGTCTCCCAGACCACCTGGGTTCCAATGGATGCACACCAGATGAGAAGGAAGCAGGAAATGATGAGGCTTTGGAGCCTTGCTACACCCCAGCCACACAGAGCCACTGGGCAGCAAGAGGAGTCTGGGACAGGGTAGAAACGCCCCCGTTATTAAGAGGAATGCGGCTTTGGAGCACTTAACCTGGATATAGAAGTTGGCCTCTGTGCAGGCAGTTGGGTGGTCCAAGATACAGTGTCCAAAGGGTGTAGCAAGTTCAGGCCTGGCATTTGGGCATACTCTGTCTGCTAGGTGGGGCCAGCAACAGGAATTCTAGGCCACAGGCCAACTCAGAAGTCAGGCAGGCCTGGCATAGGCATTCTGAAGTCTGGGAGGGAGACATCTCCTCCCACTGGCAGTTCATGGGATCAGTGTTCAGTCCTGAGAAAGAAGGGCTGGGGGAGGGCAAGGGACAGAGCTTCCAGGCCAGCTTCTGGGTGGGATCACAGCTGCACTGAGGAGGGAAGCAAGGGAAGAACAGGGAAGGATCCACTGGTTTCTACAGCTTTCTTCTTGCCCTGGGTGGATTTCAGGTTCGTGTGCCTCTGGCGTCATTGCTGGAAGCCCTCTGCCAAGCCTCCCGTCTCTCGGGGTGTCAGATGTGGTTTCCGCTTAGCAGATGTGGGACACCACCGCCCCTCAGCGTGGGGGCAGTGTGTGCATGTCCTTGCTCTGGGCTGATGTTTCGTGGGGTGGCCTTGTTTGTGTTTATATATCCCCCTGCCCTGGGAGGGGAGAGTTTCCTCTCTTTGACACATGAATGGTGAGGGAAAAACTCTCCCGTGAGCCTCAGGTCGGTCTCTTTTTCCTCTTCTTTGGAAGAAGCCTGGGGGTGCCTGGTCAATGCGAATTTCCCAATTTCAGAGTGCACAGCAGCCCCAGGAGAAGACAGGTGCCTCCCGGCTTTTCTATTAGCAGAATTTCAGATTCCTGACATGGAGGGACTCTTGATGCTGGAAAATGTCTGCTTTGACCTTCTCTGTGTTCCAGGTGAGGACCTTTCCGTCATTTCATAGGCAGCCCTGACTAGGCCCCTAGGGCAGCAAGGGCCCCTGTGGGGGCACCCTAGCTGGGACAGGATTCCCAGACATGACATTTTTTTATATATATATATGATTTTTCTTCTGTATGTTTTAAAAGCACATTCAGAAAATTTCCCTGGATGTCTTTGCAATATGGGTATTCTTGATTTTACAAAGAATTGGAACTGACGTCTCCCCATTCTTTTGAACTTTTCTCTGACTCCTTAAATGTTTAGTACTTGTCTTCTTTGTTTCTGAATGGGTTATTTTCACATTTAACCTTTTACCATTCTCTTTGACTCAGTGTGCACACTCCCCACCCTGAGACGGTGTATTCTGTGTAGCTTCCTTCTTTGGAAGGTTGTGCTGGCTTGGATAGCATACAATCGTTACAAAGGGCCGCTAGCACCCTTGAAAAGCTTCTTGGAGGCTACGGAAATGCACCTTGGTTGATATTATCTAATCTAATGAGACTGAAAGGAGAGGGTAGCTCTAGAGTGATTAGGAGGTTAGCCTAGGGTCAGACCTGAATTCGAGTCCACAAAGACCTCTATTTTCCTTATCTTGCAACAAGGGTTTCGCAAGGATTAAATGAGATAATTCAGGGTGTATTATCTCTGTGTAGTCTACAATCATCAATTAGTAAATACGGGTTATTTCTCTTAGGTTTTAGTCTTTGAGAAATCAGTGCCAAATAAGATTTTTTTTTCTTTCCTTCTTTCTTTCTTTTTTTTTTTTTTTTTTTTTTTTTTTTTTAGGTACTAGGCAGTGAACCCAGGGATGCTTTACCACTTAGCTACATCCTTTGTCTTTTTTTTTTGTTTTTTTGAGACAGTGACTCCCTAAGTTTGCAATCCTCCTGCCTCAGCCTCCTCAGTTGCTGGAATTACAGCAATGTGCCACTGCACCTGGCAAAAAAGAAGTTTTTAAAATATAGAAGAAATTGACTTTTTTCTTTTCTTTTCCTTTCTTTTTCTATCATGATAACAAGTTTAACTTTAATTTCTAAAACTTTAATGAGGATTATTTGATCTAAGATCAATCTCATGCATAATTTCATATATCTAGTAAGTGCTCAATAAATGTTAGCTTTTAGTATTTCTATTTTCTTACTATCTAAACAAGAGATGGAAAATTTGGCTTATTTTTCTATAGTCCATTTCACTTTTCCTGGATCTCAAAGGTGTTTTCTGAAATGATAGAACTTTTTTTCATATTAGTAAAACAAAAACACTTGCCATTAACACCTGCTGCAGAAATATTATGTAGAGTCCAGAGGACAAGTTATTGTGAATTAACCTATTTTGTGTGGGGAAATAAGAACCTACATAGTAGTCCCCTTTATCTGTGGTTCTGCTTTCTACAGTTTCAGTTACCCAGGGTCATCTATGATCCACAAATGTTAAGTGGAAAGTTCCAGAAAGAAACAATTCATCATTTTTCATCATTTTAAAGTAAATTTTATTACAGTAAATTGTTATAATTGTTCTCTTTTATGATTAGTCATTGTTGTTGATCTTTTACTGTGTCTAATTTATAAATTAAACTTTATCATAATGATGCACATGCAGGAAAAGGCATAGCGTATGTAGTGTCTGGCACTGTCCTTAATTTCTAGCATCCAGTAGAGATCTTGGAAGGTGTCCCCTGAGGATTTGAGGGGACAACTATACTAGTAAAATTTGCTTTCTACTGTGTCCCTGTCCGCCAGTAGGCAGCCAGCTCTGTGCAATGGGATGCTCTAGGCAGCACTGCCATTCAATTTACTCTGAGGTACACTTACAGAGCTCTAGATCACTCCAGGGTTTTAAGACAAGGAAAGAGAAATGAAGAGAAGGGAAGGAAGAGGAGAGAAGGGGAGTATGCAATGACTGATAGGAAAGTGGGTGTGGGTATTTTAGGATAGTTGGACCCCTAGGATTGGGAGTGGGATGGCAAGAGATGACAAGAGTAGCAGTACTTGTCTTAAAGCTCTGGGTGAGGGGTTCAGATTGTCTCCCTGCTCAGAGAAAGCGCACATGAGCCAAATAAACACAAGCACTCACTTTCACTGGGCCAAGTCACTGCTGCCAGGTGAAGTGTCAAACATCTCTTAAGCAGCTTGTTTTATTTAACATGCCCAACAACTCTTAGGTGTTGGTGTCAGTTCTATTACTGTGTTCACTCTTTCCAGAGGGGCAGAAGAGAGACCTAGAGAGGTTGAACAAGTCTCCCGGGGTCTCACAGCTATTAAGTGGTACAGATGGGATTTACATAAACCCAGACAATCTGAGTCCAGGGACTACACTATCCTCTTAGAAAACCTCCAAAATGGAGACAAGAAGTGAGGTATCTTACAAGGTAAAGAGATACTGGGGAGAGAGGCCTCTGGCACTAACAGAAAGAGTTGTGATTCAACCTGGCTTTTTCTGATGTGCCACTTAGTTGGAGAAACATCACTGATGATACCTATTTAAAATGAGGCCCAAGTAGCCTTGTGTCCACTCTTGTCCAGCAAGTGCAGGTTCAGTCTTCATTGCATGGAGTAGCCAGAGACCACCCCCATCTTCCTCTTCAGTGAGGCAGACTCGTGTTCCCAACACACCCAGCTTTATTTGCTTGGAGGAGAAGCTCCTCCAGAATTTTGCTGAGAGGCATAGTGAGCTCCTGGTAGCCCAGCAGCCACAGACCCCAGAGCATGTAAGAAATGCAGAATCCGAGGCTCCTTGCTGCTAAATTTAAACCTGCAGTTTAACAAACTCCCAGGTGCTTCGTGTGCACATGAAAGTGAATACCGCTGCCCTAGAAAGTTAGCCTTAACTTTACTATGTCCACCAAACTGAAGTCACCAGTTTGCAAAGTACGCTTATTGAAAGGCAAGCACTTGTCCCTAATTAATCGAGTGGCTGGTGTGAGTGGCACTACAAATCCACAAAAGAACTGGAACCTCCTTAATCAAAGGAAAGCGCATTAGGTGCAATAATAGATGTATGCCAGTAATTCTCAAACCTCTGCTTGGGTTTTTAGGTGGCTTTGTAATCAGAGAGTAGCGAGGCTTTATAATTATTATTTTTTTTCATTCCAACTTCTTTCTCACCTATTTTACTTCTAACTGTACTTAATATATATTTATTCTCCCAAACACTCACTAATTTACATTGCAAAACCTAGCCTCATTTTACTTCGTTTGCAAAGAAATCCACATGGACAAAATAGCATTTCTTTTTCGTCCTTTGACACTTGGCCTTTCCTGTCCTCCAAATTCTGCCTTCTTTCACATCATTTTCTGGGCTGAGTCCCATTCTCTCACGGTGTGTTCCCCCTACCTGCACCCTGTCTTCCCTCACACTTCCTTACTACTGAGAACAGAATAAAAGGGCATCAGTGAAGGGTGAAGAGGAGATTGTCCCATGAGTGTCTTGAGAGAAGATTCCCAGGAAGCCAAGGAGAGTCAGAAGGTGGACTGTTTGCATTACATTTAACCAGTGCCTCACGGTCATTGCTATGAAGGCTGTAGGCCCTCCAGCCATACAGAGCAGCAAAGAAAGGGTACTTATGTGAAAAGAGTTTATATACAGTACAGACACAGCATGCTGATTTATCTGGTGTCATTCAAGAATGTTGTGGTCCAGATTAACAGAATCCTACTTTTAAAATATTATAATTTTAAGAGTATTTTTGATGAAAATATTTCCAGGCTGCACATATTCTCTATTATACCTGATTATAATAAATATTTTAAATGTAATTTGAAGTCAGTGGACATGTGAGTTATGGTACTGTGTTAGATATTTTCACATATGTGCTATATGTTATATGTTTTAAAGAGGCTTTGCACAGCCTCTTAAGCATTTATGGGATTGTTTTTCATTATGTTAAAGGTCCCTAGTATATAATGCCTCTGAGGTTCTAATATTTTATTTTTATCTTTTGCTTCTGTATCATGTTATATTTTCTACAAAGCTCTCAGTGTACAGACCACAAGTCCAGAAATCAGACGAGCAAACACTTGAGAACTGCAAACCAAATAAATGTAACTCCTCTTTGATTGAAGATCTTTGGTCATTGATCCATAGAAAGTGTATGGGCTTTACCAGAAAAAAATCTATGGTTCTATATGCTGGTTTTCAACTTGGTGGTACAAACATCTCTAATAGCGGGATCTTTCTTAGCCCATTCCCTAAAATACTCATTTAATTGGTGTTCAGTACCATGTAAGCACCAGCATTTATAAAAGCTACAATATGCCAGGCGCAGTGGCACACGCCTCTAATCCCAGCAGCTCAGGAGGCGGAGGCAGGAGGATCACGAGTTCAAAGCCAGCCTCAGCAAAAGCGAGGCTCTAAGCAACTCAGTGAGACCCTGTCTCTAAATAAAATACAAAATAGGGCTGGGGATGTGGCTCAGTGGTCGAGTGCCCCTGAGTTCAATCCCCGGTATCCAAATAAAAAGAAAATAAAAAGCTACAATATGATTCTACATGTAGCTAAAGTTGAGAACCATCGTTGCTAATTTGGATTTCAGAAACTTTTTAAAAAATGCTATTTTTCGAGCATTCACTTGATAATTGAGTTGTTGAAAAGGTGAACTTAGATAAATAAGCACTATCCTATCTGTATAGAAGTGTATGTATGTATAAATATGCATACCTAATAACAAACACACAAAGTACTATAGAAGTTTTAAAATAAGCTATATGGCAAACTTTTTGAGGCATCATAAAAATGTGTATATGTGTGTGTGTTTGTGTGTGTGGTTTGCCTGTCTATAAGGTCCCAAGTGTGACATTTTTTTTTCCTAAAAAAAATATCTATTTTCATGGTTACATAGAAGTTTATGCCCATTCATTAATATATGACTTATTTATATGTGGGGAGATTATTTTAAGTAATGGACTTGCATTATTAAAATAACTTGATGAAACAGGCTAGGTGCTGGTTCTCAAAAGGCTTTCTGGGCTGTTGATTCAAAATAAAATTTCATGACTTCTGCACTGTTTTACCTTTGCATTTGCAAGTGTATTTTCTTAGGAAAAAAGTTGGGGGATTTCCATTTTGTTTTAGTGTTAGTGTAAATATGTAGATTTCAGTAATATTTTACAGCATACTCACATCCTGAAGTTTCTAAGACTCCATTAAGAAGTTATGCTGTTTTTGCAGGGATTTTCCATGGTGTTTAGTTGTTAAAAAAAAAAAAAAAAATGCTGAATGGATGAAAAATGAGTAAAATCTGTCTGTCTCC
Organism: Tamias sibiricus; assembly: GCA_025594165.1. Classification (NCBI taxonomy): domain Eukaryota; kingdom Metazoa; phylum Chordata; class Mammalia; order Rodentia; family Sciuridae; genus Tamias; species Tamias sibiricus. The sequence continues at coordinate 40,122,378 of CM046670.1, read as the reverse complement.
CCGCTCCCCCCACCCCCCAGTCATCACTGCGGTTTGTCCTCTGTGTGTAGGCAACTAATTTGCTCTTGTTCCCCTGAAGGGAATTCAAGTCAAAAAGTCATATTCAATTATTAGAAAAAGGTATTTCTATCTCCAAGAATGAATACAGTTGGGTGTGATGGTACACACCTATAAACCAAGCTACTCAGGAGGCTGAGGCAGGAGGAAGGCAAGTTCAAGGCCAGCCTGGGCAACTTATCAAGACCCTTTCTCAAAAGCAGAATGAAAAGGCTGGGGCAGGTGGTGTAGTTCAGTGATAGAGCATTCCTGGGTTCTATTTCTGGTAGCAGCCCACCCTACCAAAAAAGTTCATCTGATTTCTTAGTATATGTCATATCTGTCCAAAGTACTCTATTTGTATGAACGTTTACATAGATAAATCTTAAGTAGACTATAAATGTGAATACTGTCCCACTCTGATGGACAATTCTTACATTTTATAAATTTAGGGAGTCCCCTGTCTTCATTTAATTCCCTCAAGTGCACATTAAGATTTTAAAAAAAAATTCTGTTCCATAAAAATTCAGTGAATATTTTCATTCTGGGTCTCAGTTATTATGTTGAATGCTTTCCAAAATTTTCACCCAGTTATGTTTTATATGTTATTTGTGTTGACAGTGAAGAATCCTGAAGTGATAGAAGCTTAATCGAATGCACTATTTATAGTGAGGAAGTTATTCCAAATTTATTTCAACAGGCTGGCAATCTCTGACATAAACACCCAAATTATGAATGACCTACATATGCACACAAATATTTAACCTAGATCTCTGGCTTGTATTCTTGCTGTGTTACATCCATGGAACCATTTACTGTCATGACAATTTCTGTACAAACCTTGGAGTATTTAGAGACACCTGGCCTCCCAAATCTAGGTAGGAGTAAAGTGTGTGTGGGGGGTGGTAAACTGGGATGCATGGGGGACAAGGGGTGGGATGTAATGATCCATTTGAAAAGATACTGGGCTCTTCTGTGAGAGTGGCATCTGTTAATTAAAACAAAACTCTCTTCCCCAACACAAGCTGTATGTTTTACTTTTTTTTTTTTTTTAAATCATGTTTATTTTGCCTAAAATCCTGCCATTTAAAGAGTCAGATTCGTTTGCATTCACATGTCTGTTTTCAAAAAGGCCCCATACTTCTAGGAAGTTGAAAATCACATCAGTTATTCCTTCCTCATCTAAATTGTTCTTTTGGATGGCTTTCCACTGAAAGTTGGGCTTAGATCAACAACCCTAAAAGGATGGGCATTTTGTTGTTGTTGGAAAATGATGGGGGTTAATTCAGAGCAGGAGAAGAATGGGTCCAGGTGGGAAGGTAAGAGCCTCTTTTAGGTAAGTGTTGTACACCTGCAAGCTCCAGGAAGGGGGTGCTGTGCCATGGAGAGAGACAGAAAAGGAGTGCTGCAAGCAATTACACATGTTTTCGTATTTTCCTAAGCTGACTCTATGCACAGGAAATGAGAAGAAACTCAACTCCCTCCTTATTCCTATACTTTTTGACTCCTTACACTCAGGGCTCAGATGTCATTTGGAGCTTCATTTACTTACTGAACTACTTTGCCTTTGCCTGACTGGCCTTGGGACCTAACATCAATCATAACTTGATTCTGTGTGAAAATGGGTTCTAAATGTCCTGGATACCTATTTACCATTTGACGTCAGAATGTAACACATGTCTAGCCAGGCACAGGATGATGCATGTCTGTAATCCCACCTGCTCAGGAGACTGAGGCAGGAGGATCTCCTGTTCACCACAAGCCTCAGCAATGTAGTGAGACTCTGTCTCAACATAAAAAAATAGAAAGGACTGGGGATGTAGCTCAGTGGTAAAGCGCCCCTGGGTTCCATAAATAAATAGAAATGATTCACTAAATAGAATATTTCGACAAGAAGATTTCTACAGTACCAAAAACAAAGCAAAACAAACAAATAAACAAAGAAAAAAACCCAGTAATGTGTTAACATGTGTTTTAACTGGAGACAACCTGAATGGATTCATTGCGTTTCTGTTGTCCCTCGTTCTTCAATCTTAGTTTAAAATTGGGGGATGTGTTAGTGAGCTTTTCATTGCTGTGACACAAATACTTGACAAGGACAATTAAGAGGAAAAAATGACTTATTCTACTTATTCTAGCTCATGGTATTAGATGTTCGAGTCCATGGTCAGCCAGCTCCAAGGGAGAACAGCGTGTTGCGGGGTGGGGGGCAGCTTATGACAGCCAGGAAGCAAAACGAGTGAGAGGTTGGGGCTGGGAGTGTGGCTCAGTGGTAGAGCACTTGCCTAGCATGTGTGAGGCACCAGTTTCAATACTCAGCACCACATAACAATAACTAAAATAAAAGTCCATTGACAACTAAAAATAAATAAATAAATAAAAGAGTAAGAGGAAGGAGCCTGGGTCAGATGTAGATGCCCACCATGCCTCCCAGTGACCTGCTCCCTCCAACCACGTCCCACCTACCTCCAGTTACCTCTCACTCCATCCGTATTATTAATCTACCAGCTGGATTATTCTGATGAGGTCAGAGCCCTCATGAGCCAATCATACGACTTCTGAACATTGCTGCGTTGCCTAACACTTAACTCTTTGGGGGACATTCCAGATCTAAACTGTGACAAAGGATGTTAGGTTGAAGTAGAAAGAGATGCGGAGGGGTGAGGCTTTATTTGATCAAATTTAGGTACTGTCAGGGCGTGCAATGGAGAGGACACGGATGGCTCCACAGAAATACACTGAGGGGTCCAGACTCTCAGAGCTGCAGGGACAGACACCCACAAGGCCCCGGGGGTCTCGCCTCTCCTGTCTCCCCTGCCTCGTTCTTGTTCCACTTTCCCAGGTTCCAGGTCTGTGGTTGTTGTGCCACACAAGGCCTGTTCCAGGTGTCTGGAACATTTTCCTCTGCCCTCTGCCCTTCTAGGCTGCCCACCACATCTAGTGGACTTTCCTCCCCACCCTTCAGATGTCTGGTCTTGATCACACCTGCCTCCGGTGATTCCCTGTATTTTACACACTCGCTCATTTATATTTCTTTTGGATTATGTGCTTCATTTTGCAGTTGTACACTTATTACAGCAATTATTTTATTGAATGTTTGTGTGGGAACGCTTGATGGAAAAAGACTCTTCCTCATGCTGTTCTCTATTTGTGTCTCTAAGTGTTTTTATAGTGTTTGGGACATAGTAGGAGTTCACTGCATTATTGTTAAATGGATGAATAAAAATAAGAGTGACTGTAAATGTACAAGATAGTTATGTGTGTGGGGCTCGTGATTACTTATTTATTTTTTTGGTACCAGGCATTGAACTCAGGGAGACTCGGCCACTGGGCCACATCCCCAGCCCTATTTTGTATTTTTCATTTAGAGACAGGGTCTCACTGAGTTGCTTAGTGCCTCACTTTTGCTGAGGCTGGCTTTGAACTCTCGATCCTCCTGCCTCAGCCTCCCAAGCCAGTGGAATTACAGGCATGTGCCACCGCGTCCATCAGGGCTCATTTTTAAATGCCACATTTTTCCCTTTAGAGAGGGCGAGTAGTACACTGGCGGAAAGAAGGACTTTGTAGAAAAGACTCCAATTCTTCAATTCTTAGGTTTCTGTGATGTCTGAAGTCCACTAAAGACTGTGAGCTCATTCTACTGTGGTTAATTATTGGCCATTTCTTGTCCCCATTCGACAAACCCGAATTTAACCATGAAGGGAAAGGAAGCTTCATGGCAAACCTCCATGGAGCACCTGGAGCCATTTGTTCTTGTAAGTGCCACCCAATGGCTTTCCTGATCTCCTCCCACACTAGTCTTAGGTCCATCTTTTCCATCAATGCTGTTGGTATGTCTGTACCACAGGACATCTGTTGAGCTCCTGCTAGAACTTAGCCCTTTTACAGCAGGTGTCCACAACTAATTCCTTATTTTTTTTCCCCCAAAAGAATCACATCAAAATTTTCAGGAAAACTGTGAGTAACAAAATAACCTACGAATGCACTCTCCTTTTCTGTTTTTCTCTAATGACCTGGAAATCACTTTGAAATAAGAAAAACAAGGAAATTTTCCACACCTAAGGATGAGATGATATAAAAAATTATTCTAAAAATGCACAGGAGTAGATAGAAAAGGGAGGCCAAGGAGTTAGCAGAATCCTAATTAAACTTTTAAGTCGATCATTGGATTTAGATCATTACATTTTGGTATATTAGCTTCAGATTTGGAAGTACATGAAATGTTTACTGTGTTTCTCTTAAAATCTTTCTCAAGACTTAAGGAATTGAAGTATATTTCCATATATCTGACTAGCTCCTTCCTCATGTCACCTAGGATCCTATGACATTTCATTTGTATCACAGTATCAGATACTAAAGTCCTCAGATAACCTGTTGCTGGAAAATTGCTGAGGCAGGTGTGTAAGAATGTTACAGGAAAAACCAAGGAAATCCAGAGTTCTGAGGGTTTTATATTTATCACCAGATGTTTAGAGTGTGGGTCTAGAGTTTGAGCTCAGGACCAAATTATCTGCTTTAGGCAATTGAGGTTCTTTGCCGTGGTAAAACTGGGAGATATGTCAAGGGGAAAAAATAATTAATTCATTGGGAAAAATACAGAAGGAAACAACCTTCACTTTATTTTGTAAAGCTGAGCTCAAAGAAAATGCATAAACAGCAAAATATTTTCGGTAAATCATTTTAAGTGACAATTACAGGAAGTAGTGGTGTATTTTTGAAAGGCTATAGTAAATGTTATAAATAATTCTGCTACTTTAATTGTCAGTACTTTCTTTGTCCAAGATGGGCTTAAGTTTCCAAAGAAACATCCTAGCTCTGGTGCATGCCTTTATTTTATGTTTTCTGTTAGTTGTTTCTCAAATTTCATTGGTGATCATTTTTCAAGAGTCTGATTTATACGTGTCTCAAAAAGAAATGTAACAGGTGGAAACTGAAATTATGGCTTTTCTCCACACAGAAAAAAAAATACATTCATGCATTTATTCTTTCATTTAATAAGCAATGAACAAGTTGTAACCTTTACACTAGGCTAACACTAAGGTTAGGGAACAGAGAAGTATATGACTTGGTCCCTGCTTTCAGAGATCCTATAATCAAGTCAAGAGGACATATCCGGAAGTCAATAGTCTTAGTCAAGTACAATGCACAGAGGATGGAGGAATGTCAGGAGAAGAAAAATCACTCTTTGAGTGTGTGTGGGGGGGGTGGGTGTCACTAAATTAGCTCAGGTCCAGCGAATGCATCTTACAGGATATGGCAGTTGAGTGGAGCATTAAAGGTCACCAAGAAGTCTGCCATGTTGCTGGGGAAGGAAGGGAAGTCTTCCCCTGGGGGTGAAGGACTAGCACAAGAAAACGCCAGAGATCTGGAGAACTCTGCACGGGGTGATGAGAACTTGGGGTAGGCTCAGGACCAGGTGAGGGGTGAGTACCTATGCATATAGAGGCTTGGCAACAGCTAGGATGGAAACACACCCAGGAGAGAGATCATGAGAGGCCCTCCATGCCAGGCTGCAAAGCGCGACCTTTATCCTGAAGGCAAAGGGGAGCCACGGAAGATTTTAAGTGCCAGAGTGATATAAACAGATATGTGCTTTGGAAAAAGGATTCTGGCAGCCACAGTGCATCCTAAATGACGACAAAACCTCTCCTTAAGACCTCTGAAGTATTCTAGCTGGTTCCTGAGGAAGGGCTGCCTGTAAATCTTACCACTTATCCTCTTAACATAGAAACATTATCCCACCTGACTTCTGGCTAACTAGACACCACCAGGAGCTGGAGAAGTGGGTTTGGGGTAATTTTTACATTTTTCCTAACAATCCTGAATAGACTTCTACAAAGGAAACCCACGCCTTTCCATACTGAGGAAAAATTTGTGCCAGCAGCCACTAGAAAGGCAGGAACATTCTACACACTACTTTAGGGGTGAGTGCCATATTTTCTCATTGTAGATATGCTATGGGAGAAAGAGAAAAAGACACCCTACTGTAGTGCTTTCTTTCTGTCAGCAATCACAATATGGGACAACCTTCCTGTTTGCCTGAAAATTTAGCCACCTGACAACCTGAGCTATGCATTCATACGCATGCTTCTGAATCGACCACTTAGACCACGTTTAACATAAAGTAGAATGTACTCAGTGTTGAAGACTATAGTTAGGAATGTTGTAACAAACGCTCCATTCCGAAACACGGCAAGAGGGGGAAAGTCAAGGTCAAAGACAGGATAGAACCCCAAATTATGAAGCTTCCATACAAAGATGTCATAGAAAAGAGTCTGGAATCCATGGTGGCTTCCAGTTGGCTTCTAACAAAACAAGAGGGTCCACAACCTTACACATTCATTTGCCCTGGTGGTTGAAAGTTCATATCCCTAATTAGGAGCCTTGCCTCTCCAACACAGAGGGCCCTGTGACAGACTCCCTGCTTTATTTTTACCTGATGGCCCACTGACACCAAGAGTTCCGATCAGTTGTGATGTAAATCTTGGGTACTTTTGGGGGTTTTGTTCTTGCCTCACTCCCAGTAAGTTTTTGGGACTGGCAGCCCTGGGGCAGAGGGGGAGTTAGTAGGGAGAGAAAAATGGGAGCAGAGCTTTGACCTGCCAGAGAGGAGCCCCTGCCGACACGGTCAGTCTGACCCATTGAATGGCCTGAATACGATAAATGCCGCTTTATCCCTCCTTGAAAGGCAGGAGATAGCACAGTCTAAATGCCCGGGCATGCTTAAATAGGCGACTCGGGGATGTTTGAGTTGAGCGTGTTTGAAATCTGAGCTCTCTGACAGCCTGGGAGCTGCCACAGGTCACCTGCCTTGCTCCATAGGGACAGGCCCAGGTCTCACAAGAAATTGTCCGTAGACGAATTGTAGTACAAATTCCTTTCTTTGTTGGTTGGCCTCTTTCACTAGACCATGGCCTATAAAATTTTGTAAAAACAATTCTTAAATATTATTTGAAAGGGCAAATGGCCCACGCTGAAAGGTTTGACAGTTTGACATATAGTGCATGGTTTTGATAGCTCGGAAACTGCACAGTGTGGCCAAGATTCTCCCCCTGCCTGTTAGAAGCCTGGTGTTTTTAAAATAGTGTCTTGTTGCTGTGCAGAGTTCCTTTGCTCCTCGCAATCTGACAGGCAATAAGTGTGCTTCAGTGATCTTAAATCCTTTTAGACTAATTTGTGACCGAGCAGAAAAATAGCTGGCACCTTGGAATCCAGCGTCCAAAAAGCACAGAACCAGGTACTGCCAATTAAAGAGCCATTTGGATGATCATATCAAAGCAGATCACTCCAGCCTTCTGATAACACCAGAGCCTAGAGAGAGAGAGGAGCCAGAGTTTCACTTCAGTGAGGGGAAAGAAAGGGATTTGAGTGGCCTGGTCTCATCAGAGCCCAGGAAGTCGCAGGGAGTGGATTTCTGCATTCGAATGTTACCTCTGTGCAGTCAGTGAGAGCTCAGCGCCCCCACGGCTGCCTCTGCATAGCCAAAGGCCATTTCCAGGAGCCTCTGGCCCTGCAGTCACTGGCCTGCTAGTTAATTGCCACACGGACTTCATGACACATGGGCAGATAATATGACATTTTCGGTTTCTGTCACTAGCAAACGCCACAACGTCGCTTGCACTAGTTGCTAAGAAGCTGTCAGAAACCATTAGCAGTTGGCTAAAGTCGCCCTATGGCATTTCCTCATAGCATCAGCAAAACGAGCATAAATCACCCACTGGAGCCTACTGCTATCCTAATGAGGCTGTAAGCTTGTTTATGGACTAGCATCATTTTTATGATTATTTCCACCTTTTCAGTTTGCCTTCATTTGGCGGCAAGAGAAGTCAGCTCCAGGAATGAAGTCACTGCTGACATTTTACAAATGTGGTTCAGAGCTGCTGCCTGCTGCCGTGTGGTCGGCCGGCGGTTCTCCAAGTTTGTTTAGTGATCTTAAAAATAAAAAAAGGAAATAAATCCTCCGGAGACCGCATAGAGGTGACTGTATCAAATTGCAGAGTGAATGGAAATGCTAAAGGTACAATTGACCATTTAGACTCTCCTCTGAGGTCGAGACGTTCCGAGATCAATTTTCAATTTTCGAAAGTGGAAGAGGTTAAACAATTTATTAAAATCTATGAAAGTGTTTGCTTTTAGAATAGTCTGTTTTATTATGCTCTTCTCCTTCCCCATCGTCTCCGTTTCCCTGACTGTGTCGGAAAGGAGCAGGGTTTATTGTTCTAGGCTTTTCTGAACATGCACCAGTATTTACACTGGATTGAAAGCATTTGCTTCCAATGAAAATCTTGTCTTAGATTACAACCCAGCAGTGTAATTTCCCTCCCAGATGGGAGTAAAGTAGCTGTATTTGCCTAAAAACAGTAGGAAGAACAAACTGTGCATTAAGCCAAGGCTGTTTTTGGCTTGAGCTAATGATGTAATAGAAACCTTTTATTCGGGAGAGGTCACTGCCAGGGACTGAAGGGGGTGATCTGGCTCCTGCTTGAAAGGTTTCTCCATTGTATCTACATAAGTCTTCACTTAAAAAATTCTGTTCCTAATGCTTCTGCTTTCATACAGCAGAAATAAACAGGAAAGGTTCTGGTGAGTGTTACACATGGAATGCAGAAAACCTTCCTCCCCTAATGGAGTATATAATTCAGGTGCCCTCAAGGCACGCTTTCAGGAATTCTTTTGCCTGAGGTAATGGGAAGCTAAGGCTGCTTTAAGGCCTTGATTATCTATTGATGCACAAAGCTGGAAAAAAGTCATCTCCACTGGATTATAGTAGATATTTCCATAAATTATCAATGAATTCTCTTCTAGGCAGGCGCTAGGCATTGCTTGCTAAATTAATCTGAAGGGGTTTGAGATGGATAAAAAGGCTATTTTTTTTTTTTTAAAGGTGGAAAACAATCATGAGAGGTGGTGAAAAACAGTATTGTTAGGTTAGAAGCTTTTCATTTTTAATCAATGATCAAGTCATATATTTCTTTTCCTTGGTTACCTTTTGCATATTGAAAGTGGATTAGCCCATTGAAAATTTAAATGCTGAGGGTTGTTTTCCTTTCTCATGTTTCTTTAATGAATTGTTATTTTATATGGTGAATTGCTTCTCTGTATAAAAAGCCTCTTTAAATACTGGACTTTCAAAGAATTTATTAGGCAAACCCAAGGGGACTTGTCATAAAACACTTGGTTATGCAAATAAAGACTTGGGTAGGCTGGAAGGAACATTGATTTAGGGATGTCGTTGTCTGGTCCAGACCAGACCCAACAGCTCCACATCCAGCCACATGACCTTGAGCCAGTCACCAAACACAGGACTTTCTTTACTGATAAAGTGATGGTTTTGGGTTGGGGGTCCTCATGATCTCTTCCGGTAAGAGTCCAGGCTATGATTCTGTGGACTTTTAACAACATAGATAATTTAAAATATGGTGAAATTATGGATTGTAAACCAATAAAAGTTTAAATTCAGAAGCTCTGAAAAAGTTTGGCATTGGTGGCATGTGCAGTAATAATAGAAATGTTGACATTAGCCTGTTCCTCACCCAACAAAGTTTTCCAACTTCAGCTAAGCTCAAGTTAAGGCAATTGAAAACAATGTAAAACAAAATAAAATTGGGGGTCACTTTACTTTTTTTCTCAGGGTTAGGGGTTGGGTCTCCTGAGGGAGCTATTAAGAATAATTGAGTTTTAACATAACGACTATAGGTTGGACTGGAATAACGGAAAATGAAATAGAGAATTCTTTTTTGATGTAGAAACTCAATAAAAGAAATGGGAAATATAGAAGTTTATAAAGCCATGTAAATGAATCTGAAGTTAGTTCTTATGTCCAGTGACTGGGAAATCTGTCTTACTACAGTTACCAGGTTCTTTGGACTCTATGGATTGCCCTCCAATGACTTTTTAAACTAGAGGAATGTGCTCTGAGTGTATTTGTTGCCTCATTTCTAAGCCTAGCTCCTGTAGCTCTTCTTTTCTGGATCCAAATCAACCAGTCCATTTCTAAAAGGCAGAGGCATCCATGGAGACCAGGGCCCTAGGTGGCTCACTGGAGGGGGATGTTTGACAGAAGCTTTGCTACTTATTAATGCAGTGGGTTGAGTCCATTATTGTTTTCCCTTTTGACTTTGGTACAAAGACAAAAAATACCTACTTCCCATTTGGATCTTGTGACTTATTTTGGACACTGATTATATGGGAGGAAATTTCATTTTTTTCTTATTAAATATGGCATTATAAAAGGAATACTACTTTTTTTTTATTTTGTTGCATCACAGAGCCAAAATATTTTCTATAAGAAACAGTTTAAATGTTCTTTTAAAAAAAATCAATAGAAAAATAGTGTCCACTATAGAAGACTAGATTACTAAGTGACTGCTGGATGCAAAAAAATTTAATCTAGAAGACATTTTAGAAACTGTCTGGATTACTAATATAATGCAATTCCAATTTAGCCATTAATTTAGCATAACCTTATTTGATTTAAATAGTTGTTTTCTAATTTAAAAACCATTTCAGGGGGTTTTCCCTTGTAAAACTGGATGCTTTTCCTCTGATAAGAAAAAAATTGCATTCTATTTGAAGCATTCCTATGTCAAAGTGCTTATATGATGGATTACCTACATGTCCCTGTCCTAGTTTAACCAGTCTTAAGATTGGTGGAAATAGTTGATATTTTAAATGCATCTTCTCACAAGTTGATGTCAATGACTGTATGTGGAATTTGAATACCCAGGCAGCTACAGTTCATGACTGCCGCCATATTTAACTCCCTAGTAGAGTTAGACAGACTCAATGAGTCTCAGCTATGCAGATTGGAATGATTACCATGGCAACAAAGCCACTAAAGAGATTGGCTATTTCCCTCCATTCCCTTTGACCTTTAGCACTGTTCTTTGGAAGAAGTTCTTTAGACCTGATTACTTTTGAGCCTAGGCCTTGTTCTTTCTCTTTGTCTTGGATAAAAAAGAAAAGTACCAAAGAAACTATTAATCATTTAAATTGCTCTTTTGGTTTTGTTTATATCCAAAGGCATTCTATTTGAATAAAGCATGTCAAGGTAGCATCAGTCAAAATTTGATTCACTATGTTTGCAGGTGATGGCTTGGACAACAGTGTAGCTTCCCCCAGCACAGGTGACGATGATGACCCTGATAAGGACAAAAAGCGTCACAAAAAGCGTGGCATCTTTCCCAAAGTAGCCACAAATATCATGAGGGCGTGGCTGTTCCAGCATCTAACAGTAAGTGGATTCTAAATGACATATGTAAACTAAATATGGACAATGAACCAGTTTTGATAGAGAAACAAATGATCCCTCTGGACTTGGAATATTTCTTAAATCACTGTGTTTGCACAGTTTTTGCAAAGTGTTAGCACTTTTTTCCTAGTTACATACCCCACGTGAGGCATTTTCTTTGAAGTTCGCTATTGCAATTTTGTTAACCTTCGTAAGTTATAAAGTTTAGGAGTTCATGTGCACTTGTGATTTTAAGTATGTGTGTTAATGATGTTGCTTTTCTAAAGTGTGACCCTGAAGTATTTAAAAGAAAGTCAGTCAAACCCTAGAGAGAATGACTTAATATCTTCAGTGAATGCTTTAGTGGACCTTTACAGTGAACAGTCCACAAAAATTTAAATCATGTTGCAATGGCAAGATGATCGCATAATTTGCTGTTAAGTGGCTTGAGAGTACCAACTTCCATTACAAAACACTCATGTGAGTCAGAGCTCCCAGTGAAAGTTGTCCCTGCATTTAGAACTGTAAAGGAAAACAGCAATATACAGTCAGCTCTTCCTGTGTAGTCCCTTGTGACTTTTCAAGCAGAGTAACAGTTTATATTGTCTGTGTGAGTATTGCTGTTTTCACTGCGGGAATTCTCCTGGAGATGTGAGAAACTGGAGATTTGGGGCTTTATGCCACCAGGGGATTTATTTTGTTTGGGTATTGTTCTGAATGAATTTCATGTTCAAAATATTTATAATCATAATATTTTGGTGGATATTTTTGTAACTGCATACGGATTTGATGACATCTGAGGAGGAAGACAAAAATGAAAATTTATGGATAAAATAACATTTTAAAAATCAGCAAAATTGTTGACCAGGGGATTTTCAATATAAGGGACAAATGATGGATTTAGACAGGCTGTAGCACAGCTGCATAGATGAATGAATGTTCAAAACTCAACTTTTCTTTTTTTCATGCCAGGAGCAAATCCTTTATGTTACTATTTTTAGCTTACTTTGCACTTCTTAAGTCACTCCACCCCCTTAGATATTAAGGTTCATTGTTACAAACATGTCCAGAACCTGTTGACCTCGCTCCCTTTCCTGCTTTCTAAGCCATGCTCCTCAGTGAGTTGTCTTGGGATAGGGAGGGAAACTCAGGGGAAGTCTGAAGGCCACTTTGGTTCTGCTTCTCTGGATAGAAGCTGAGCCTCCAATAATTCTCATGGTATAAATTAAGCATTGGTTAATAAATGAAAATTGAGAGCAGTAGAAGTAAATGATAATAATAATAATGATGATGATGATGATGATGATGATGATGATTCCTCCTTTCTCTTCTTCCCACCATGATTCCCAATAGTATCTTGACTATGCTGAACATTTTTGAATGAACTTGAGGGGTTGGGGAATGCTGGAAGTTAGCTGAGGATTCAGATTGTTTTACCTGTTATAATTTTGGTATCATATTAAGTTCACCTAACATCTGACTCAGGTATCATTACTCATCTGCCGCTTGTTGCATGTAGGAAGGTGTTCTGAGATCTGCCCCGTGCAAGTTTCCTGTTGAGGTTTATCAACCACTGTTGAACTTGGGGGAAGGAGGACTAGGATGTCCAGGTCATGCCATGAAAAACAATGGTATGGCATTTAGAGGAAAAGTGACAATAAGTCAAAGGTACACATGCCAGGATGCTATTTCCTCACTAGCTAACCTGTTCTTGAGTGAGGGGATCAAATCAGGATGACCCTGAAGTCACAACCAGATTATTTCCATTTCTTAACCTAACAGGAAAAATGAATGGATTTCTTCAAGCCCCATCTCAATCAGCAAGGGAGCTTTGGTTTTGCTTGAAACTGAGATGCCCCTGAATAAAATATAATCAAATATTAGTTCAGACAGAATCAGAAGAGAGAAAGAAGCAAGTTATTTTATTCATCTGCCAGATTTTCCATTTTTCTAGGCTGTACCCTTGTGAAGAACCTTGCAGAGAGCTATGTTATCTTGTTTTTTTTTAACAAAACAAAAATCCTTTCTAACATTGTGATTGTACCTGCATTGCAATGCTTATGTGGACTATGCATTACTGGGGCAATCCTAAGAGAAATTATTCATGAGCTGCCTGATTTCTTGAGGCCTGGCTAATTGCCTTCAGTTTTAGAGTCTTTGCTGGCCTGTGTCACTGCCCTGGAAGGGGAAGTCCATTCCTCTATGTCTCTCTGGCTTTCTGTGAGTGTTCATAGAAGTTGCCTTGTGGATTCCATTGGGTATTTCTATCCTCCTTGCCCACGCCAGTGCCATCTGCTCAGACAGAAATATTGATAACAGTCTGAAAAGCTAATTGCTCTCAGAACATAATCTAAAAAACAAGGTAGAGATATGAAATATTCACACCATTCCTTCCCCCAAAGAGAAAAATTCCCTTCCTCCTTAATTGCAAGAACAAATAAATTCCCATTTACAAAGAACACCTTCCCATTTGTTTTGTTATTCTTCTTAAATAAATGCCCGATCTTCATTGATACATTTTTTCATCAAGAGCTCATTCCAAAATATTCTATGGAATAAAAAATACTATAGATATATTAAAGAGGTTTGTCTTCCTATTGTTGTTGATTGTCCAAATGTAAGTACTGACATCTCATTACTAATCTTTTAGTAACTTTAGTTCAAGTCTTGAGAGATCTTCAGGGATACACGATTCATTGGGAGGACTGAGCAAATTTTAAATGATCACATTATTGCTATGTGATTATTGCAGTTTATCCAGAAAATCCTTTCTGAAATTTTGCTGGATATAAAAGAGCAATTGAAACTGTGGCTAATTAAAACAATAGCGATAGCCATTGATTGACAAATTGTAAATGAATCTTTTTTTTTTTTAATGCCAAAAGGCATACTCTAAAACCTCACACACCTTATTGAAAGCAAATTGCTATTTTTTTCTTTTTGAAATAAATGGATCAATCTTTTCATTGAGTTTATTCAGTTATAAAAAATCTGCCCATGAAAGGGCTTTCAAGCATTTGTGTGTTAGAAAAGTAGAATAGGCCCTGAATAAAAAACCTTTCTGGATTTGCACCCAGCTGCATGAGAAGAAAAATGTGCTGGTCTGTAGTTATCCACAGGTAGATTTAATCAGTAGCACATTTTACTACTCCAAAGAGAGAACTGAAAGCTCATTCTTGGACTCTCAGTCTCTAGCAAGCTAAACTGCACATACTTGTGTATAATGAAAACAATAAAAGAAAAGGAAACAAGTTTTAAACTTTGGTGATTATGGAGTAAAAGGAAATTTCAGTGTAGTAAATTCCCAGCTTAGACTTAGTTGAACGTTTGCCAGTATTGATAAGTAGAGAAGTTCTCCTAAAAGAAAAGATTCCCTGGAATTGAAAAGAATGACTGACATGATTTAGATAATAAGAGAGAATTCAAAGAAAATAAAAGCATGTATTAATAGAAATGCTTGCATTTGCCTGAAGATAAATTATTGCAAACAATTAAAAAGTACTTAATATTTGCATATGAGTCACTGTATCATCACAATCAATTCAGGGACTTATGTCATATCAAGGGGTGTGTGTGTGTATGTGTGTGTGTGTATGTGTGTGTGTGCGCGCGCGCCTGGTGTGTCCCTTCTTGAGGGCTTTATTCCAATTGTAAACAGCCTACTATGTCATAATACTTAAGCTAGATGTGCTTTGCATATTACCAGTTTTTCTGCTACCTTGTGTCACAAAGAAGTGTATCCAAGGACCTAGTGAAAATGAGGAAAAGAAATAAATATAATGTTTAAGGTATGAATCAAAGATCTTTCTTGTTGTTGTTTTCCTATTCAATCATATTGCAGGTTTAATTATAATCTAAATTGAGAAGCGCTTGATGTGGTTCTTATTTAAAATATGCAGAGACTATTTTTCTGCATGAAGCCACTGTGTGTCTCAGGAATCTTGAAAGTTAGGGGGAGTGGAGATATTTAAAATGTATACCTGCAGATTCAAATGAATAAAGCATTCAAGGGTCAATATTTGGCATGGACCAAAAGGAAAGGTGACCCTGAAGGTTTATGGGTAGAGGTGACCCTGAAGGTTAATGGGGAAGAGGTGATCCAAAAGATTGTTGTGGGGAGGCAATCCAGAAGATTACTGGGGGAAAGTGATCCAGAAGGTAAAATAATTTTTCATTCACATTTTCTCCAATTCCCCCATCTTTTCACTGATCTTGAGGATCCCCTTGGGTTAAACCTGACAATTGAGACAAACTTTGTTTCTCAGTCATACACATATATTTGCTATGTGTTTTTGTTTCTTTTTGATATATTTTTTTCTGCATGTGAACTTGTAGCCTGGAAAATATTTTTGTATGTGTGTGTGTGTGGCCAAATTTATGTCTTCATTTCTGATTTATAAGACTTTCCTCGCATTGTGGATAAAGCCAATGTGAGGGGTTGTAGAATTTTCCAGGTTGAGAATGGCGTTTCCATAGAAACACTATTAGATGAAAAGTGCCCTGCGGGTCCGCCGCTCTAAGGATGGAGTAAATGGAATTGAATTGGGAATTGAATGCTCTAGAAGAGACAGATGTTGTTTCATTGGTTTTGCTTTTGGTAACAAGATCTGTTGGAGACATCTTACTGTCATATCTCTGCCTGCGATTTTGGAAGAATTACTGTCTAACCATTATGAATTATTATGACAATGAAAAAGTAGTTCTAATTGCTATCTAGATAACCCATTCTGTTGATCAAGGTGAGTGAAAGGTCAGAAGGTAGATAGATGGACCTAGAGGTAGGCTCATTCAGGTAGGTAATAGAAGGCATTTTCTCTCCTCCCATTTCTATTTCTGTTTCTGTCCCTCACCTCCACACTGTCAGTTTAAGCAGTGAGTATTCTTAGTGAATATTCCTTCCCTGATAGCATTGTTCAACTGCCAGTCCCAAAAGATGTGGGGCAGTCCTGAGAAGCTGGTGGAGGCTGAACAGCCATATTGGTGAATTCTTGCCAGAAATGTTTGTCAGAGTAATACAGAGTATTTGAGAAAGGCTGCTCCTTCCTCAAAGTTGTTCTAACTTGCCTTCATTTTCATGTGCCTGAGCCTAGGGAAGTGATTTCTGGAGTTAGCAGGAAACTTTGACCCCTTCTTTACTATGTGCAATCTGCAGATTTATTTTTATATTAAGATGCTTGAAAACAAGTATAAAGACAATTTTTCCCCTTTCAGATGTTCATGTACCATATTAAGAAAGAGCTCTTCTAAATATATGAGAAGAGTATCTTTGTCCTTATTACTTATAAGTAGTTGCCATTTTCCTTCTCCTCTGACCAAAGCTACTATTTGCTGAAACAATCTCAATCTCAGATTTGATATGATGAGACTCCTTCCAATCTTAAAAAGATCTCTGCTACTTTGAAGATAGCATATTTCAACTTTGATTAGATAAGGACCCTGACTACTTTTCACCCAAGTGGGAATCATCTGTCTCAGGAGGAAAATGGAACAGACTATTTAATCACTTGAGGGGATTATTGGAATGTCCTAATTCTTCTGTGATATACATCATATAAACTCTGTTTTAATCATGAAGCGGGTGGCTTCCAGATTCTGGGGCAACTGCCTTTTTCTTTTTCTTAGCTAGTTATTGAAATCCTAATGGGATGGGTGATGAATTTTCTTAGGTCAGGTAAACTGAAAAGGCTACAGCTGGAATTCTTCACCCAGAAGAATCGGAGTTAATACTAATGATCATTGTGAATTAGAAGATCAAAGGGGAAGCGTCAGCCTGTTCTCCAAGTTGCTGCCCCAGAGGCCATTAGTGACCTGGCAGAGCTCTCTCCCAGCCTTGAGCACCTCCTACCCAGTGCGGGCCTTTCTTCCCCACTCCCAGTTATGCACCTCTGACCTGGGGTAATTACAGTCCGTTGATGAGGAGGCATTGGGAAAACAATCGAAAGTAAAAACAAAAGTCCAACTTTAAAATTGCCCATTTATCCAGGTACATAGGACTCATAAACCAATGGGCTCTGACAGGGCTCTGTGATTTTTGGATTGTGATTGAGATTTTTGAGATTTTCATGCTGTCAAATATATATATATATATAATTTCACTGATGATACCTTCTCTATGGGACAGTTGTAATGTCTGGCTGGCAACTCTTCTAAAATTTTCCTTTTGTTTCCAACACTAAAATAAAAATACACAATAGTTTTTCTCTTATAATCTCTCTCTCTTCTTTCCTTTTTTGCAGAACTGGGGATTGAGCTCAGAGCTTCGTGCATGGGAAGTAAGCACTCTACTACTGAGCTATATCCCCAGTACCTTTGATATACTCTTAATTAGGAGAATTAAATATAAGATTAAGTTTAAAACAAAAGTTCCCACATAAGCACAATTTATTAAGTTTATGGTTTCTGATGCACAAGACCATTTGAACACTAGCCAGCCATTTATAGACTTTAAAGCATACATCAATATCATGTCTCATTTTTATTCCAATTAATGACAATGTTTTCGAAGATAAAATACCAAACTTGATCCACAAGTATGCAACTGTTCCTCAATTTATTTTTCAGATTAAAACTGAAGTACCACCTGTGTATGTGTGTATACATATACATTTATACATACATATATGTCTCTATGTATATACATACATCTATATATGCACATATGTATGTATATATACACATATATGTATATACACATATATAGGTGTATATATATGTATACATATATTTAAACTAAATCAAACCCTTAGGATTTTACTTCATCATCATCATCATCATGATACTGGAGATTGTACCCAAAGCCTCACACATACTAGGCAAGCACTCTCACTGAGTTACATTCCCACCCTTTTTATATTTAAGAAAGGGTCTTGCTACATTGCCCTAGATGGCCTTGAATTTGTGATCCTGTGGTCTGGGTCTCCTGAGTAGTAGGGATTAGGGGGTGTGCATCACAAAGCCTGGCTCAGAACTTTATAGCATATAAACCTGACTATACTTTCTCAGTGTTTTAAGATTTCTAGAAGACACCTTACCTTAAAGTATGAAGGTTTGAAGGAAGATCAGATGGTTTTGTTTCAGAATGGATTTTAGTGTTGTGCTTTGGGTTGGTTTGGTTGGTCAACTACTTTGCCAGTAGAAGTTAATCAGTATGTTATGAAGTGTAGCAAAATTTGACTTAATTGGAGACATCTGTGTTATATCTCAGTCTTTCTTACTAAAGTGTGAATGTGACTTTGAGAACATATATATCCCTACATATTTGCATGTATGCATTTTTCAGTAGGACAAATCTCTGAACCATTGCCATCTCTAACAAGCCTAGTTGGGAAAACTGATCTTTTTAGTTTTTAAATTTTTTACTTCTTTTGATCCCCTACATAGGCATGTCAGGGCTCTAATTTTTCTTTCTGTGGCTGAAGGCACATGCTAAGGGGCTACCAAACAGATGGTGTAATAGTCTGTTGCAGGAATCACAAAATCCTCTTGGCCATGGCCCAATCTTACATGTCATATACACAATACAATGATGTTGCAAAAACAATTTTATTGGTGCTCCAAGGTAATAGAAATGATAGAGATTGTGTAGATTCACATTGAAACGATTCCTGGTGATGAGAGTACTGGTGGTTCAGTATTGCTTGCACCTCTGTTTGCAGAGTCTTAAGCTTGGTGAAGTTTGCATGTTCAGTAGACTTGATACTTCAGTGTTCAAGAATAGAGAAGAGCTCTCAAGCACTCAGATAGGACAACTCTTTTTGGGTGGGCCAGCAGAGAGACTCTGGAAGCAAAAAGTAGCTGATAGGGTGGTTCCATGCAATTTCCTAACTTTTAAAAACTTTTAAGTTCTTGTTTTTCTAGCCATTGCAAAACATGTTCAGGCAGCAAATTACAGCCCAGTGAACATGGCTTTCAATTCAAAGCATGTTGCTCTATCTAAAGAAAAGTTAGACCTTAAATATTTAATTCAATATTATAACTGTTAATACCTTAAGTTAGTTGATACTTAAAGGATACAGATGACTTGGTTTTAAATTTTTTGAAATAGAGATCTTTGGTAACTACTTGAATTAAAAATGTTCTGTTGGCATTATCTTTTCATAAAACAAATTATGAGACAATGTATGTGCCCTTCAAACTTGTTGGTATCTTTGCTTTTCAGTTTTTAATATTCTGTGGTTGAGCTGGGCATGGTGTTGTGTGGGAGACTGAGGCAGGGGAATGGCAAGATTGAGGCTAGCCTGGGCAACTTAGTGGGACCCTGTCTCAAACAGAAAGAGTTAAGGATGTAATTCAGTGGTAGTACACGGTTCAGTCACCAGCATCACCAAAAATAAAAAGAAAACTTGTGATCAGTTTTATCTGTTTTCACTTTAACTTTGTCACTAGTATCCCTGAAGTACCCAAGGGTTCTCATTTGTCCTATGACATAGGTGCCCCCCCCAGGTATTTGGTGTCCTAGGAAATTTTGAGAGGTACAGAGGCCAGGAGGTATACTTTGTTCATGTGAACATTTATCCTAAAAGAAATGATCACAAATATTATTTCTATTGCAGTTTATAGAAGTTTAGGAACAATTCTTATCTACCACCTAAAGATGAGCCATTTTCCAACTTTCTAGGGGAGAAGCTCTATAAATATTATTTGACCTCATTTAAAAAAAGAAACAGGATTAATTCTTGCCTACATCAATGTTATTTTTATCATTTGTTTAAACATCGATTTAGTAATTGCGTGGCTATTTTGATATTGTGTAGTTTTATCTTTTTAGCAGCTGAAGAAAAAATTGATCAAAAGGCTAAATAAAATCATAACTATCTCAGTGGTGCTTTATAGATGAATTTTTTCACATACATTTGATTCTGAAGATAAACCTGTGAGGTGGGCAGGAAGAAAATAAAAAGGAGTATAAAGAACTTAATGATTTTTCTCAAGGTCAAAAGCTATGAACTAGCTGAGATCAAACTAGGATTTTCAAACTTAAATTTCCATGTGCTTTGCCCCTGAGCTGCCTCACAAACACAGGACAAATTAAATCACATTGTGGGAATTTGAGGTGTAATTATAATCTCTTGCTGCAGCTAGATTATTATTATTATTATTGTTGTTATTTTTAGTTAAAAATTTGAGTGAAAATTTTGGCATAAAACCTCAGAATGCAGTCCAATGGTTACTGGTAACTAAGGTTTTTTTTCTTTTCTGGATTCTTTCCCCAAATGTTGAATATCTGCCCTTCTAAAAGACAAAACTACAGCTATTGATAGTTTACAACAATCTTAATAATTTCTGAATTGTTAGAATTTCAAAATTGGGATACTATTTAACTGTTTCTCCTTCCTGACAGAAATATGTAAATCTCTACCCATGTCTATTACTAGCAATATCTGATGGTGGTTTGGGGTTGAAGGATCTTTCCTTATGCAAATCCTAACTAAACCTAACACAGAATTTAGCTCCTTGAAGATTTTTTTTTTTTTTTTTTTTGTCTGTCACGTGGCCAGGACGCCAAAGAGCTATGTCTTTAATTTGCTTTATGGAGATAGAAGAAACTGCTTATGCAGCCCCGATTACTCTTGAACCTACAATCCAACTGTCGCTTCTCAGCAAAGAAGGCTGCTAAACCCTGGAGAATTAAGCTGCCGCTCTGGGGTATGACACTGAGGTCTGATCATTTTAAAGCTAGTAATAACCAGAATCCTAAAATTCTTATGAATAAAATGTAATTTTAGTAATGTTTCCATAAACAGTGGTAATGGTGGCATTTTAGTAGGCAGTGACATTAGTCACATCGAAATTGCACCACATTGGCTTTTAAATTACTCCACCTGTCTGTCTGAATAGAATTTTCAGTGTAAAAGCAGAGAGACAGCTGCTGCTAATGTCTCCTTCTCCCCGTGCAGATAATGCTGGCAAATCTACATGCATAAAGGACTGGTTTGTGATGTAAAACGGTACCTGACCCCGCTGGCTCCTGAGCTACAAAGCAATACCTTTAATTACCAGTGGCTGTGTTTAGTTGTTGATATAAAAATGTCAGCTTCCAGGAGTGTAACCTCAGGTTCACTCCCTCTAGTAATGTCACCCGCTGTACACTCTTTTTCTTCCACCCACATCCGTACTGCGATGGGTAAGCATTTATCTTGATGTGTTTCAGAAACATGCCCAGTATTAATACTTAAAAGGAAAAACACCTCATACTGCATGAACTTGATTGATGATCTTTTCATTCGAGAACTTTTTACAGATTAGTGGAATCTGGTTCCCTCTTGCTAGCCAGGAGAGAAATATGGCACAATGTTTATACCTTCAAAGGGCTTAGCGTCCGTCATTTGTCTAATACAAATGCACGTCCTTATGTGAGGGGGCAAGCATTTCATAGAGCAGGAAGGGTAAAGCATAGAGGGGCTGCAGAATATCACTTTTTTTTTTTCTATGTGCTCGTGCTTCCTGTTGATAGGTGATGAAGTGGACTTTCTGGAGAAGCCTATTTATTCTTAGTATTTTGGTTATGGCTGATTGTAGCAGCTCCATTGAAATGAGAATGGCCCAGGCAGGAGGATCCTCTTGTTGGAGATAGATGCCTGTTGCCAACAATGCATTTGGTGAAATGGTAAATAGGAGATATACATGTCTGGCTCATTTGCAGGCATTCTTTTTGACTTCTTTCACACAACTGGTGTTTTTCGTGTTTAATTTAACAAGGAATGAGTAGTAAATGAAAGCTGCTGCCTGAAATCCCACTGTGAGCGTGTTTTGCACTTGGCTCCCCAGTGACAAGGCAATTTGTGAAATTATGTGATGGAGTAATTAGATGAAGCCAGGGCTCCTGATTGTTGCCATGCATATGTGGCGAGGGTTTGTTGGGAAGAGGGAGGGGGAGCAAAAAATAGATTATTACCCTGGCAAGTTGGCTCAAAGCTTCTTCATTTATTTGTAAACAGAATATTTAGTGACCGCATAGGAAGTAGCTGTAATCACCAGCTCATAAAGAAACCACAGCAGAGCTTTTGGATTTTTGCAGAGTGCTCATGTAAAATTTAAGCTGGGAGGCAGAGTCCCTGTTAATGTAATTAGGATCTAATTTACCACCCTTTGCACACAGATGTAATAATGTCTAGATATTTATTCTATCTTTAAGCACGTTACATATACCTCAGTGCAGCCGTTACTGAACAGAAACAGGTGTGAGCACTTTCCTAATTCGTTTTCACACTGTAAACACATAGCAATTTAAGGGAAATATTTACCAAAAACGAGGGGAAGGAATGTCTGTAAATGAGGCAGTAATGGACAGTTGCCCTTTATATACTGATGGATTTCTCAATGGTTAAGTAAATTAAAGCAAATGCTAGAAAAATCAATAGGCCAGCATAGTCTTGGTTTTGCCTCATAGACTTCAGGACAGAATGACAGATGTGGTGTCTATGACCCATTTAAGTATTAATGCTTGAAAAACTGCTTCTGCATGCAAGGTGGTAGGCTTAGCAACATTCTGCTATATTAAATTACAGACAATAATATTTTTAAGTATATGTGGAATTTATATGTTTCAGTTAGCTTGCTCTTATGTGTTACATTTATACTGGAAGATTAGTTGCTTAGTTGTTGCAATAGCACCATAAATCAGATTTGAATGTTCCCACATGGAAACATCTTCATAAGGCTGTAGTTGGAAGGTGAAGATGATGTATTTTGAGCTGATGTGTATGTTGAAGTGTATATGCTTAATAACACTCTACGTGGAAACCGAATTAAATTTAATTAAGGTGTAGATGCTCAGAGCCTTTGGAAGAAATCTGTAAAATAGCATTCAAATGTGGCATTATAATTCATTTACTCTCCAGGGCTACACTCACTATATTTCACGTTTGAACTAACACGGGTAACATGTCACATAGGTTGACTGTCACGGTGTGGGGCATTTGGGGGCTAGTCTAATGTTCCAAGTGGTAAGTGTTAACCTCCAAGAACAAGAAGACAGGCAGGTTGGTAACAATGCAGCTTGGTAGTTTTCCCACCCATTGTTCACAGTTCCAAAAATTAAGATCAACTTCAAGAGAAATCAATTAAAACTAGTCATAATATTGTTTTGTTGACTACTGAGACAGAAAGACAAGAGGCAAGCCCAAGAAGCCAAGTGTACTCAAACCTTAGAGACTGAAGCTGTTTATTTTTTTTTTTAAATATTCTTTTAGTTGTAGATGGACATAACTTTATTTATTTATTTTTATGTGGTGCTGAGGATCGAACCCAGTGCTTCACACGTGTGAGGCAGGTGCTCTACTACTGAGCTACAGCCCCAGCCCAGAAGCTGGTTTTTAAAACCAAAATAAGATGTAAGGATGAAATTATGATTCTGGTAATCTAGGGGGAAGGTGTCTTGTATTGGGGAGAAAGACAGCTAGCTGGCTTTAAGTGTCTTGTTTACTTTCGTGTCCTGTCTAAACTTATGCAGTAATCACTCAACTTCCTTCTTTGCTCATGATAAAGCAGACATGGTCCAGTCTGCTTATGGGTATTGAAAACCAGCATGTAAAGATGATATTGTGATAAATCAGAATCATTGGAAACATTGCAGGGTTGGTGTAATGGAGGGAAGTAGAAGGATTGTTTACTTTCCAAACAATCAAGAAGCTATTTCTGGATTTTTATTATCATACAATGTGGCTTTTATATTTATAATATTCCTCTGAATTTGTATCATGAAATTTAACAATGTGCATATTTGGAGATTTAGTGGAGGTGTAAAGAGTAACTTTGAAAATATGGAAGTCTACCACCTAAAAAATCTGAAAATGGAAATTATGACAGAACTGAAGATTCTTTGGCTTCTTTCAAAGCTATACTCCTTAAACTTCAGCATGCATTCAAATTCACTGGGAATCTTTTTTAAGATGTAGATTATGATTCCAAGGAATGGGCCTGAAATTTTGCATTTCTAACAAGTTCCCCAGGGTGCTGATACTGCTGGTCCACAGAGCACACTTGGCCTAGCAAGGATCTGAGGAACACAAGCCAGATGACAAATATCAAACAGAAAGATGGTTGTTTTTCTCCATCTTTGATTTTTATATGTTTTCCCTCTGATTTTTTAAAACAATTCATTTATTTTCATCATATAAGTTGGACTAAAGCAGTTTGCTTTTCCTCTGCCAACTTTCGGTTCTTTATCAGAATATCAAAGACCTTTCATTGGAGTCCAAATACCCCCAAAGTTTCTGATAAACCAAGGACTCACAGAAATATACATTCTGGGCCTGTGGACAGTGCACTTGTGTGTTCAGGGTGGGTGGAAAGGTCATCCTGGGAGTCGAGTGACAGGATGAGGGTGCCATTTGCCCCAGCAGGCTTCAGTGCTCTGGTGACAGTGTGCTGAGATGGACATTATCATGGAGGCCGAGCAGAGTGTGCAGTGGCTGTGCTAACAGCAGAGTTCCAGCTCTGGTCCTGGGGCTCTGACAACTGTCAGTCAGCAGTAACAGTCTCCGTAAGCACAGAAACAGTACATGCATTCCAAGGAGAAATGAGGAACACCTTGTGTTCTCCATGAAATCCTATAGTATTTCCACTGCCTTGTGTACTCCCATGGACACGGTGTATCTCAATTATTTTTTAGCATCCTGGAAAGGGAATTTGTTTTCAAAAGTGAACATCTGAAAAGTATATTCCCTCCAGTTTGGCTAAGATCTAAGGAATTATGATAAGTAGTGCATATCTATTAATCATTGCTTAGCAGGTAAATTCTTTCACTCATTAGAGTTCATGAATGTAGTTTCTTGAAATTAGGTCATTTATTTTGGTCTAAGTCATTGAGGATCAAAGGTCATAAGGAATCCAAAAGCCATTAGTCAGGGTTCTTTTCTGGACCCCTTAGATGTCATTGTACGAGTCACCCATGGCAGCCCGGGCCTGGCCTGCTGTCAGGGAGCTGGCAGGGTGCCTACTTTATTTCCAGTTTGCATAGATAAAAAGCAGAGCAGCTACTCTTGGAATCACTATAAAAATAAGCTTACATAAAATCTCCATTTGAAATACAGTATGTGTGTGCCCCTGCATGCTTTCTCTCAGGGTAGCCATGGGACCTAGAAATCAAAATTAGGGAGAGAGGCATACATTTGGTAGCACCGTGGATTATCCTTTGTTTTGGTGCAGGCATTTATAATTCATTGTAGGTTTAGTGAAGACCAGATTTTCATAAAGAATTGTAATGCCGAAACAAGTATTTTAATTTGCTAGTATAAAATAAAAATAAAGGCATTATTTTTACCTGTGTGTGTGTGTGTGTGTGTGTGTGTGTGTGTGTGTACACATGTGTTACCCTCCCCTCGTGGTAAGATTGAGGTATGTTTGGCAGGAATGACTTTTGTGTATCAGAAGGAGTGGGCAAGAGATTTAGTCCAGTCCACTCGTTTACTTCCTCCATGGAGCCTTGGGAGTCTCAGGTCCACACCTTGAAGTGAAAACATCATCAGTTACCAAGACGACAGGTGCCCAGGACTTACTCCCTGAAAGGTATTCTATTGGACCAGAAACCATGAGCACTCAACAACATTCATCACGGGGGCTGGGGTTGTGGCTCAGCGGTAGAGCACTCGCCTAGCATGTACATGGCCCAGGTTCAATCCTCAGCACCACGTAAAAACAAAGGCATTGTGTAGAACTAAAGCAAATAAATAAATATTAAACAACAACAACAACAACAACATTCATCACTTGAGTGTTCAAGAGAGACTGAGTAAGCGCTGGGGTGAATTTCCAAGATGAGGTCAAATATACCTGCAAGAAAAAACATGTTGAATTTTAAAAAATCAGACCTAAAAGTAAGTATCCTATTCAATCTAAAGAAGGCTACTAATCACTATTCATTAACTTGCATGTAATTCTACAATGAATTATTGTATTCCCATTTTACAGATAAAGGAAGTGGGACAGAAAGAGTTGAAGATCTAAGAAAGATCTTAGTGTACAGTGAAGTAGGGGCTGAAAAGGAAAAATTCAGGGCCATCACTTTCAACCTCCACTTCACACCCTGACATTTAAAATTATGACTTGTTATTGTTCTTAAAATTGTCTTGCATACACAGTTGACTGATATCACAGTGGAAGTCCATATGACCTCACAGGGTCCTAGCTTTGCCCCAGTTTTTCAAGAGTGATTATGACAGCTCTGTGGTCAACCAGGGCTGTGCGTCTCCTTCATAGGTCCTGTGTTGTCCCTAGAAGCCTCTGATACCTGTATTACAGCAAGAGCAAATTTACATGTGTTATGTGTGTGTGTTGGCAGGAGTTACATACTGGCAGTAGGAGGAATGCTAAGCTGGTATCTAGGAATACTTTGTTTTTGGTTTGTAGGGAGACAGCTAGAATAGTCACCATGATGTGACAACCTAATCCCACCACAAAGCAGGAAAAGGCAACTTTCAAACACACTTGTTATTTTTCCCTATCATAAATTATGGTTAAACTTGGGCCACTGAATTCCAACATAGATGGGGGTCATTAAAGATTTTTTTTTCCCATGAAAGTTTGAATGCTTTTTGAGAGACCATTATGTACAAGAAACTAGGTACATTGGGAGCTTCCTAAGACCTTTGAAGAGGGGATTTATCTACTTGGTGCAGTGCATAGAAGGAACTAGAGTTAGCAGAGTTAGGAGACAGCTACAACAGGCCCCGCAAGAAGATTGCGCTTATGGCAGTACAGAGAATTGGGTGGTGGGAGATATCTTAGAGGTAAATCTGGCACCTTGCAAATGAAAACGTTCAGTTACGTCCACTGAAACTGGAGACGTATTAGGAGTTTTGGCTCCAGAGAGTGCTGAGGGAGAAAAGGAGGAGGTCACGGACAGACTTTGAGTGCTGCCTACCTTTGAAGTCTGGAGTGAAAAGCCTAGAAAAAAACAGATGGAGGAGCAGTCAGGGAGGTCTTTGGTCAGGGAGGTCTTGGTGTGGAGGTGGGGTGCACTGATTTCTGGAATGCCTTCCCAGTGCAATAGCATGAAAGTGAAAAGAATCCATTCCCCAGAATGAATCCAATATGGCCCCAAACTGACTCTCTTGCTGTCATCCTCCCATCAGCTCAGGGCATCACCATGGACCCAAAAGCTCCAACCAGCAACTCAGGAGTCACCCTGGAGGATTCCTATCTGCTCCCCTCAAGTGGACTTATTTGCTTACTCCCTAACTCCCGACAATTTCTTCCTGCTAACCATTTTTTCATTCTCATTCCCACGTGGTCCCATTGCCACGGCCTTAGGTCAGGCTCCCAAGTCTCCTCCTTTCTCAGTTCCCCCTCAACCTCCCTGCTTCTAACATTGATGCCTCATTTTACCATCTACAAAGATTTTCTGAAACAAAACTTGACCAAGTCTCCCCCTACTTAAAATCCTTGGTATGTCCCTAGTGCTCCTAAGATACAAGCTAAACATTCTTGGCATGTGGTTTGAGCTCTGACACAGGTCCACTGAGAGCCCAGGCTCCTCTCTTGTCCTTTACATACATTCTCCCACACTATGTGCAGACAAGTCTGAGGCTTCTAGTTCCCTGCAGGTGCTGCCTGCCCTCGCATTTGGTGCACCTCACAGGTTGGTCCCTTGTCTGGGATTGTCACCTCCATGACCCATTCTCCACTTGACACTTCCCTCCATATCCTTCACAGCTTATCTCAACTGTCACTGCTTGGGGAAGCCATTCCTAGTCCTCCCAGGAGAGAGGAAATGGCCCTAGCCACCAGATCCATAGTGCCTTGAGGAGACTCTGACAGAGTTCTTATCTGTGCATTTAAAAGCTGCTTTCCTATTAGAGTTTAGGTCCTAATCTTTCATCTCTGTATCAGCAGAGCCATATCAGAGATGCTTGATAATATTTACTGACCAAACAAATGAGTAAAGTTTCAAAAACAAAACTGACCAAACTCTGGAAGTTTTTTATAAAGTAAAAGTTCTGGGGAAAATTCTGAAATCAGTGACCTTTCTTTATTCTTTTCTTTTTTTGCTCACAATCAACAAACTGACTGTTTATTTGACTGTCTCCACACCAATTCATTATCTTCTGCTCTGGCTTGAATGTTTGTCTTCTCCAAAACTCAACACTGAAATTTAACTGTTGGGGGCTGGGGTTGTGGCTCAGCGGTAGAGCGCTCACCTAGCAAAGTGTGCGGCCCAGGTTTGATCCTCAGCACCACGTAAAAATAAAGGCATTGTGTACATCTAAAGCAAATAAATTAATATTTTAAAAAACAATATAACTGTTGGGCTGGGGTTGTGGCTCAGTGGTGGAGTGCTTGCCTGGCATGCATGAGACACTGGGTTCAATTCTCAGCACTGCATGTAAATAAATAAAGGTCCATTGACAACTTAAAAAATATACATGTATATATATATGTATATATAAAAAAAATTAATTGTCATTGTAATAGTGTTAAGAGATGGGGCCCCTGAGAAGTAATTAGGTCATGAAGGCTACACTCATCAGTGACCTTTCAAAGAGCTGTTTTAGGCATTTGGAGGAGAATGAAGTTGTTTTATGAGGTATACAGGTGATTGAGCTGTGGAAGCAGCAAGAATAAACACTTATGATTGCTTTAGGAGGAAAATTTGTTAAAAAGTTTGGAGAAGGTTGGGCAAGAACTTCAGGCCAAGGTAATAAGAAGAGGTTTTGCTTTTTTTTTTTTTTTTTTTTTTCCTTTGTTTCTTTCTTTTTTCAATATTTAGGAGAAGGGAAATTTGAAAATTTGAATCTGTTTACACATAGAATTGAATTCAGCCATCTTTTTATTTATTTATTTTTTGGGGGGTAGTACAGGGGATTGAACTCAGTGGCACTCAACCACTGAGTCACATCCCCAGCCCTATTTTGTATTTTATTGAGAGACAGGTTCTCACTGAGTGGCTTAGCACCTTGCTGTTGCCGAGGCTGGCTTTGAACTCGAGATCCTCCTGCCTCAGCCTCCAGAACTGCTGCTGGGATTCCAGGCATGTGCCATGGCTCCCAGCTGAATTCAGCCATCTTTCATGGAATTTTTACTGTGTCCCATGCAACTTGTTAATACACCATCTAGTTATTTAGGGAATAGAGAAGAAATCTTTAAAGATAAAAAGTAGAGAAGAACTCACTGATGCAGGGAGGATCCAGGCGGCAGGGCGACAGGATGGCATCTCAGAATGACTTAGCAATAAGTGTGACCCTGAAGAGGAAGAAGACCACGGAGAGACTAAATAATGGAGAAGGCTACTGTTCCATTCCTGACCAGAGACAGAGTCAACTGATGAATGTCTAAGAAGTAGGATTGGGAACTGGAGGAGAATGGAAGTCATGGGGGAAATTATTCTTGGGAATGTAGTAGGCACAAGAAAAGGAAAAAGAGGAGGTTATGGGGAGATGAAAGGATTTTCATCATGAGGTTGAGAATATATATAGCCCTAGACACCACACTGTGACCAAGGACTGGCTAGACTTCTAATAAGCACATTTCATAACCAAACTTGGGGTATTTTTTGCGTGTTAAAATTAAGGTGAAATAATGAATTGTGAGTGA
This sequence comes from Tamias sibiricus, assembly GCA_025594165.1. Taxonomy (NCBI): domain Eukaryota; kingdom Metazoa; phylum Chordata; class Mammalia; order Rodentia; family Sciuridae; genus Tamias; species Tamias sibiricus. The sequence continues at coordinate 40,092,581 of CM046670.1, read as the reverse complement.
TATGCCACAGAAAAACAATTGTATCTATTACTTAAAAATTAGTAGCATGGGGAAAATTGATCAAACCCCAACCTGATCCCCTTAAGTTGTACTATCGTGAGTAGGCTGGTGAACTCAAGATTGCATTAAAGGCTTTATCTCAGTTTTGTAGGAAGTTATCATGCAATTACTGTACATTATCTTTCAGTGCTGGTCATATGAGAAGTTTGCAAACTTGTTGTTGATAACCTCTGAATGTGAGTTCAACGAAAACCATGCAAATGCAGAGATAAAATTTTTTCTTGCTGTGATATTTGAAAGAAAAGGGGGATTATAAATTTAGTTAGAACAGACCTACACATCATTTTAAAAGATTTGACTATGTGAGTTAACAGGCAAACAATCTCAGGTATGCTTCTGAAATCATCCCTCTGCCAGAAGTTTCATTTTTAGCCATGAGAAGGAGCGTTCCTTGCTTGGACAGATTCCCTTAGCTTCACAAGTTGAAGTTGAATTGATCTTGACACCGCTCCAGAAGAGTCTACTATTGTCTTTTGGGTTTGATGGCCAATGACATATACCTGGCTTCATAAACAAAAATGTACCCCACACATGAACAGCTTATTGTCATACATAAAGGACAGTTGGTTCAGTGTGACTGTCGAGTCACAAAAGGACTCATCTGAAGTCTCTCTGTTTAAATAGGGAGGACTACTGACCTGCAAACATGCTAAAAGGAAAATAGCCAAACAAATAAATAAAAGGCTCAGTCATCCTTCAAACATGTCTTCGAAAAAGAATTAAAAATTGGTTTGCTCTCCAGCTCTTTGAGGCAATGTCATGACAATGTTGGGAAGCCAACTCCCAGTAGCTGGTTTACTGCGGGCATTTCTGCCCTTGTCTTTGGGATTACCAGCGTGCCATGTGCACAGTTACACAATGCATAAAGGCGAGGGTCATTTCTAGGACAGATAATTGAACATTAATACTCGCTGACATTGTCGAAGGAATGATATGTCAACCTGACAGGGCCTATGTGCTTACATCTGCTGATTGGCTGCCGACGAAGGCCCTCGTGTCAGGATCAGACCCCAGGCCTGGCTGTAGCAGGGCACAGGATGGCACAGCCATTAATCACGAGCTGCCATCTTGGGCCAAGAGAGCGTCTGCAGAATCGCTTGACATCTTGTGCGTGGCTGGCAAGTTGCATCTGTCGTGCTGTAGTTTGGGTAGGTTGGCTCTCGGCGAAACAACGAAAGGAAACACCACCAAAGACTCTGAGTTCGCCTCAGCACACCAGAATTTTCAGTGGGCCAAATGTCCCTTTTAAGGATTTCTTTCTGAAACGAGCTGTCCATTGTGAATAAATGGGCAAGTTGTAGAGCTGAAAGGGAGGTTCTGAGGTGGCATGTCTTTTGTTCCTGTGGGAATTTGTTCTGATGAGGTTTTGGTTTCCTGACTCACCACAGAAAGGCAGCATAGTGAAGAAAGCAAACAAGAATTAAACCAAAGTTACTTGCTGTGATTAATTTTTTCGATTTGCAACAAAATATTAAATGCTTTAGGCAGATTTCTGAACAGAGGAAAAAGGAGCCCATGCGGTTATTTTCTTAGCCCTGAAATCACATGAACAGCACTTTCCTGCCTCACTTATGATAGATCTTTAGTGAGTTAATCCTGTTACTCTAGTATTTCCACAGCTAACACTGTATGGTGGACATGTATCCAATTCAGAGAAAAGAAACCTGGGACAATCATGAGGCCCTCTGACACTCACCCTGATTGTGCCTTCTTAAAATAGGAGTAAATACTCTGATGGTGGTTACCCAGGATAGATTTCCACTGCATAAAATGTTCTAAAATAGGGCCCCCGAGAGCATCCATTATCACATATTGGTTAACATCACAGATTTTTAAAATCCCAGTTGTACTGGATCCATGAAAAAAAAAAAAAAAAAAAAAAAAAGACCTTTCATCTGTAAAATCTAGTTTCTCTTTGTTATTAAAATAAATGAAGCCATTAAACAAAATATATGCATGTGATAGTTGAGTTCATCATTTGGCATCATCAAAATGATGGGATTTTGCATTGTTAAAAGTCAGTGCTGCCGTTTTAGGATGTTTGCTGTAAAATAAAGAATTCAAATGTGCTGGAGGTTTCTGAAACCTTATGACATTACCTATATTTTTGTCTTCAGTTTGTTTATTTATGTGTTTTTCTGTACCTCCCTCAAGAACAAAAGTAGGATTCTGTTTGAGAGGGCTAAAACAAAACAAAACAAAAAACCACATCATTCCCCCCCCCAAAAAAAAAATCCTGTGACCAAATGAAGTAATTATAACTATTGATGAGCTCATATTGTGAATGTGCTGGAATTGAAATAATTTCCAAACACTTTATTTCCAAAGGTTTGTTTTTAATTACAGCAGCATTTGGTTGGCATGCAAGGGTGAGTTCTCATTCTTGATCTATCCTAGTTGCAGCCCAGGCCAAAAGATTCTCTGCTCCCTTTTCTCGAGAGCACAATTTTCTGCCAAATGTGGCGCTTGTCCCTTGCCAAGGAAGGTGGGCGGACTGCCACTTCTGAATTCCAGCCACCAAAAGACAAAGGTTCCCAACATCCTGAAGTCCAGTGAGCCAGAATGGGCCTCACACCTTGAAGGATCTAGATTATTGATTCCTTTCCCCCATAGATTTTATAATATAGAATATTTTCTCAGTGCCTGGGTCAGTCCCCGAGGGTGATTTAGGCACTTACAGGAATGTGTGACCCCGTGAAGGCCGCAGGAGGGTCATTTAATTGTCTTGACTCATCTGTCAGTAGCCTGAGCACATCTACACTGCCCATCTTGCCTCCTTGCTTTTCTAGAGTTTTCTTTTTTACTCTTTGCATGCGAACAGAACATAGTAATTATTTATTTACTTCTGTGAAGTTCAAATTCAAGAGGTGTCATAGCTGAGTGTAAAATATCCAATATGGAAAACATAACCTCCTTTCTTTTTAGCAGGATCAGCTATATCATTTTTTTGGTTGGGGGGTATACTGGGGATTGAACCCAGGGGTGCTTTACCACTGAGCCACATCCCCAGCCCTTTTTTTTAAAAAAGTATTTTATTTAGAGACAAGGTCTCTGAGTTGCTTAGGGCCTCACTAAATTGCTGAGGCTGGCTTTGAACTCACAATCTTCCTGCCTCAGCTGCTGGGATTATAGGCATGTGCCACCAGGCCCGGCCAATTACATCGTTTTTGGAGAATTTGTAAATTCTCCACATAATTGTGCTGAAACTCTTCCAAAAATTATTTCAAGATGGTGACAGGAGTCCATGAAGACAAGCGTGGCCACTTCTCTGTGGGCCCTGTGGTATTGTATTAGTAGCACACCCATGAAGCCCTTCTGTCTTTGGACATCCTGGAATTGAGTTTGTTCAGATAAAGAGAATCACAAGAAAATATTAAAATCTAATTTAACATAAGAAAAAGACAACAACAACAACAACAGAATTACCTAGCCAGATCCTCTTCCCTGCAAATCAAGAACTATATATATTACATGTATTTTTACACAGATTAGTTCAATCTTAGGAGTAATCTCTCTCAGACTCAGCTACTGCTGACCAAGCACTAAATGTATGCCAGGCACTAAGGTGGCCAGGTGACATTGTTGTCTCCTTTGAGTGCCACCAGTTTTGTTGCTCTCATTTTACTGATGAAAAGGAGGCATAGAGAACTGAACAGCTTTGCATAAGGTCATATAGTTAGGATGGGTTCTAAATACTTAAGTTACCTAACTCTGTACACCCAACTGCACCTCTTGAAACCAATTTCTCTCAAAATGTTGTCCTTTACATCTACCATTCGTAAATGTGTAACCACATCACTGAAGCATAAACGGACTTAATGACTACTCTCCTGGACTAAACAGGCTGATGACTCTGCACATGGGCCTGAGCTCTCTTAGCAAGTGACTTAGGAAGGGGGAAAATTAGGGTCCTTGTATATGTAATTAGCAACCTATGTCACTAAAGACATGGCAAAGAAAAACACACTAAATAAAGCAAGACTATATCTAGTTGTTTCAAAGAGGAACAAACTAACCTGTCATTGGGTAAAGATACTTCCTTCCCAAAGTCTGTTTTAAAGGGGCAAATGCTGTTATTTAAGACTTTTTAGCATTACCAGTTAGATAACTTATACAAGTTTGCTTGACACCATGATAACAGTTGAAGTGTGTTCTGCTGCTGGTTTCAGTTTTAGTTCTTTGTTTGATCCTAGGAACAGGTTAATGCATGTTTACACAGTATAACAGGCTGGGTCCACTATCTCATAGAAGGTTTCTGACCGATGTGGCTACAGCTTTTTACTTTATCATTAACAAGATAAACTTTGAGCTTCAGTAGAGTGTAAAGAGAGCTAGGTTGAGAAATAGGAGGCCTGGGCTCTAGGTCTAGAGAGCCACAACTTCCATGCCAACATAAACCTACACAACCTGCATATATATATATATATATATACCCTGAGATTTGGTTCTGCTGTTATAGAATGGGAGTTGGGCAACATTACAGGCCCTTCCAACCCCATCAGCTAATTCTGAGACTCAGTATTATGATAAAACACAATAAAAATATCTTTGGTAAAATATAATAAAATGAAAAGTACTATATAAATATAAAAGATCACCCAAATTCAAAGTCTTAAAAAGTGTGTTATGTGTATCAGGGGGCAAACTGGTTTTTGAGTTAGCTTTGATTGAATACCTTTATTTTTTGCCAATCTTATCTGATAATCTTGCTGATGATAGGTCCAGCTCTTTTTTCATTCATCTCAGATGTTCCATGAACAATCTGTGAAAACCCCACAGAAATAAGAACACATCTGCACTAGCATATCCCTGTCCAGTTAGAATGAATCAACTGGGAAGGCATAATTTGGGAAACAAATACTGGAATTTGCCCAAATTTTGACTAAGACTCTTCTCTCTTCTGTAATCCACTCTGGAGACAGACAGTGAATTCACATCAATAAATGCTTCATGAAGTCAGAAAGGGTTTGCTTAAGAAGGTTCATAAAGATAAAGGTAATTTTATTACTAAAACAATTTGAAGTTTTTAGGTTTTTTTTTTTTTTTTTTTCCCTTCTTCAGGAGAAATTCTCTTTAGTTTGATTGCAAGATAAGGGTTTTGTTGTTAACCAAGATAAAATATAGTGCTGAATAATCTCTTAAATTAAAAATTGAAGTGTATGTTAGAAAGAATAGAGATAATTAAATAGCTTAGACTACAATGGGTAAAGGGGAAAGAGTTTTCATGAAAATTAGCTTAGTAAAGGTAAATTGCATTTGAATCTTAACTTCAGATCTGGGTGCTCTGCTATTTGGCATATGTTGAATTGATAATGCCTGTGTGTTAAAGAATTCTGATTGTTTCTTTTGCCTCTCTCACAGCTTATAAAAATGCAAGCAGGCCCATCTAATGAATATTAATAACAGTGATGTCTAGATAACACATAAACCCCCTGGATCTGTGGACTTGGGATGCAGTAGTCAGAGAGGATTTCTGTGGCTCTGTTTAATACCAAATTTACATACTTTTAAAGAATAAACATCATCTTAATATTTTAATATCCATATTCCAAAGTGGAGATTTTAGTGAAATAAAAAGCTTAATTTTCCCTCCCTGAACATAATGTTCACCAAGGTCTGCATTTTAAGAGACAGGAAACTGTTAGCTAAAAAAGAAATTAACTTAATCCCCCTTCATTAAGTTTCAGTCTTTTTTTGTTACTTAGAGACAAGTAATAATTATACCCGTAGCAATGCAAAGCATGTTTTACACTTTTGTTATACAAAAGAACTGCCGTTGTTAAGGTGACAGTAAAAGAAAATGAGAACATTGATAAATACTGATATATATTTTTTTTCCCTGAAATCTTCACTGGCTCTTGAAAGTAAAATTCACCCAGGTATCTGAGAGGCATTTTAATTCATTAACTGCAAAACTCTCCACATGTGATTTGAGAAAATGTCAATCAACTAGCTAAACAATATTTTCCCAGCTAAAGTTATAAACACAGCAGCTAAGTGGGTGGAAAAATATCTAAAATGACTACATATTCTAGTTCTTTTATAATGCATAAAAGGTGAGATGTGTTTTTTTTTTTTTTTTTTTTTTTAGCAAGTTTGTATCTTTCTTATGGAACTTTCAGCAAAAGCACTGTAAATCTCAACAGTGTATACTATTTAAAGCTCTCTCACTCCTCTTTCTCTCTTTCTTTGCCACTGTGAAAGACTTTGAATTTTAGCTTTACAAAGAGGGGGGAATCATTAAAATGTAGTTTGTACCATTACATTCATTATTTGTCATCTTAATGGCTGTTCTATAGTTTTCATTGCACCTTTAATGGTAAGCTTGGTCAGGAGAGGTGAGTGGCAATGTGCACATACTTGGCTGCGAAGGCTGCCTGAGAGTGTCTGCTAGCTGGGCTTCAATCCACGTCCCTGTAGATTTTAATGTCCCCACAGACTGCTGGCAGCCTGCTTCCAGCTGTGGCAGGCATGATGCAGTGAATTGCTTTTGAATGTTCTTTACTCAAATAGGCAGTAATTACAAGCTTAAAGAGGTTTAGTGGTCCAGTAAACTACATAATCACCCCTGAATTAGCCCGGGCTCATCAGTTGCAGTCCAGCAAGCTCGAGTCTGCTGTTTGTATGCAGCCTTGATCACATAGCAACCTGATCAGCAGGTGTGGAACAGCCAGAGTCCCCCATAAACACAACTGTCTACTGGGGACAATGATCTCTAATGAGATGAGGCTACACCATCACTGTAATTTAAGTGGGAAAATTAGCACTAGAGAATGAGCACCAGTTCCAGGGGTCTTGAGTCATATTGGGAGGAGAACTCCCTCTCTCTGTCTCTGTCTCTCAAAAAAAAAAAAAAAAAAAAAAAAAAAAAAAAAAAAAAAAAACTCACCAAATGTACTGTACTGCTTCTAACATAGGGATACTTTATTCTTTATACAAGGATTTCTTTCCCTGAATATTTAATAAGAGAAGACATCTGTAAAGGCAATAATGATAGCAGTCAATAGACTCGTTCTAGTATGGTTGGGTAGTATTTCATCTGCCTTGTCTTTTCTCTTAAAGGCTTCAAAACACTTTTGCTTTGATTTTTAAAGTGGAAAAGTGTTCTTCAGGTTGGTGATGGGTCTCCTTTTAACCAGAGCACTCTCTAAAATAACAGGGATGAGTTGTGTGTCGTTTGAAAAGGATTCTTACTTTATTGGAGTTTATTGTATAAATGAGTCATGAACTTTCTTTTTGGAAAAGTGGACTAGCTTGGTATGCTGTTGTTCTGTCCTTGTGTATGGAGGTGGAATTCTCAGGAAGGAGCCTCAATGCTGAGACTCTCTAGCCTTCCTTCAGTCCTGGACTAGGCACTGCTAAGACAGAGAACTTGGATTTCATCACAATGGGGTTGGAGAGTGGGAAGGGAACTTTTGCAACAAGTAAACAACACAACCTAGGGTGGATTGGGGAGAAACTTTGGGGGGCAATTATACACAGATGCTAAGAAAGAAAAAGCGAAATGACATAGTAATTAAGCGCATGGGCAGTGGAACTGACTCCTCAAGGTCAAATCCCAGCTCCATCCTACTTGCAAGTAAGTTAAAGTCTGTGCCTCAGTTTCTTCTATAAAATAAGGGTAAAAATATTTACCTCATAGACTTACTTTAACGCTGAAATGAAAGGGCACCTGAAGCACTGAGAATAGTGTCTCCACAGAGGCAGTTAACGTGAGCAAAAGTTGTACTGTTTGGGGAGCTGTGGAACTGAGTGAGGAGCATGCATAACTGTGGAAATGAGGGTGCTGATTTTCTGATGTTTGTCTGAAGTAATCTACTTACAAATCTAGTTGAGAAATTTCTGGTGTCTTTAACTTCAATAACACTCATTCATTCATATAACAAATATTTATTGGGTACAGAATGGACTAGTTGCATCATGAATGGGAATAGAATTTGTGACAAAAATGAAATGGTTTTGAATGTAATTTAACTCATATTTGATTAAGAATCATGCAAGAAATGAAAGTAATTGGAAACAAACACATGCACGCACGCGCGCGCGCGCGCACACACACACACCCCACACACACCAATTTATTTCAAATCAGACAATTTAAGGCATATTGGAATGTGGTTGGATGGAATAACAGGCATTTGCATCTATGATCCTGAGGAGTGTTCTTGTATATAACCTATCATCATTCCCCTGTTTGTAAGCAGTGTTATAAGCACTAATCAAATGATGGACTTACTAGTTGCCATTGAGTTTTCTGTCATATAGCAAGATCTACTTTTGGCCCCGTTCACAGAAACAAATTGTGGAAATACAAGATACATGTGCACATTAAGATAATAGCTTCTTTATATAACGAGGAGTAATCATCAAATATACTCATCAGGAATGAACGGGGTTGCTCTATCCATCCAAACTAAAGTTTGGAAGTGGATTTTCCCAACTTGCATATTACTACCAAATTTCAAATCCCAGCTGTGTAAGCTAGAGAAAGTTTTGTGTTCTTTTTGTCCCCAACTTTCCTCATCTATAAAATGGGTTTTAATAGTTGTATCTTCCTCTGAAGGCATTTGCGAGAATGCATGTTGTGAAGTGTTTGGAACAACACCTGTTACCTCCCTATTTCCTAAAGCACATGATGATTGAGATTTCTGCCACTTTTACTAATACCACTAAGCTACTATCGGTAAAGTCCCTTGGGCTGGATGCTTCAGGGAGAGTGTGGGGAAAGTCTTGGTGAACTTTCACCTGCAGAACAGAAGCAGTTAGTTTTAAGGCAGAAATTGTGGGTAGAGAAATGGCAGTTTTCTGCTTAAGGCATACCCTGATAATAAATTCATTTATGCTCCCTTATAATAGGGTTTGGGTTAAAAGGGAAAGAAAATTAGTGTAAATGTAGCCAAGTGGGGAAAACCAAGGACAGACCTGGCACTAGTGCTAAATAGTTGTGAGCCCCCGGGCATGTCTTCTGACCTAGCCAACCCTCAACTTCCCCATCTGTGAAGAGGGGTTAAGCATAACCTTCGGTCATGGGGGTCACCAGGAGTACATGATATCATGCACGTGATGCATCTTTTACTGACAAACACTAATTCAGTAAGCTGTTGTTTAAAGGACACCTGGAAATGAAGCATGACTCTTCTTCCTTATCCCATTCCTGCCGAGGTTCCTCCCATCCCGGGTCGTTGTTTTCCTTTAGTGGTCATTGTGTGTTTCCTTTTATAACCATGGTCTTCTAGTCAGGGAATTCACACTCAGGGTGTTCATTAGTAATCATGACTGTTCAAGATTCATTCACTTCATGAATTTTAGTACTTTTAGGAAGAGGAGATAAGTAGTTGCTAGTTTTGAGTCTTATATTTTATGTCTTTTATATTTATGCTTAAAATAGTTCTGTAGCATATATAGCTAATGAAGAATAGATTGAAAACATTGTTATTATTGTAGACATACAAACAACTATAGAAAAAAACACAAATACAAAGGACTAAGAAATTTCTTTTCTTTTTTTTTTTTTTTTTGTACAAGGATCACTAAGTTGCTGAGCTGGTCCCAAACTTGCAATCCTCCTGCCTCAGCCTTCTGAGTTGCTGGGATTATAAGCACGTGCCACGACACCTGGTGTGAAATTTTTTTATATAAATATCTGTCTTTTTTATTTTCTATTTAATTTATATTTAGAAGAAATTAAAAGATCAATTAAAATAAATCCCAGCATCTTGGGAGGCTGAGGCAGGGAGATCACCAGTTCAAAGCCAGCCTCAGCAACTTAGTGAGGCCCTAAGCAACTCAGCAAGACCCTGTCTCAAATAAAAAGTAAAAAGAGCTGGGGATGTGTCTCAGTGGTTAAGCATTCCTGGGTTCAATCCCTGGTACCATAAATAGCTAATTAAATAAATAATCAAATAAATAGCCAGGTGTAGTGGCCCACACCTGTAATCCCAGCAATTTGGGAGGCTGAGCTAGGAGGACCACAAGTTCAAGGCCAGCCTCAGCAACTTAGTGAGGCCTGGTCTCAAAAAATAAAAAGGGCTGGAGATGTAGCTCAGTGCTTAAGTACCCCTGGATGCAATCCCTGAAACTAATAAACAAATAAACAAACAAACAATCAGATAAACAAAGAAAGCAAGGCATTTTATTACTGGCTTCTTATAATTGGCTATAAAACAATGTTCCTCTTGCTATGCATTATAAATATGGTCTCATTAGTACACAAAACTAAGATTGTGATGAAATATCAGCCAGCGTCCCGCTTTTCCTTCCACACCTATGTCATTTCCACGTGATAAGATCAAGTCTACAAATTCCTACATGACTTTCCTACTTGCACGAGGGCCTCCACTGGCGACTTCCTATAATGCTCTGTGGATACACAAGAAGTCAGGACTGTCTGCAGAATGACTCCACTGGCCTTCAGAAAAAGCTAGTGCTAAGCAATAAATGGAGCACATTGAGTCCCGAGCAGCTAGGCAGTCTGGGGGTGCTGACGGAGAATTAAAAAAACAGGTCGAAATTCTGTGACCCCACTGATGATGTTCCAAACATGTTTGGCTTCTTAGCCAGCACCGACATTGCCGCCCTCCGTTCTTCTTTTGATTCTGGCCTGTGTGAGGATGCAGGACTCAACTACTATGCATTCAGGCTATGTTCTTCCACTGCACGGTGCACTGCTTTTGTAATGCAAATGGGAGGCACAAAGTGTCTCTTTGATAATGTGCAGTCAGAAGACAAAAAAGCATTCATGGAAACAGTAAAACTAATTCATAAAGCTGAAAGACAATAGGGAAGCATTATGGATTTTTTTAAAGGAAAAAAGTATCCTAGATCAATGTAATTGTCACAGTGTAAGCTATTCATAGTCAATGCATGAGGGGGAAATGGCTGCAAGTTTAAAGTGAGAGAAGTTTTCATAGGCAAAAAAAAAAAAATCAGATTAAACAAATATGAGTATATTTGGTTAGCAGATTTGTGCCTATCTTCCTAGAGCTCAAATATATAGCTAGGTATTTTAATTTAGATCCGCAGTATTCTGTTAGTGACAAAAACTTAGAAGTTTTAAAAGGGCACAGAGATCTAATGGTTAAAAGCCATATGGTGGATTTTTTTTTTTTTTTTTTTCCTTTAAAGGGAGTATCTCTCCATCACATACCAGAGTTTAGCTCAAGGTCAACTTATATTAATGCATTAAACTTAGCTGTGGAGGAGGCATAGGGCTGGAGGAAAAAGAATAAAAGAAGTTCCGAAATTGTTCTTCCAACATATTCAGCCAGCAACAGAACATTGCCTTGATAAGGCTTATATTGGATAGTTGCCATAATTCCTCCTGTTAGATCGGCTCCTCCGGTACCTATTCCCATACCTTTTAAAGTATAGCATGTAACATTTTGCTTGAAAATTGCTTCCACCTCTATTGCTTTGTTATAGCTGTTTTGCAGTTTCGGTATAGAGGCACTGCTGTGTCACAAGAAATTACTAATCTGAGGCTTGAGAAGGGGCAGTGTAGCCTTCCATTATCTCACCAGCGAGCTCTGTACAGGATTATTTTCAAATTTTCTGCTGCCATTACAATGTGCTGTTAGAGTGGGCAAGGCAGTGAGGGAGGGGACGTTATTGAAACTTGGTTACCAGGGTAGATAAGATAAAGTTCATCACTGTCTTGGCATCCGAGTTTGCAGCCAGGGGTGGACATTTTGATGAAAGGAGTGCATTTGGGCGAGGATGTTGTTAAGATATAAGGCTGGACGTTTTCCATCTGTTGTGTACTCTAGAGTTTCTCTCTTTTCCCATTGATGCTCATCTGGAAAAGTCAGCTCGATTGTTTAAATAAATAAATTTTCTTCCAAGGTATTGTAAACTCGTAAATACCGGATAACCCACATCAGTACCTCCTCTCTCGTGCCAACCTCAACAAATAAAACCTTGTGCTGAGATAGCTTTCTTTAGAAAGTTGCCATTTTCTTTCTGTCACTTTTTTGTGGACGGTAAAATGACAGCTCTGACTTGACTTTCATCAAAGCTCATTTTGTCTTTTTTTTCAACATTCTTTATTTCCATTAGGCAGGGCACATATACCCGGGGCCATTTTACGTTTTGTTGGGGTTATTAGGCAATCACTCCATCCTGGGTCATTATTACAAGTTATCCTGTAGATCCAGAAACACATAAAGAGTGGCACACGCTTTAGAAGTCAGGGTGTTGATTATTGAAATAGTGATAATCACTTTGTGAGTTCTTCCTGTTAGCTGGGGTTCCACGGCCCACAAGCCACTTAGTTACCCTATGAGTCCAGCGTCCCTTCTCTCCCCAGTGAAACCAGCCTGATCCACGTGTACAGGTTTAATGCTGGAAGGGAGGGTCAGCTTTACCCATACATAATCACTGTTTTATGGCTTTCCCTCATTCCTGAGGTGTTAATGCAGATCAAATGGGAAACACTCGAGACAGAACCCTTGCAGCTACCGCGATGCATAGCTCCCCCCTCTCAATCGTTAATTCTTATTGTAAGATCTAAAGGTAATTTTGTTTGCTCTCTTAATGCCTTGCAGGTCTCCCAGTGGCCCTTACATATCCTTTCTCAAATTCCCCTCTTGATCAATTGTTTGCAAATAATTAAGCTTTTAAGAGATAATGGCATGAGGCTAATGTACACAACAAAGACAGGCCTCCCTCACTGTCTATTGGACTGTGGTCAAATTTACTCTGATATCCCAGAGTGATTAGGCTGATTGGTATATCAGGCAAGTGCAATAAGTCTTTCCCTCACAAGAACCTACTGATCTTTCTTAAACGAGCGTCCTTGTCATTGAGATGTAATAAAGCAAAGGTTTGCAGAAAAATGGCAAGGGGGTGACATGGCCCTTAGCTGCAGTGTTTTGGAATGGATTTCCCGTGTTCTCCCTAAAATGGCCCTTTTCAGGGATCACTCCTTATTTCTTGCAAAATGCCTGCCTTTGCCAATGCCTGCTGCATGGCCTCACCAGCCCTGTGGGTGGAACGCAACAGGGCTTTGAATGTTTTTACAGCAGTCTTGCCTGTGGCATGTTGGGTTTTTGTCAAGTCATTTTTTAAAAAGTCTACAAAGGAACAGCTCATACAGTCCACCAAAAGCTTATCTAGTAAAGATGCATAGGATTTAAGACATTTAAACATATTGGGTTTCAGTTTTAAAACCTACTTTTTAGTGAATTTTTGTGGATTAGCTACATGAAGTCATAGCTTTCATGTGATTTGGGCAATTATAGATTTTATTTTTTTTTCCCAAGGAATTGAAAGTTTGTGGGACACCCAGGCCAGGACCTATGAGAAAAAGAAAACATTCAGTTGACCTACCTTAGACAAGGGCTTAGACATTTTGTTGATACCTTTGTTCCCCTTAGTGGTGACCAAATTATTGTGAATTTTATTTTGTCCAGGCTCATTCATTTCTTTATAGATACCTAAAAAAATTATACATATATGTGTGTATATATATGTATGTATGTATATATATATTCTGAACAACTGAAAATTGCTTAATGGAGACAGAGTGCTGGGTCTCCATAGCTTGAGGCTGCCTAGCAATTACACTGCATGAAATTAGACACAGTTTGTTCCAATTACTTAAAATCAGATCACATGAAAAGTGACAGAGGGAAAAAGAAGATAGACCTTTCTCATTTTATGATAAATTATGAAATCAGAAACTACATGATGTGAAAAAAGAACTGAAATTTGCACTGAAATTTTGAGAGCCAAGTTACAACTCTTTGATGATTTTAATGATCCAAAGAGAATGTTCCTGACACCACTTGCATAAGTAGAATGTGAACTTAGTCTGCTTTATAAGAACATACGTAAAACTTGCTCGCAAACAGGCATGTGAAATTCTCTTGGAAACACAGAAACAAATAAATTACTGTGACAATTCTCAATTTTCAGAGTAACTAAAGATAAATGGCATAAATATTAATTTTTATCCAGTTCTGGTCATAACATCAAGACACAACTAATAAGATGAGGCAAAAGCAGTTGCTTTACAGCTGTTCTGAAGAGGGACTGTTGACTATTGAAAAAAAAAATCACTGAAAGGAATTTCCATAGGACTTGGATAACTCTAAGTGAATAGCATTAGAGAAAATATTACAGATTGGAAATTGTCTGCCTGTCTACAACATTATATGGAAAATAGTTGCCAACAGCTAGATGTTAAAATTTGCATGTTTCAAAATTCACTTTATAATTAGTTTTGGGTAATACTGTAAGAATTGCTAGTGTGAGTTAACTTTTGCCTTTGATGGATCTTAGAACTCCAGGTGACAAAATCAAGGGTTTGAAAAGTTGTCCTTTGTTCGAAGCTGCACAGTCAATAAGTGGCACCGTAATATACGAAACCTAATGGAGTCATTTATATTATGTACAATTATTCAACTAGCATAGACATAGAACTACTATATATCAAATTATAGCAGTATTCTGTTCATAGGATAAGAGATTCATTTGCTTTTTGTTGGGTAGTGAACTGTTATACAAGTAGGAGCTATGTTCTAAACTTGAGGGTAATGAGTTGCATGTAGTTTAGTTTCCAATGATGAGATTTTTGGTTACAGTGGCCAGTATTATGTTGAGTGGGGTCATTGTCACCTACCATCTGAGCCCAATATGAGGTTTGTATACTTTTATTGTGAAGAGAATGTGTTGATAACACTTTTAGGAATGAAGCAAATAAAATAGTGTCATGGATTTCAAATTGGATTGTTTATACTTTGCTTTTGTTTTTCTTTTTTTGGTACTAGGGATTGAACTGTGGGACCCCTTACCACTGAGCCACATCCCCAGTGGGGATTTTTAATTTTTATTTTGAGACAGGGTCTTGCTAAGTTGCTTAGGGCCTTTCTAAGTTGCTGAGGCTGACCTTGAACTTGCGATCCTCCTGCCTGAGCCTCCTAAGTTGGTCGGATTATAGGCATGTGCCACTGTGTCCGGTGGGTTGTTTATACTTTTTGTGGGCTTTGAAAGACATTTTCTTATGCATTTAGGTGTTGTATCCAAGTGAAGAGTGTCTGTATATCTTGGTATGTTATGGCTGTTCTCATTGTTCTATAGCTATTTCTTGATTTCCTATTAAGTACTAGTCTGTGCTTTGAGGATAGTAAGTAAGGAAGAAAAAGGGTTTTGAGTTGGTAGAGGAGTGGGAAGAGACACCCCTTCTAACAAGGAAGCAAATAATTAAAGCCAGTGTTTCAGAGGATGATACCTGCTATTAGGGAAATAGAGAAAAATTTGCTGTGAGAGGATAGGTGGGGAGATGATGAGTGGGGAGGGACAAGCTTGACCCTAGAGTAGAGCCTGAGAGTGACATTCAGGAAGGAGCCTGAGTGACAGGGAGAAACTTGGCATTTTGAAAGAACAGTAAGAAGGATGGTGTGGGTGGGCAAAGAGGAGGGACAGGAGTCAGAAGAAGGCAATAAAATCTGAGGGAGGTGGGCTGCGCTGCATGGTGGCGGTCTTACGGGCTGTGATAAGCAATCTGGAGGTCTTTGAACAGGAACGTTTATGGGGATTATGCAAGGTATTTGCCACATCCTTTGGTCATAGTGGGATTTAAACTCTGGAAGGGACGGAGGAAATATCACTGACCCGTGTCTGCTGTGGGCCATCCTTCTGCTGGCCAGTTTCCTCACCTGTAAAACAAGAGGAATGATAGATTCCATTTATGTCACTCAAAGGGCTATAATGGGGATTAATTACCATCCTGTCTGTAATATACTTGAAGCTCTTTAGAGAAAGGCACTATAGTCCATGAAAGCAAAGCCTTATTCTAATTGTGTATTTATTGATTAAGTGACAATCAAAGACAATGCTTATGGGAAAAATTACTATATCTCTGCTTTCCACAAACGCATCCCACGTGTGTAGATATAGAACATATTTAAACTTACATATAAGAGCATCGAAGTGGTCATTAACAAGTCTTTTTAGTATGTAATCAGACATTATTAATGAGATTAAAAGCTATGTTAATTAGCATTCAATAGACCAGAATTTAGTTTCCAGGGCACAGATAGTTAAATTGAGGGTTGGTGGGGGTGCCCTTTCCCATTCATAATGGAATAGAGGGTTGACTCTTAGAACAATTTTGTCTATGGAAAATTCATAGGGAAGCAACATTTCAAGCCAGTTGGTGTCTCCATGAACAGAAACCACATCCTCAGCAGTTCTACCAGACTTTTTAGAAATGTGCATTGAAAATTTAGATATGGGATGGGGTTGTGGCTCAGCGGTAGAGCGCTCGCCTAGCACGTGCGTGGCCCGGGTTCGACCCTCAGCACCATGTAAACATAAATGCGTTGTATTGTGTACAACTAAAGCAAATAAAGAAATATTTTTTTAAAAAAAGAAAATTTAGATACACTTGATATATCGAACAAAAAGTGTTTTTTTGCCAAAGCCAGTTTTAGTATCATTCCAAACATTCCTACAAAAAGGTATGAATTTCATTTTATTATCGAAACCTGTTGTACTTCTTTGTCCACTCCACCTTGTGAGGAACATAACTGGGTTTGTTGTTAACATGCTAGATATGCTGATCTTTGACCTTGCATTGGTCTAAGTGCAGAACCCTAGCATGTATCAACATTGAGACGTGGAAACCAAGTTGGGATAAATTTTGCTTGTGCTTTGCTGAAGAGCTAAAATGAAAAGTGGTTTAAACAAAATACACCCACTTTGATTTTGCCATTTGCATCTGGAAATATGGTATCTTAGAGGGAGAATATCAGCTTAGTGCTGGGGACCTCAGCAGAGTGTTGGTCAGAATGCTTCCTCAGAAGTCCATGGTTCAACAAAAAGATTTAACTAGGATATTAGTTAACATTATTAGATTAGTTAATATTATTAGATATTAACCACTTTTAGATGGTTAGAAAAAAAATTCTTGTCCTTATTTTAATGCTATAAAATGCAATGAAGAACACACTAAACTTTTTGTTTGCAACAGATAAACTTGTCAAAAGATCAACTCAGTATCAAGGTTCTGCAAGTATCCTAAGTAGCTATTTATACACTTCACTAATCTTTGTAATTGGCTTGTCTTTTACTGCCATTAATTAGATGATGTAGTATTCCATTAATAAGAGTGACACACCTCAGCATTTTTACCTTTAATTATAGACTTCACTAGACACTTAGGTTATTGACAGAATGGCCTAAATATTGCCTGATGTACACACATCCTTTGTGTTTCCTTTCAGCATCCTTACCCTTCTGAAGAACAGAAAAAGCAACTGGCCCAAGACACAGGACTCACCATCCTTCAAGTGAACAATTGGTAAGCAATTTGGCCTTGTGTTTACACACAATCTGTTTCCCCCTTTGGCAACCTGTAGCTAATGTTTTGCATTGAGAAGCCACACCCAGTCTCTGCAGCTCTCCTTCCTGGCTTGTTGATCCAAAGGTGAAAACAAACTGCTGACTGATATGTGAGAATACTTTCTAGTATGGAAAATAAAACAGCGTGTTGCCTTCCACCTCTTTTATACCTTGACAGATTTTATATGTGGGATGAGTCTGTGTTTAATTCACATTCACAATGGCTCTGATAATGTTTGGCTCTCTTTACCTCTTTTTCCCTTAAGGATAATCAATAGAGTGGTATCATCTCGTTTTCTACCAAATACGAAAACCCACTATCACCTATCAATCAATTTTCAATGCGTGGAATAATAAAATTCATTTAGAGTTTGTTAGGGTTATGCAGTCAAGGATGGTCTCCCCATTCTCTTATCTCCCAAATTTTAAAAGGGAGAAATTGTGTTGCTACTCTGAAGCTATTCAAAACCAGTTGTATCTCAGGACTATTCAATACTATTTCTACATTAAGTGTAAATTCCTGATTTGGGGCAAAGCTGGGATTATGCACCAAGTACCAGCCAACAATATTCTGACTTAATATATGGTGATGTGGCAGCAAAGCTTTGAGAAAGTATGATTTATTAACCTTTGTGAATGTGCTGAAAGCCAGGTTTCATATAATCACCCAGGGCTAGTGTCATATTTGAAGGGTATCGAAATCCAATATCCACTACAACTAAGTGTATCTAATTAATTGTCCCAATATTTTTAGATTAGTGTTTATGGTGGCGAAACCTTATCCTCTTTGATGTAAAATCCAGAAAAGGCCCAAAGCCCGGTTGGAGAAAGGGTAGAACTGGGAATGCCAGTTGGAGACAGAAGTATTTCTTTCTGTTCAATAAGTGTCAAAGATTAATATTACAGAATCTCTGATTACATGGCCTAATCCATTTTGGTGAATAAATTCGTTCTTGATGTCCATTGCACCTACATTAACAGACCCTTCCCTGTTAGAGAGCCTGGGTGCCTTTGGGAGAGATTTCAGATATATTAAACCCCATTACAGAAAATGTAATTTCTGTCAATATAATCCCATGTATTCTTCAATTTAGTATTTTAGAGATAACAAGCTACTTACAATATATTTGCCTTTGGAGGATTAATTTACAAAGTGCACTATCTGCAAGACACAGATAGACTCACGCAAGCATTGCTTGTAAGGGTTATCAATTTCTACGACCTCACCGCAGCCTTGAGAGATCAATTTTTGCAGCGCTTTCAGTCAGTGGAGAGGGAACCCACCAAAGGTACACTACGTCCACAGGCTTCACTGGGAGTTGTGTCATTGCTGAGGTTTTTTGTTCGCCTGTTTTCACCTGCTATTCCAGGACTGTTCAGTCTGCATTTTGGGACTTGTCTTTCAGAGGTTCTGGATATTAAATGGAAGATCATCAATTTTATGTACCCACCTCAACTCACCTCTTTTTCAATTCACACTGATGGTGAGGTGGTCATAATACAATGGAGGCTCTACAAATGTTGCATTTCCCTGGGAAATGTTCTTGTTTAAGGGTAAAGGAGTGGCAGGGTGAGCTCTCTAATTAAAGAACGCTGGAGAGCTGCCTTCCAGGTGATCTATCACTACATGCCATCTCTCTTCCTCCTCACCGTTGCTAGCAAACTCCACTCATAACATAGTTACCGGAGCATAGATTCCAATACAAGTTGCTTTCTCTGGGAAGACCATCTTAGAGGATATTTCCTGGGAACTCAGGGGCAAGAAGGCATTCGTGTGACTTCAGGTAATGTGTATGGACTGTCGTTTTCCTAGACTCGATGCGGAATCTTGGATGGGTAGAGGGCAACAGGTCTCCACCAGTCAGTGATCATAACTGGATTTCCTGTTTTGTAATTAAAAGAGAGGGGGGGTGGGACTTTAAAAAAGATATAACACCTACTACAAAATAATTGTTCAAAGCATATGCAGACTTTAGTTATTTTTGTGATGCTGGGGACTGAACCCAGAACCTTAAATACAACAGGCAGGTGCTCTACCACTGTGCTACCTCCCAGCCTTGTTTTCAGGCTTTAAACATATTCAATTTGGCACTGACATAACTTAAAAATCGTTTTACTTAGTTATTTGGGACATAACGCAATTCTGTGCTTACCTGGCACTTTGTACACTGTGTTCTCCCTCCTTGTCTTTTCTGGAGTTGGAAGTGACCCTTGTTTCCACCTCACTGCCTTCACATTTGGCCATTGCTTTAACCCTTAACAACTTGGTCTACTATAGAGAAATGTCCCTCAAATAACTAAAAGATGTCAGAGAGATTGTCTTTCTTAAATGTGATGAATAATGGCATTCCTGTGTTTCATTTTTTAATATTTTGTTAATTTTCATCTAGATCTTCTCTTTCTAAGTACCTGGTAATAGATTTATTTATTTTTTTTAAACTTAGAGTAGGAAATGTGGTGCAAAAATGGGGAAACTCATATGGCACCGTTTTGAAACCAAAGATGTCAGAGAATCTTAAACTGCCGTATCTGGAGACTGAAGATCAGAGAAACTGAGGAGTGGTTATCTTTTTTGCTTTAAAAAAATCATATGATTTTTACATGTCTGTAATCCCAGTGGCTCAGGAGGCTGAGGCAAGAGGATCACAAGTTCAAAGCCAGCTTCAGCAAAAGCAAGGCACTAAGCAACCCACTGAGACCCTGTCTCTTAATAGGGCTGGGGATGTGGATCAGTGGTTGAGTGCCCCTGAGTTCAATCCCCAGTACCCATCCCCAGCAAAAACAAAACAAAACAAACAAACAAAAAACGAAGCTCTTTTGAGAGCTGGTAAACAGTTTATTCCTATGCAGAGCATCAGTCCATTAATTCTTCCAGAATTAATGTATTTTTAAAAAATCATCATCAGTGTTTTAGTGTTTCCCCTTCATTTCATATAGCCACAACTTTAAAAAATTTGTGTCTTCCTTCTCTGATTCCCTAAAACTTGTTAACACACATGTACATTTTTGTATGAACTCTGAGTCACTGTTGATGAGATTTCATAAAATGCTGAAGGGCAGGTTGGGTGTAGATCAGTCATAATTATTGGCAGCAACATAATGTATTGAAATACACAATATGTAAGTGAAAAAATATAAACTCGTGTCTAGTTGTTAGCTTGTCATAGAACTTCTGGATGATGTGGTTTTTAAGCTAAGCTGTGACTGAAAATGAGACAAGAAGTTTGGTGTGTTGTAATAGTTCTTTACTCCATTACTAAAACTTATTTTACCCTTCTTTAATTGGCATAAGAGACATGTGCTACCTGCTGCTGTAGAGGACTAAGGATAAAGTAGATGGGATTTGCCAGGTAAAGGGCAAAAGAGAATTTCAGTGTAAAATCACAAGACAGATTTGATTAACAAAAAAAATTTTTTTGGAGTAAAAGAGAATTGTGACCAGGCACAGCAGCGCATGCCTGTAATTCCAGCAGCTCAGGAAGCTGAGGCAGGAGGATCACGAGTTCAAAGCCAGCTTCTGCAACTTATTGAGGCCCTAAACAACTCAGCGAGACCCTGTCTCTAAATAAAAAATGTTTTTTAAAGGGCTGGGGATATGGCTCAGTGGTTAATCGCCCGTGGGTTCAATCCTCAGTGCCCAAAAAATATATAAATAACATGAAAATAAAGAGATAATTGTGGCAAATCATATTTGGTCTACTTGTCAGAATAAAAACAGAAGGAATCTTAAAACAGTTGGCATTAGTACCTAGGACATTTGGGTCCTAAGACGGAATGTGAAATTTATGAGATGAGACATTGTAGGACCAGTTATGCCATTACATTTTTTTTTTTGAGAATTGAGGCAATTATGCAAATAATTTGGGTAAAAGTTTTTTTTTTTTTTTTTTTAACCAAAATTATCTCATTTATCTGAGGTACATGCATGGTTTTCAAAAACATCAACTTCCATAACTAATTGCCTAAATATTTCAACTTTGACTGTTGTGGTAGTCTGAGATTTAAAGCATAATCGTTTTTTAAATGTAACATACATCAGATATTTATGTATTTTTCCTTTCACTCCCTTACTCACAATACTTTTATCAGAAAAATGGTAAATGGTAGTATCCAGGGCTTTTGTTTCTTTGTTTTTTCATTGTTGTTATAGTTGTGACAAATACTTCTGATATATAGCAGTGCAAACAATATTCTGACATTTTTGTCATTTATGTAGAAACATCTTGAATTTGGGGATTAGATGCTTATTTAGGTCTTTAAATATTTTGGCAAACTTTAAAGAAAATATAAACACACACAGATCCAATACTTTGTTCTTTTTTACCTCCTGAATTGACCAACTTTATTTTTTATTTTGAAAATGTGAGTATAGAATGGTCCAATAAAAACTGCCTTATATCTTTTCACTCCAGCGTTGCAGACCTGGGAATTCGCTATGATGACAACTTAGGTTGTGTGGTTGGACTGGTACTTGCTGGATACCGCAGACACATTGTGGCTCAGCAGAGCTCTATCTTAGGGTGCACTGAATAAATTTTACAGTTTCTTTGTTTACATCTGAACACTTTTCCAGTGAGGCCTGATATTAAATGATTATCCTTTTATGCTCTGATATGGGTTTTAGGCGCAAAATATATAGTATAGGTGAAATACAGTAAGTATGTCAAGAGAAAAATCACTCTCCACAACAAGGCATATAAAACTCCAGGTAGCATCCTAACATCTGATATGACACTCCAGAACTATTGCTCTCCACAGTTCTTAGATTTAGGGTACACACCAGATTTTCCTAGTTACTTCATTTATTGCCTTTGAATCTACAAAGCATTCAGCCATCACTTCCCATTTATTACTACTGGAGGGAAAAGTATGTTTTATGCCTCTGGCAGGTAAAAATGTAAACGTACTTTTTAAAAATCGGATCTCCTTCATTATAATAAACAGATTCAATGGGTAAAGGTCAGGTTTCTTTCTGAGTTATGGTAATAATGTAGCAAATAGTTTTATAAGTAATCAAAGATTCTATAAATACAGGTACCTGTTTAGATGTAAATGTTAAAACATTCACAAATTATCCTTTCAACTTCTGTGATCTAAAAATCAATAGGGGTCAGAGGGTTTCGTAGAATTGTTCTGCTTTTTCTTCCAGCATAATTTAATAATACATTTTACAGATGTTGTTTAAACATTAGGCACAGATTGTTTTGTCAATAAAGCTAAACAGAGGCATGACACAAAAGCAAGGAAAGCAGATGTTAAAAAAAAAAAAAAAACAAGACCACACCAGTGCAAACACAAGAAGCAGAAGCACTGGGTCACTTGTTTCTATTCAACTACAAAATGAAAGTGTGGGCAACAACCTTGCCCCCCACCCCAAAAAAAGTAATTTTATTAAGCAGGTGGTTTGACGTTTTCCCTGAGAATTTCAGTGTAACCCACATTTGAAGTAGACTTCTTAATTGATCAATGGAGTAACAGGTGCAGTATTTTTAAAAGAAGGAGAAGCATAAATAGAAGAACTCCCAGAACATTTCAGAATGTGGTGTTGTTCTTCGAGCCTCGGTTAATTGCTCTGCTTTTCACCTTGAGTGTCAATTCTAATAATATTACCTTTACAGGCGCTTACTCTGGGTTTAGATTATAGCAATCAGTAATACTCACTAGATAAAATACTGTCTAGTTGCTCATAAGAAAATATTGAAATCAGTCAAAAAATGTTTAGCTTGCATATTGCCTGAGACAGGGCTGGCGGGCCGCCAGACAGGCAGGGTATTATTAGGAAAGCTGAGCAAATAGCTTGCAGGGAAAAGAGCTGTGAATTTAGAAACCTTCAGGTATTGTCATGTCAGAGAGTTTTAGGAGTTCAACAGAGACATTGCTTTTGTCTGCAGATTTTCAAAATTTCCAGCAAACAATCCTCTTTGAAACTGACTCTGCAGACTATTCAATATACTTTATTGTCGGTTTTACACCATAAGTTTACTTAGAGCTTTCCCCCCACTGTGTAAAGTCAAGTTCTTAATACTGTTAAAGATGAAAACCCCTGAGGAAGGGGTAGGTGTTGGCCCATGGTACTGGAAGGAAAACCCTGCTTCTTCCCCTTGGGGACCCTGAGTCTAGGTGAAAGATAAACAGGAAGTTCTAGGATATGGGAAGGAGGATTTAGGAAAGTTCAAGTATAATTTATGTAACCACGGCCTCTCCTCGGGCCAGCATTGGAGGGCATTTTCAAGCTTTTGGGGAGAACAAAAAAATAGCTCCATGCCTGAAGCTGAGAGGCAGTGCAGCCTGAGGAGGTGTTTGCAGGACAGCTTAGAATTGGGCTCCCTCTGAGTTGGGGGACTGATTCATCATAGGCTCAGTGTTTCTAAATACTTGTGATTCCTTTCAAGGCAGTTAAAAAGCAGTGGCTTGGAGTTTGACTCTGAACATGGTACCTTGATCAGCAAGACTCATTGCATCCTAATCAAACTAGATTTGCTGTTTGCAATGTCTTGGCACAAGTGTCCGGTTAGAAAATGGAGAGAACTCCCTGAGTGTCATGCAACCTAATGGAGCGAGACTTGATCCCTTGAACCTGGAGAGAGTTTGTGAAGTGAGGGGCTGAGGTCAAGGTCATGGTCAAGGTGGAGCTTGACTCTGCCCCACTCACAGGTGGCTAAGGAGCAATTCTGGAAGCCTCCTGACAGCATGAAATTTACACAGGGCGAGTAAGGGGGAGGGAACAAGCAAGGGAACGGACACTGGAGTCAAAACATTTCCTCTGCTGTTCCCATTCCTCATCAGATAGATATGTGTCCTTGCTCAAGTCACTTTATCTCCGGGGACAGCAGTTTCCTCTGTCTTAAAGTGGACATGTAGGACAGTTGAGTGTAGACTCTCAGCTAATATTCTAGACTGTGTGACAATGGGCACCCAGGAGGATGTGAATATTCTAACCTGATTGAATTCCTGGTCTACCCTAGGAATGAAACACACACACACACACACACACACACACACACACACACACACACACTTTGATAAAGATGCAAACAGGAAAATTAGTTAAAAACTTGTTACTTTTCCTCATCTTAAATAAACAAATCACATACTGTAAAATAAAAACTAGATGAAATTAAACATTATCGCAAGACATGAAAAACATGTGTGCTGTCATTTTTGGATGCATAATAAAGATAAATCAGTTGTTTTTAGCAGTGTGCTGTGAGTCTATGAAGGGCATGACAGATAATAGGCTTGAAATTTCTGAAGTTATTGTACAGCAAAATTTGTTTTTTCCTCAGGCATTCAATCTTTTTCTCTAGTAATTTTGTACATGACAAACTTTTTAGTGGGTGCATTAATAATCTATAAGTAATGGGTTGTCAGGTGTCAGTTAGATAAGATTAAAAGACTGTTTAAGCATTATCCATTTGCTTCTTTCCTGAGTTTTATAGGTCAGGAGAAATAACTTTTTGAATTGTGGTCGTGTGTGCATGTTTCTTTCTTTTCTTCTTCTTCTTTTTTTTCCCCCTCTCTCTTTTATTTGGCTCCATTCCAGGTAGACGTGGAAGAACTGTATTACATTACATAAATCCTGAATGTAGGAGCAGATTTGAAACTCACACTATGTGAATCAAGGGGACAAATGTCTCCGCTGTCTCCCATAAATGTATCTTCGTTTTAAAATGTTACTCTTTGTCTTCTCAAAGGAACGTCGTAAGGGGAAACAGACCCAGCTAGGGGCGTCGAAGCTGTGGGTGTTAGTGAGTTCCCTAGCAAGTCAGGTTTAGGTCTATTCTTGTCAAATCTGTCTTAAGTGTGTTTACATATAGTTTGCCTTTCTGGTATTTTCTGCTTGCACAGACCTGATCTCCACCTATTTTGTGTCAACAGTTGCTGAGGCTGGTGTTGGGTGATTAACCGCTGAGCACTGAAGCTCTTGGTTGTGCCCAGAGAGACCGTCTAGAGCTCTCACTTACATCACCATCTTGCTTCAGGCTGCGCCTACAGAGAACAGCATAGTTGAGTGGTTAAAGAGTCAGTCTGAAATATTAAAAAAAAAAAAAAAAAAAAATGGGGCAAATGTTGCCTCCTGGTTGAATAAAACAGTTTTCTCAAGAATGGAGTGGAGCCAGGGACTCAGGGAAAGGAAGTGTTTCTGAGGGTGAACATTGTCTCAGTCCTTGTTGCTGATGGGTTATCTGTGTAGATGCTTGGATTATCTTCTGCTCCATTTTTAATCTTTAAGGGGAAAGAAAACATTCAATAGAGAGAAACATAAAACAAACACCCAACAACATGAGCGTTTGTATCTTTGGCAAATACAGGGTTCTCCTGTTCAATGCCTTTCTAATCATTGATAATGTTCCTATTTTATTTCCATTCTTACAAAGCTTTTAGCTTGATCCATTAGTATGAAAAATAGTTAACTCTATCATGCTCTTGACACCTGAACACTAACAAATAAACAAACAAACAAAAATCTTAATCTTCTCTGACATCCTTGAGAGCTCTTTTCTTTTTTACCCTCTTGATTAACCAATGTCCACAAGATTAGATCCTGTCCCTGAAAAAAGGAAAAAGTATTTCCTTTCTCAAACTTGTTAACTCTTTCAGGTCCATGGGAATTATTGGTCTTGGACTCTTTAGTAATTTAACTCAGAAATGAATTTTTTGTCATTAGTGAGATCTGGTCCAATACTGACAAAGTGACTTTCCTTTTTCTTTTCTTTTTTGTCCAAGAAGAGTATATTGCCAGGGATGAAAGTTAAATGTACCATGTGATTAAGTAATAAGTTTTCAGTGTTTTTATTCTAAAATGTGGAATCAGATATAAAGCACCAGGTTTGAAGACTGGTCTGGTGAAGGGTTTTGTTGGACTGTATCCCTGGAACATCTGCTGTGGTTGACTTTATTTGATTCTTAGCTTGGGTCAGAGTTCATATGTACTTGGAAAGGGCAGGGGTATGTGATATTGAAAAAAAAATAATGGAAAGAATTGTACATGTCCAAAAGATGTAAGATCTCAGCCTCCAAGGCTGGTCACCTGGCAGTATTGTTTACAGAAAGGAAAGTACAATAGGTTATGGCAGGGATTCCCACCCTCAGGGCCAAGGAGAGGCTAGGAGGGAGCAGAGGACCAAAAGAAACCTATCAGAATCATTCTGAGTGAATGCAGTATATAAAAAGCACATTAGAAATTATATTTTGTTTTAAGTCATGCTATTTCTTTTGAAATCGCAAATAACAGGAGTATGTGATTTTGCAGTGTATCAAAAGGGAGCATGGATTAAAAATTTTAGCCACCCTGTGCCACAGAAACAGAGTAAAAATCCTGGGTGGGAGTTTACGCAGCATTTGACAGATGAGGCTCAACATAGGGACAGGACTGACTCCCAGTCCAGTGCTTCCTCCTTTCCACCTGTATGTATTTATTTTTAACAGTTTTAATGAGATATAACTAACAAACCATACAACTCACTCACTTAAAATGCACAATTCAGTGGTTGTTAGTATGTTCACAGAGTTTACAACCATTCCCATAGTCAATTTGAAATCACTTTTTTGCCACCTTATAAAGAAATCCTGTGCCCTTCAGTTGTTACCTTCTCCCATATTTCTGCCCCCCTCCACACCAGCTCCTGACAACCACTAATCTGCTTTTTTTGTCTCTAAATTTGTTCATTGTAGATATTTCACAAAAGTGTGATCATAGAATATGCAACCTATTGGAGAGACTTATTTGAATTAATGTTTCCAGGTTTTGTCCACACTCTAGCATGTATTATTGGCACTTCAATCCTTTGCATGGTGGAGCAATGTTCCACTGTATGGATACAACACATTTTATTTATCTATTCATTGGTTGGTGAACATTTTGGGTTGTTTCTGCCTTTTGCTGCTATAAGCAGTTGTGTACAAGTTTTTGCCCCATTACATATTTTTGAGATTCGTAGTGATCGTATCCCAGCAAACTCCTGTTGTAGGCTTTACCATGTCCAAAGCACTTTTAGTAAACATTAAGTCACTTGATCACCACAATTTGGCTCCTGAATACTGCTGTGATCCCTGGGTCAGCAAGTGGTGATCTTCCTACTCAGTTCTCATACTCCTCTTAGTGGACACTGCTCTCACTCTCCTTGCCAATGCTCAGTGTTTCAACCGAGATAATGAGTGATGCTGTTCCAAGTAAAGGGAAGTCACACCGACATTCAGCAACTCAGCCCTGAAATGCAGTTTCCCCCCCAAAGTAACTTAGATGCCATAAGCACTTGACAGAGATTTGACAAGTTCCAAGAGGAAATTATTTTTGTTAGTGTTATTGTCCTCGTTTGAGACATTTTGTCATATATCTCAGTCAGGAGGTATAAAGGGTCTATAGATTGCATATCAGTATACATCCCATAGGGCTTTGGTCTCAAAGTTTTATGAATTGAAAACATTTCTACAGTGAACATTCCAAAGAACAGACACAAACCTCCACTTAAGTCAAGTCATCTTCATTATGTCATTCCATGGCTTAATTTTGTGACCAAGTAAAATTAAGTAACAAGCTAAATTTTGAGATCTCTTCCCTTGGCCTGTGTGGAGACTCCAGGCCCTGGAGATTTATGAGGGTGAAGCCCTGGGGAGCTGAGAAATAAAAGGAAGTGATCCTAGAGAAAGGAAAGAGCTCAGAAGAATACCAAGATGGTGGTAGGATTCATAGCACCTTATACAGGGGCTGATCACCAATCTCACACAACAAGGGTTTCAAGTCCATTCATTCAGGGCAAAATTTCTTTAAAAAAAAATAATGCATATGTAATCATTAGAATGATCGTACAACTCAAGGGACATTCATGCTTTATGCCTGTTGCCTAGCATTATCATTAATAGTGTCCCCTCACCTTCAAAAGTATTTAGTTTAGATGATAAATTACCTGTTCATTCTACTTATAATGGAGAGTGGCAGAAAACTAGGATTTGCTTTAAATAAATATATTTATTCAGTGAGGGATGTCTAGTTAGATGCAATTTTATTGACTTTTTGTGAGTATGAGAAAATTGGAATTTCAGTGAAAAAATGGTTCAGCTATTTAACAAGAGAGAGATACATACATCTATTCTTTGTGGATATTATTTTAGCTTTTCTTTTAGTAGAGAAAGTTTTGCTTCATGTTATCCTTTTTTATCCTATTGCTTATATGTTGTGCTAATAATAATTTTAAATCTGTATACCTTAAGCAAACTACATTTTTTCTTATGTTAATACAATTATATCAGCTCAAATTTGGCAAATTATCACATATAAGTAAATGTTTAATAAATGCCATTTTGTTGCCTGTACTCATTGTCAATAGATACCTGTTGGGTATTTCTTATGTTAAGTCTGCCATTCATTCCATTAAATTTGGAGCCCAGAGCTTTAGTAATCTAGAAGTTGGCAAGTAGTAACAAAAGAAATAGAGGCCTACTAAGGAAGCCACCTCTCCTTTGAATTCAGGTCTTTTAGTAAGCCCAATTTAGATTTGTTTTCAAGGAAAATTTGTGTAGCATATAACTAGTGATAAATTATTTTAAAGTTATTTTAATATCTTAAGTCCAAAATAATACATGGATTTTTGTTAGTATTTTATATCATCATTGTCAACTAATTGTTGGTATTTTTCACTAACTACTTGGAAGAAGATTTTTAAATAGAATTGACTTCCTCAATTGTATAGAAGACTTGAGTTCTTTCTAGAGTAATTTGGCAGATACCCCTATCACTGCTAGAGAAGGGAAGCCTTCTCATATTGCTAACTGGTGGGCTTCCTGTGATATGAGCAAGTTCTAATACCACATTTCTAGAGTCAGGTGGAGAGGAGAGCTGAGTTCCTTCCCATGCCTATACTGCCTACTGGCCTCCCAGAGCCATTCTCCTCCCCCCACCTCCAGACACACAGATGATGAATTGCAGTCCTGGAACTGTGGGATCCTGGAGGAGGTTAAGAAACTAGAAGAAGGTGCCAAAAACATGATTTCATAAGGTTTGACTTGAGATTGAGTCAACTTTCTTGACTGTCTTAAAATCATGTTTTATGAAATTTTATTTCACAAAGAAAGGGAGTGTAGAAGACTTGGACCTTGAAGCTGGCCAGTTATGGATCATTAAGTCTAATAAGTCAATGTAAATCTACAATGAAGATTTCCAAAATAAGATTTTGCAGTTAATTTTTTGTTGTTGTTTATAAGAACAGATAGTTACAGATAGTTGGGAGACAGCTAGAACTCTTTCCCTGAGGGTTTGTTTATAAAACATGCCTTCAAGTTATTAGGAAATGTTGACTTAAAAAAATATAGATAGATAGATAAGGTTTTACTTAAATGACTGTGATACTGTTGAAAGAAATGCTATGTCCAGGAAATTCAGGGAAGAGGAAAAAAACAGAATTCTAGAATTCAACAATTACCTTCTCATATGAAATTTTATATTTGAAGACTTTTCATGAAGCTTAATTCTAAAATTAAGAAGTATTTTAGATGCTAAGGCTGTGGCTCAGTGGTAAAGTGCTTGCTTAGTATGTGTGAGGCACTGGGTTTGATTCTCAGCACTGCATATAAATAAATAAAATAAAGGTCCATTGACAATCAAACCATATTTATTTGTTAAAAAAGAAGTATTTTAGAGATTACCTAAATGTATTAATTATTATGTGTGCATGTTTTTTTCTTTTTTGGTACCAGGAGTTGAACTTGGGGGCATTTAACCACTGAGCCACATCCCTAGCCTTTTTAATTAATTAATTTATTTTTGTATCTTATTTAGAGACAGCGTTTCACTGAGTTGCTTAGTGCTTAGCTAAATTGCTGAGGGTGGCTTTGAACTTGTGATCCTCCTGCCTCAGCCTCTTGAGCTGCTGGACTTATAGGCATGCACCACCACACCCAGCTATGTTTTTTATTTTTAACTGAATAAAGAATAATGCATCCAGAAACCATCACTATTTAAATTTTTAAAAAATATTCACTTATTTGCTTTCGTTGTACACAATGCCTTTATTTTTACATGGTGCTGGGGATCAAACCCGGGCCACGCACGTGTTAGGTGAGGGCTCTACTGCTGAGCCACAACCCCAGCCCATCATCACTATTTAAATTATACTTAGAAATCTATGGTATAGGGCTGGGGTTGTGGCTCAGTGGCAGAGTGTTTGACTAGCACGTGTGAGGCACTGGGTTCTATCCTTAGCATCACATAAAAATAAATAAAGTTATGTTCATCTACAACTAAAAAATATTTTTAAATACCTCAGGTGTTACTTTTTATTATTATTTAAATATACATGTAGTTATTCCTAACTATACCTAACTATACCTATCAATCAAAGACGACTATAATTTTCTTTTATGGATAGCATATGTGTAGAAGGCATTTTCACTAATGTATCTTTCTAGTTAATGAAAACCTTTTCTTAAAGGTTTATCATTTTAGCTTCTTGGGCATATGAGAATATCTTAAAAATCATATCTATCCATACTTAGATGGATAAGCCCACATCCACCACTGTCCTACTGACCCATTTGTACCTAGTTGGTACAAAGCTCAGTGGGGGTGTCAAAGAATCACATCATTGTCTAGAAACAAAACCATTTGATTTTATGTGATTTACTGAGTTGGCTGTGACATGCCAAAATAACTAAATATCGACTCCCTTTAATCATCAGTGAATAAATAGGGTGGTACACAGGAGTAGAACTGAGTGAAGGCAGGAACATCAAGTGAGCAGGTCATTTTTCTTTATTTTTTTTTTTCATATTACAGGAATTATACAAAGGAGTTAAAGGGCAAAGGTATGTAGGAAATGTTGCCTGTGGAACTGGGGAACTGTATTTTGTATTTTGGCTCCTAACAGGTACCCACTATGCTCTCCTTGCCCCTTCTGTTTCCTGAGAAGAGAAAACTGAATCTTTTTAAAAATATATTGTTTAGTTGTAGATGAACACAATACCATTATTTTATTTTTATGTGGTGCTGAGGATCAAACCTAGTGCCCCACATGTGCGAGGTGAGCACTCGACCACTGAGCTACAACCCCAGCCCCAAGAAAACTGAATTTAGTAATCCAGTTTTGGGGAAAGGGACCAGGGCAGGAAGCAAGAGGCTACACTAAGGGAAAAGGTCAATTTCAGAAAGCTGTTCTATCAAATCTTGCTCAGAAAGCAATTCAAGTATCCCAAGACTGACAAAGAAAGGAGATAATGGAATTGGCAGAATGGAAAAAAACTTAAAAAGAAAGACTAATGACAAACATTTGTGAGTAAAGAAACTTTCTGTGTTTTCTTTCTTTCTTTCTTACTTTTATTATTATTATTTTGTTTGGTATGGGGGTTGAACCAGGGGTGCTTAACCACTGAGCCACAACCCCAGCTGCAGGAGCCCTAATTAAGGAGATAGCTAAGATTGCGGTTAGCTGTGAGCCATGAGCATTACCACCTTCCATGGTCTCATGAGACTTGGCCCTGGACATTGTGGATTGGGTCGGCGCCATTTTGTGGTGGTTGGAGGAGTGTGGATTGCGTGTTGGGGTGTTGTTGGAGCTGGAGAGAGAAGCTGGCAGAATAAAGAGCCTGTTCGTTTCCAGTCTGCCTCTGAACTTACTCCCGCGGCTTTGTTGCTGCAGGCAGCCATCGCTTCAGGCAGCAACACCCAGCCTTTTTTCATATATATATAAATATGAATATAAATAGTATATATTAGAGACAGAGTTTCGCTGAGTTGCTTAGAGCTTTGCTAAATTGCTGAGGCTGGCTTTGAACTCATGATCCTCTGGCCCCAGCCTCCCAAGCCTCTGGGATATAGGCAGATGCCATTGTGCCCTGTACTTCCTGTATTTTCACTATTTATTTATTTATTTTTAGTTGTCAATAAACCTTTATTTAATTAATTTATGTGCAGTGCTGATAATCGAACCCAGGACCTCACACGTGCTAGGCAATCACTCTACTACTGAGCCACAACCCCAGCCCCTGTGTTTTCTTAAAACATAAATCAGATTCACTTTCCATAATCCTTGTCAAATTCCTATAAAAATGCAAAGAATGAAATTCAATTTTTAGTTGATCTCAGGTCTCAGATTTGGGGAGATTTTTCCCCACTTCCAACCTTATTAGAACTCGAGTCTGAAACAAACAACTAGGTCAAAAAGAAACACATCTCTGTTTATTTGGACATGGAATAAAGCTATAAAGTCAACCTATTACCTTCCTTTCTTTTCCAAACTTCTTGTTTGGAGACAGAAGATAGTTTGGTGGTAAGAAGAACTATCGATCTAATCCATGATTGTATAAAAGAGGAAATACAAGGGCTCTTTCTAAATCAGTTGCCTATCACTGGAGGGAGTCCAGTTCTTAAAAGTACATAAAAAATGAAGATTGTGTTTTCAAGACATAGTAGGATTTAAAAAAATACCTTGATGTTCAGATATGATATAGAAAGGCAAATGAGACATTTTCTAATTTTAAAGCAACCTTAACTAAAATGTTTACTTGTTAAAAAGCCCAGTTTATGGCAAATTTGAATTACATTCTATTAAACAAAAGTATACCACTATTAATTTTAATGAGAAGCAAAACTGTCACACTGTCACGTATCCCTAACATTCTACATCTGAGTTTTAAGGGCTGTTATATTATATATGAATATTGACTGTAACGTAGTACGTTTTCTCTCACATATTCAGACTAACAAACTCCTGAAGAGCCCTTATCAATATGGAAAGTGCTAATATTGTATTTCACACATATATATGTATATATTATTTCAAACTATTCTGTGGCTATTGGAAAAGGACATTTTTATTATGTATCCAAATTTGAATTTTATCCCTCTCTCACTTCTCTTCAAAAACACCATTTCTTCTATTTTCAAGCTTGAATATGTTAAATACCATATTTAGTATGTAGTATGTATGTTAAATAACTGTACTGAATATGTAGTATTATATATATATGTAACATATATAAAATATGTTAAATACTATATTTATTTGTACACACACATACACACAAACTTAAGAAAACTAATTTACTGGTGCCTCTAAAATTGATAGTGTTCTAAGAAGGAAATTCATTCATTTAAGCTCACCTCAAATGTGAAGTCCTTTTTTTGGTGCAGTGTTTAGAAAATTCTTGGCCATTTAGGCTCTTTCACAATGAAAAGTAAAGCACTCTGTCACAGAAGGAGGAGGATGAGACTCAAGGTCAAAGGGCACTTTAGAAACAAACAGCTGGACCAGTTTATTTAAACAGATAGAGGGACAGGACCGGGAACTGACCTCAGTTTGACTTAGAGTGGGAGGAGCAAGAATGCCATTTTATTACTTTGCCCAGAAGGAAAATGTTTTTGTATCTGAATTCACCCCCAAAGCCTTTTAAAACACATCGCTCTGCTCTAGTAGCCTAATTCCAAAGAGAATGTCCATGTGAGATAGTCTGGGACAAGGAGAAAATATCCTAAGGAGAATCAAATATTGACATGGAGTTAAGATCAGAAAGTGATGCTTTAAAAAATAAATTATTTTGCTGCTTACTTAGTTATTTTCATTAAAAACATCCATCTCGACCTCAGATAAACAATATGAGGTGTTTATTAACGTATGGACATTACAATTCAGTAATGTCCTGAGAGCTTCTTGGGTCATGTGTACTGATAATATTATATTATGTTGACGTTTTTAAATGAAAGGTTTCAAAAATAAGAAGTTCTAGGTAGACTTCCTAATGTAGTTTTTTTTTTTTTTTTTTAATGAAAGGATTCCCACCTTGACACCTATATAAACTATGAGTAGCTAATATCAGTTATTGACACCAAACAAAGAAGTAAATAGCACTGAGTACCTGTGGGCTCTTAGCTGTGGGACTATGGTAAGGTACTTGTTCTCCGTGTGTGTAGGCCAGAGTAGGCCTATGTGTAGTTAGTGTTGTGCCCTGAAAACCTTCAGAGGGAAGCAGACAAATGGCAGGAAACTGAGCAGAGCGTGGCCCAGGTGGTCAATGGATTCAAAATGCTAGAAGAACTCACATTCCAGGAGGAACTTTCTAAGAACCATGGATGTGTAATCTAGGGAACCGAGGGGAAAGGCCTATGGGGCATGCTGGCTGTGTTTAAATATTTGAAAGGCTATCCTAAGGAAGTAAGATTAGAATTGTTTAAATTACCCCGAGGAGTTGTACTGCAAAAGGATTTTAGATCAAGTGAGACAGGACCTTCTAATGACCGGCCTTGCCCAGAGATGGACTGGACTCTCAGGTAAGATAGTGAATGCTCTTTATAAACAGAATCAAGCTGAGTGTGGTAGCATATCCTAATGGCTAGGGAGGCTGAGGCAAGAGGATCAAAAATTCAAGCTCTGCCTGGGAAAGTTAGTGAGGCCCTAAGCAATTTAGGAAGACCCTGCCTCAAAAACAAGCAAAAAAGCTACAGATGTGATGTAGTGGTAAAGTGCCCCTGGGTTCAATCCCCAGTTCCATATTAAAAAAAAAAAAAAAAAAAAAAGAAAGAAAAGGAAAAGAAAGAAAGAAAAAAGAAACAGCCCAACAGTCTAGAATCTAGTTGGCAGGGATATCATAGCAGAGAATCATGGCAGTCACCAAACCTGATAACTATCAAAGCATTTCCAAACCTGACTTGTAATTTTTATATGATTCATGGCTTGGATAGTCATGGGCTCAGCTCAGCCTGAGTTGGTCATTATGAATTGGTCTGTGGGAGTCTAAAAGCATGAGTGTGAATAAGGCAAACTTTAGAATTTTGATAAATTGAGTCACTTCATCTTTTTAAAGTAGCCTTATCTTGATCTCTAAACACAAACAGGGCAGCCACCAAAATTCCAACCTACAAGACTTTCAGAGTCATGCTTATTCCTGGACTCAACATTAAGGTTGCTTCTGGAGGTCACTGGCTCAAAACCAACTAATTTTGAGATATGTATTTAATCTGGAATAGTCTAGATGGGTGACACAGCAGTGGCCATGTTCAGGTCATAGCATTAGGAGGGCTTTCACTACCACCTGCCAGCTGTGTGTCAGTCAGCAAATTATTAACTTCTCTTGAGTAACATGTGACCTCAAATCAGTCATTTAATTTTTCTGAGCCTTGGCTCCTCATCTGTTAAAAGTATGTCTTCCAATTTTTAGGAAAGTAGTATAAATACTATCCATCAAATATAATGTTTTAAAAGGGACTCAAAAAAGATAGTTCAAAGACTGAATTCCTGCAGATTATGAACACAGTACCATAAATAAAGAGCTGCTTTTTGCTCTCTTACCTGTTAGTTACTATGAAAATTACTTTTGGTATACGCAGAATATTAATATTAAATAATTTTCTAATTGGTCATGCAGTGAAGGCAGCTAATGAAAAAGCAGATTTTTTTTTTCATTTTAATTGGTTATTTCACATGGTGTTTGTGCTACACCTGTGCTTATAATGAGAATGGAGAATTAATCTAACCTTCTGCTCACATGATTCCAATTTTCATGGTTTATACAAGATAATGATAACCTGATTTGCAACACAATTTATTGTAGATCTGTGTTTTAAATATTTTTATTAGCAGTTCAGGGACTTCATATACAGGAACTGATATAATATATATTGCCAGTAAGAGTTAGCACCAACAGTGTACCTTTTAGTTAGATTCCAGTTTCATTATTTATTTTAATTACTTCTCAGATAATGAAAGAACGTAAGAAGATACAGGATATTGAGAATCTTAAAATGTTATGAAGTGTGCATTTCTGTTTTAAAAACCTGTCCCTGTCTAAATAAAAGCCTTGGTTTTTAGGAACTATTTTCCTTCGCAGAAATGGGCAGGCATACAAACTAGAATTCACACTGGACTGTGGAAACTTTAATTATTAATAGTGCATTATTAAACTTTTCATTGTATTTTTTATGTCCTGTTCAGATTTGATATATTCAAATCTGAGTAGGGAACTAAAAGCAATTTAGTATTTCAGAATCTAATATGTCCTCTTCACTTTTTGTATTTGATATGTAATTCTTACTATGCAGTACAAATGGATCTTAAGAGTTAGAATCTTTTGTGTGTGACTTTGGAGAGCTTATGTTAGCCACTTTTTAAGATTTCAGTGACTAGCCATTTTTGGAGAGGATATGAAAACAACAGTACCCCCACCCCCCAAAAAAATCTTATTAAGATGGTTAAGGTGACTTAACTGCTTAATAAATGTTTATAAATTTTCAGTAGGAGTTGGAGAAAGCAAATTATAAATTCAACAACTGTATAGCTGTGACCTCGCCTTGACCTCAGACTTTGCATAAAGAGAAAAAAGCCACCCCAAGAAATCTCTACAAGGAATGCATTTCTCTGAAGTCCCCAGCAGTGTGAGTTAGTGGTGATAAACTCCAGACATTCTCTCATTTGATGGTGTGCTGCCATCCCAGTTCATTATCTTAATAGTGGGCATTAAAATAGAATTAGGTTTGCCAAAGGTAGGGGAGGTTTGGATAAAAATGGCAAAAAAAGAAGTCACAGAACACAAGATTGAAATGTCACTATTTCAGAGAGGTAACAGATGCGCTCATGAGCATCTCACTCTACACCAAATTCCCCTCTCTTGCAATTGAAAAGATGGTGGCTAGCATTGTTTCCAGAAAACTCTGCTAATTCCCCCATGAAAAGATGAAATGGAAGTGTCCAACTGTGGTAAAACAGGCAAACATAAATCAACTCAGAAACCCCAAGCCTTGTACTCAAAGGTCACCAGGGGTTATAGGTTTTGCAGCCTGTGAAGCTGTACATAGAGCCAGGGAAAGAATGGAGCCAGTCCCATTTTGCCAAGATCTAGCTTTGCCTGACTGTGATTCATTTCTTCCTCTTCCTCTGCCTTTTTTTTAGGAATAATAATTTGCATCACTTTCTTGGTTGCAGGTTTATTAATGCCCGG
>CM046670.1:39770258-40050258 GCA_025594165.1 Tamias sibiricus | reverse complement strand
TTTTTGTAAAAGTAGCAGTTTGGTATGAGTTGGCATGCATACAAGATTTACTAAGTGGGATAAGCTAATTATACTTTTTGTTGTGGATAAACAAATGCTTGTTGATAGCCTTTTTCTATCAAGAAACCAAGGAGCTAATTATTAATAACAATCATTGCACACTGAGTCTTAGCGTTTCTGACGGAAACAGTTTGGATTGTATAATAACGCCAAGCCCAGTTGTAGTCGTTTGAGTGCAGTAATGAAATCTGAATCTAAAATAAAAACAAGATTATTTTTGTCATGCTGACTCCACTGCTTGAACAATTTGTGTACTGCCCACCAAATTTTTAACAATTAATGCAGTAAATATAATAATTAATTCTAGCTCCCTAAGCCATATATGTATTTGGAATTTTAACTGCAAAGTAAATTATTTAATAATAACCACTGATTTCTGTAAGATGGCTTAATGAACTCCTAATATCAGCAAATTTAAGGCCTAAAGGCACCAAACTAAGTGTAGACTCAGATTACATCCAACAGAATTATTTATCTAATATCAGTGAAATTATTCTTGTACATAATGGCAACCTAAGTACAGAGTTTAGTGTTTTACTAAGGACCTTAACCTAGGATGAGCAGTATATGTTTATTAGGAAATTAACTACGTGAATTGAAGAGACCAGACTTCAAAATCTAATTTTTATAAATATGCTCTGTGTTCTCATTGGATAAAACTGGTTATTAACCAATTTTCCAGAACAGCTGTACAGAATTTCTGCATGGCAGCCAGCTAAATGGTACAAAATAACATGTTTAAGCTGGAATAGCTTATAATTTTATTTAAATAAAATTGCTGCTATAAAGAGTGCTTCCCAAAGCTCAGGAAAATATACAAATATTTTAATTAAGGCAAATTCGTTTTAAAAAATAAGCCTTTTAGCAGTGATTGCTTTGTAAACAAAGGGATGGGTTGGAAAAGAGTGTCTTAAACTCAAGTCTGACATTCAGGCCCATGTCACCCTATAAACCCGCCCTCAGCAATTCTATTTTCTATTTGAAAAGAGAAACCAGCTGTGGGTTGGCTTTACTAGGTGACTGTGACTGAGTGACTCACCTGCTGGAGTGGCAGCACGCACTCTCACCTTTTGTTTATAGGGCCTCCTTTCTAAACACGTGGGTGCGCAGAAGAGTAGGTAGGGCTCAACCTACTGCACCCATCTCGGGCTGCGAGGCCACCCATCCCCACCCCCACTCCTTATATGAGTTTGTTTAAATTTCTCATTTTGACCCAGCGGTAATTCTTCCACGACGTAAATAGTCCATATTAGTGAAATCATTCTCCTTTGATAGGTGGTTACTAGCAGTTAACAACCATTTATTTACTTTCAAAATGAATAATAAACTTCATAAACTAACCGTCCATTTCCCCTCCTCCCCAGTACATGCCCGGGTGAGTTGGTTATTTTCAGTCTTTATTCTCCAGGAGGCCCTTGCCGAGTGGGGGAGGAAAAGAAAAGGGAGGAGGAAGGGAGGAAGGGAGACAGGGAGGGGGGGGAGGGGAAGGTGGGGGGAGGAGAAGGGTGCTAGTGAAGTTAAGGAATATGGAGACGATGAAGAATAGTGATCATTAATGTCCAGAAATTAGGGGAAAAAACAAAACAACAAAAACTGTTGTTTGCGTGCGTTTGCCCAACAAACGTGAGGATGATGTGGGAGAATTACTCTTCGCAGTTCCTCTCTTCCTCTGCCCGACACCCTCCTGACTTAATGCTATTTTAGCTTTTCCTCTCGTAAATTTCAGAGCCAGCTCTGAGGTTATTGAGGACACTTATCCGAAGGAGGGAAATAATAGAGGTGTCGAGAGTGTTTTTGATGTTTCTTAAAAGGCAAAAACAAAACGCCCTCCTTTAAATAAGGGCACACAATTATACCTGCTTTTAATTTTTATTCGGGAGGGGGAAGCCCCCCTGGCTGAACGAGACAACTTTTTAGTACGATTTAGATATTTTTTCAAAAAAAATTAAAAATATTTTATCCTATCATATTTAATCAGCTGTAATTATAACACATTCAAAATGAATAATATGCCTTGACAGTATTTTTATTGTTATTGTTCATTGCATGATGTTCGACTGCTTTAGAAGCACAGGAAAGAGAAGTAAACGCGCTACAAATGGGGAATTACCCTCGTTTAGCATTAAAATTCATTTAGATAAAATTGCCACAAACATTTAAATGGGAAGATTAGTTCCCCCTCACGCCTTATTGCACTCGCTCAATGGTTCCGTTAAGAACATTTTACACGTTGGAAATTCCGTCTTCTCAGACGGCTTGCTGTTTCCTAGTTACCCACATTCAAAGCAAAGGCTGCAGCAAAGGCAGCCGCAAAAGCAGCAGCAGCAGCAGCAGGGGAAAAAAAAAAAAAAAAAAAAAAAAAAGTTTTGGCAACTGGTCTGCAATTCATCCACTGCTCGCCCCAGTCTTCCCTCCGCCCAAGGCAGTCTGCCCCCCACCCATCACCCTTTGCCTACCGCTACCCCTTTTCCTCCATTATGTAATTTGCATAGCCCTGTCCTCAAAGAAACAAGTTTCTTAGTTGAATAATATAGATAATGTTAAAATACAAAGAAATATCAAAAAGCCAGTCGGTTCCTCTCTGAGTCTCTCTCTTCCCCCTTCCGTTCAGAATTGAGGTTTGGTTTGAATGTGCTGAGTTTCTCACATCCCTACCCCTGAGACCACAAGGCACGTTTTTTGGGTTTCTTTTCTGCCAGGACTTTTCCAGGAAATTCACCACTGCTTCTTGCATGTACTGTATTAGAAACGTGTTAAAGAATTAGTTTGAAAAGTCCACCCAACGTTTAGTTTTTCCCCTCCCCTTTTCTTGCCCCTCCCCCCTCTCCCGCCATCCCCCATCCCCCTCTCTCCCCCTCCCTTCGCAGAGCCACAGGAAAAGAGGAAAGTCGGCTTCGACTGCCACCTTTTGGGGATTTGGAAAAACGCCTCGGTAGGAAACGGTGGGAGGCGGAGGCGCTGGGGGTGGGGGGAAACCCCCTTATTATCCTGTGTCGGAACTGGCTCCCTTAATCTGATGCTTAAATATTTGATGTGGAAAAATTACCCATAAAATTAGTTACTAACAATTTCAAATTGAAATCACTTATCGAATTATAAACGCATTAAAGCTGTATGGATGGTATTAGGAGTTCCTCGGGAGGCAGCGGGTGTCTCCTTGCAGTGAGCCCGGCCGGCGAGTTTCGCCCCGGGGAGAGGCGCCTAGCGCGGTGCCCAAGGGGCGGGTGGGAGCGTGGCGCGGCGTGGTCTCAGCCTCGGGACCCAACGCGCCGCCAGGCCGGGCAGAGACTCCGGCTAGTTTGGCTCCCGGGGGATGTGAGGAGGGAGGGGAAGGAGCGACGGTGGGAGGCTCCGACCGTGGGCCAGAGGCGCCTATCAGGAAACTTCGTAGCAAGTCAAAAGAATCTAAAGAAAAAACACAAGCCCTACCCGTCACCTCCCGCGCGCGTCTCCCAAGCGGCGCGCAGACCTAGCGATCCTGGTTCATTGCCGCTTGCAGCGCCCCCACCCACCCAGGCTAGGGGCAGAAGCTTTGCTAGTATCTTGGTCTAGGACGAGCCCCGCGCTCCTAGAGAAAATCCCGAGGGCTGCTACGCGGCCAGGACGCAGCTACCTCTGGCTCCCACGGTGCGTGGTGCCTGGGCCCAGTGCAAGGGCGGACTGGTCCCTGCCCGCAGCCCAGAGCACTTGGGGGCTGTTCGAAGTCTGTGGTAGCCTTCTACGCCCTGCCCACCCCCACCTTTAAGTCAAGTCTAAGGGATTGTTGACTTTAGTCTCTGGGGACCCGGCGACCAGGGCTGTGCTCTGAAGGGTGTGGAGAGATGCCTCCTGCGCGGCTCTGTCTCCTGCCCTCGAAACTACTCCGAGAGCTTTGTAGTGGTCTCGAGGCTTCTTAATGAACTCTGTCACATCAGAGCTCCGCTACAGAGCCCCACCGCGGTTCTGGGAGCGTGACCCTGAGAGTTTGGGGACCAGAAGGCACCCGGGGCACTGGCAGATTGCCCTGGAGGGGCCTCGAGTGCAGGCGATGGGAACCGCCGCGGGAGACTGTGGGCGGCACCCCGACGATTTAAGCAGGAACTCCTCGAGATCACTTTAAAAGCTCTGCAAACTTTCCCCTGCCTTTTGGATCCCGGCAGGCCTTCGGCCCGTGTGCAGGCGGTAATATCATGACTTGATGATGCAAAGCTCCTGGGTAGGCGTTTGAGTACCGAGTGAAGCGGCGTGGAATTGGGTAGTGGGGCGCCCTGCCTGTCTGGGTATTTTTCCTGGTCTCTCCCCTCTCCCATGCTACGCCGCACCCATTGGCTGTTTAGCTACCCGTAACACTTGGGGTGGTCGCGGTGCAGAGTCTGCACAGAGCTAGGAATCCCAGGGACCGGGAGAGAGTCCTGAACGAGAGTGGGAGGGGAGAGAAGGGGGTCTGACGAGGTTGACTGATGGCATGGAGGGGGAGGGTTCCCTTTTCCGCCCGATCTGCCCGCCAACGCGTCTGAAACATTCTCTCCCAAGGCGGATCTGAAAGGAAAAACAAACAACATATTGAGCAATCAGTTCGCCAACGTTTGCGCTTTAAAGAGTCTTTGCCCTAAAAATGGTGCCCTGGAGGTCTCGGTGGGGAGATAGGGGGCACTTTTAGGGCCTTGGTTCTGACTGGTCGCGCCCCGGGGTCGCCCTTACGCGCGCTGCCTTCTGTCCTCCCCGCGCGTTCAGCCCACCTCGGGAAACCCGGGCAGTGAAGCCCTGGAGAAAACGGATTTAGTTTTAAGCCAGTCTCCCATCGATCTGGTCGGTAATTCCTACCCCTGCCCACTCTCAGA
The DNA here is from genome assembly GCA_025594165.1 of Tamias sibiricus. NCBI lineage: Eukaryota > Metazoa > Chordata > Mammalia > Rodentia > Sciuridae > Tamias > Tamias sibiricus. The sequence continues at coordinate 40,045,378 of CM046670.1, read as the reverse complement.
CACACTCACCTCTACCCTAAAGCATTAAGTTCATTACGCGAGCAATGATCTTAATCTCCAGGCGGAAAACGAGTCCCGGGACCTCGCCGAATGGGGGAGCAGTGAATAAAGTCACCTGCTTCACACACTAGCCCGGCCCGATTCTCCCTGCGGGGGGCCTCGTGTGGCTGGGCGCGCTGCGTGGGTCCCTAGCTTCACGTCTAGGCGTGCCCGCCAGGGGTCAGGAACCCTGTGTCTGCTTTCTCTGGGTTGGAGACCTCCGCGAGGGGTGGGATTGCGCGCTCTCGCTTTTCTCCTCCCCTCCCTTGTGCCTTTATTCCTAGGCCTCTCTTGTACTTCAGCACTTTCTTGCTTCCTCCTCCCCCAAAGTGGCAAGTTCCTCTTCTCCACCCAGAGTCCTGAGCCTCTACTGCCTCCTAGTCCCAGCTGGCGTAGATCCCGCGCTGCAGCCGGGGTAATAACCCATAGCTGGATCCCGTCCGCCTACCTCACCCACCTTTCTGGACATGGGGTGGGTGGGGATTGCTCAGCGAGGCCCCCTTGAAAGAGCCTTTCTGAGGGTATCCTGGGATTCTAAAGAATCAGAATCCTCGATTTAGGGGAGATCCTGCGCCCACTGATAACTCCGTCTCAAACCCAGTAGCGTCAAATACCCCCAGTAGCTTCCTACTTCATCTACCTCGCCTCGTACCCCCGCCGATAGCAAGCAGCATCTGGCACCGCTGGGAGATTGAGGCTAACCATGCACACCCGTCCCTTTACTGGGCCGACCTGCGAGGCGCCAGCTTCTTCTGGAGACTCAGTTTCCACTGGACAAAAGCTGGGAAAACACAAGGCAGTGGCTGTGCAGATCCACGTTTCCCCCACCCCTCCACCCCATCCAAATCTGATTTCAAGAAGTGCATTTTCAGGTAGTCCTAAACCGTGAACAGCGAGCTTTGTGTGTTATCTAGTGGGGGTGGGGATGGAAGGGGAGGAGACTCCCACTGCCCGCTCCAGTCTTTAATGTCTGAAATAACGAAATGCCTGTGTGGCAGCTGCTGCTAGAGCCAAAACTAACTCTTTGGAAGACGGAAAAGAGTGAAAGGCAAAGAAAGACTGTTCATTTTTTTTCCTTTGGTGCCGTTTGGGATGTCATCTGTTTCCTTGGCGACTGTGTTCAGCCCCCGGAGCCCCTGGGCTCCTGGATTGTTAGGGGGGAAAAAGCATGCTATTTCTGCACCGTCATTTATCACTGTCACCGCATAATGATTCCCCTTGCAGCCCCTTATTGATGTTTGTAATTGCATTATCTCATAAAGGGGGATGATCAATGAAACCGAGCCGTGCATTCTGGGGTCAGAGGAAGCCAAAGTACTGTTTGTCCCCTTTAATACAACAAGTACTCATTATCTTTAGGTCTGCATTCAAAAAATGATCTGATCTGGGGCTGACCCTGTCGGACATCCCAACACTTTCCAAAACGCGGTTTGTGTAACCTTTTGCTTAAATGCTAAATCAAGTACCTGTCTTGCATTTCAACGAAACAAAATACTAAAACTGAATGAGAAAAGCATTTCTTCTTTTCATTTTTTTCCCTTTTATTTTCGGGAGGGGGAGATGCGATCCTCTGAAGACACAGGAGGGTTTACACTGTACTTAGTGATGTAATATGGAAAAAGAAAACCCCATCAACAAGGGACCTAATGAATTTTAAAAAATGGGGTGAAGGGGAAAAAGGTATCTGGGAGCTTTTAACACGGCCAGTACTAAAAAGAGCAGAATAAACCTACATCCGGTTTAATTAATAAGAGCTATAAACTGTAATATTTCCCTATGATTCTGTCCTTGCTTCTCCCTTGTACAGAGTCATATCTCTCTGGTTTAGATAAATGACTTTTGAGCCTGTTCGATTCTCACAACAACAATAACTAAATCAGTTGCACAGTGTGTTTCTAAAACCATCTACAAACTCCAGCAAATAAAAAGAAGTTCATTTGTCTATTAAGGCAAGTATTTAGTTGAGCAGAAATGTCCCAGTAACACTGAATAGAGTTCATGTAATCCCATGAAAATCAAGTCATCTTGTTGCACTGAAGTAAATGAAAAAATACAATGGAGAAAAGGTCCAAGTGTAATTTTAAACTAAACGCATTATTGGACTGTCACAGTGAAAACGTGATTGTTTGGCGGGGATAGGGAGGGTGTTCATCAACTTGGCTCACATTTAACTTAAAGGTTTTAGGAAAGGAACATGTATTCCAGATTTGGTTATCATTTTAGTTTGTGGCAAAAGGAGAAATTGAGACTATTCTAATTAATCATTTCAGTACATTAGGGTGAATAACTGCTTCAAAGACAGAATTAAGCAAAGAGCTTATTTCAAACATTGCAAGTCTGTGTTACCAAAAAGGGAAGTTTTCAATGTACTAGAGTTCCCCTATGTTAATAAGACCATACAGAGAGAGAGAGAGAGAGAGAGAGAGAGAGAGAGAGAGAGAGAGAAGGAAAGAAAGAAGGAGGGAAGGAAGGAAAAAAAAGAAAAAAGGACAGAAAGAAAAGACCAAGTCTAGGAGTGTTGCTTTAAAAGTTCTAGAAATTTCTAAATTAACAAAGCTATGTTTTAAATAAAAGGATGAAAAAGAAAAACCTGCACCATAGTTGAGAAAATGAGTACTTAAGAGTTTGCTCCAATAATCTGATACCTGACATAAAACCTTAAATCGAATGATAACAAAAGACTAAAATAGTCCCAATTGGAAAAATAACTTCAAAGATAAAGCTAAAAAAGTTTTAACTGTGTTGAACCATCACTTAATTTTTCACTAGAAGGCAGATTCTTCCAAAAAGTGTCATTTCCAGAAATTCTGTCAAGGCACTTTGGAATAATATATGTTCTGTATTATTTAAATATCCTGGCACGTTCGACTTTGGAAATGCTCAAACTGAAATAGATATGCAGCCACGCATACATTTAACATAAATGGTATCTTGTTGTTAACATAAAATATTAAGGGGAAAATAAAACTTTGTGCTTTGTCAGTTGGGAGAGAAATTTTTTAGCATAATACTGTGATTTTCAAAACACACAAATGAAACCCCTTGATTTTTAAACCAATCAACACAGACTTTCTCTTATATATTTGGGGATCTGGCAGCATCATGTACGCTTTCTATTTTTAATATTTTAGTGTTATAGCCCTCGGTTAAAATAATGAAAAATTAGTCTCGTTTCAGAAATTATTTATTTATGGAACGAACATGATTAAAACATAAACACACACAAACTGCAGCTGCAACAGAAAAAAAAAACTTGATTTACGGTTATTAAATCTTTGATCGCCATGTTAATGTTTCTTTTTCTACCTTTCATTTGCATTTTAATCTATCGAATCTTTACAATTTTGCTGCCTCCTATTTCAATGATTGATTACAGATCTGAAATAAGAAAACCAAGCCTAGCTTTTCTTTTCCTTTCTTCGCTTTCTTTTTTGCCCACCCCCCTTCCCCCTGGGTAGATTTTTGAAACTTTCTCTCAATGCTAATGTAGACAGGACAAATTAATTCTGCTCTTTTAAATGTCAAAGATATAAATAAAAAATGTTTTCTGTCCCAAACGTGAATATTTTCCCAGCCGCTTGTTTTCGAGTCATAAAAGATCATCCCAGCAAAACGCAATTAAGAGGAAAACTCACGCGCCGGCGCGCGTACAAACACGCGCGCGCGCGCGCGCGCGCGACAGAGTGGATTTTTAAAAAAGGGACGTGTTTTTACTGAGTTAAAGAAAGGTGAGAAGTTCACCCCGTCCCTTCTCCATCAGTAGCCTCGCCAGGGTTGCTTCAATCTCAATCTCTCTCCCTCCCTCCCCTCCGTCTCTCTCTCTCTCTCTCTCTCTCTCTCTCTCTCTCTCTCTCACACACACACACACACACACACACACACTCACACTCTCTCAGAGGTTTGGTCCTTTATCTGTGATCTATTTGGTTCTATCTGTGATCTAAGTCACACAAACAAAAACGAGCCTGGTGGGGGCTTGCTGTGGTTAACTTGGGACCAGCAGTGTAAAGACAAAAGGGGGAAGCGACTCAGGTCTGTTTTCTTTCTCCGCTTTACTACTGCCCCTTTGCCCCTTTCTCCCCAGCATGCCAGTCCCAGTTGCCGCTCCGCGGATAAAACGGTCTTTTGCTGACCGCTTAGCGAGTCCGAGTCACTTTTCGCGCTGGCGTGAAAGCCAGTGTGGCGGTGGTTTTGGAAGGCGCCGGCCGGACGTCGGCTGGGCTCCTTCTTCCCGCGGGGCTGAGCGCCCCTGGGGATCTGCAAAGCTCTGGCCTCTACCAGATTGCGCCTCCCGCCTGGTTGAGGGTCCGGGCTGGGGCTTGAGCCGGTGAATAACTGGGGCGCTCAGGAGGCGAGTCCAGGTGTGAGAGCAGCAAGGAGCGCCCCCTCCCACCTCTTTGAACGCTCCTGGGGCTCAAGCCCACTTGGTGGGGTTTAATGCCGGCAGTCAATGGGGAACCTGCAGTTGAACGAGGTCGACTCCTCAGGCGGGTCCAGACTGCTTGCGCTGGCGTCCGCGGGTGGCGCGCTATGCCCCGGGAGGAGGGCGAGCTAGCAGAAGTCGTAGGGATGGGACCCCCCCCAGAAACGCCTACTACATGGGCACAGGCACAATCAAGAATCTGGGTGAGGGGCGTGAGAAGTAGAACAATCCTAGGCAGAGTCTCCAACTCGGCCCTAGGACTCTGTGCGCACCCAAGGGCGTGCCCACAGCGGGGACACAGACCATCTCTCCCTGGTCAGGTTACCCGGAGCCTGCGTTGCTTCCTTTTTCCTAGAGACCCCTTGGGTGACTGCCGCGAGGGGGGCGATCTTCATTAACGTGGACGCACAAAGCGGTTAAAATACAGTGAGAGGAAAGAAAAAGACATTTGATCCTGGCCGACCCTTTGTCTTGAAGCAGATTAGGCAGCCTAGAAAATAGAAGGCAAAACACAAAGTCTAGACAGGAAAACTTATTGTGTTCACAAAATATAAAAATGATCAGAGCGGTCTTGTACCTCAAGGATTGAAGATAGATCCTTGTAGGAGAGTGGGAAGACAAGACGGGGAAGATTTAAAGGGAAAGAAACGGCAGATTATTAAGAAAGTAATAGTAAGGTGTCCCATACACTACAGTTTTATTGTTGGGTAGTAACTACCCGATTTATTTATTGCCGGGGCTATATAATAGAGATAATGACCACAAACTCAAGATAAATTCTTAGGCGCCCCGCCGGTCAATTCTTTTTTATTTAAGAGAGTGAGCCTGAGAGGTGAGCCTCATCTCCTCCCCTCCTCGAAGATCCGTCTTGCTTTCTACCATATTATAAGCATGACATGCAAATAAATAAGTGCTGCTGGGTTTGCGTGGGTAGGCCTACAGGATTTATTTCAGGTGAGGGAGGAACATACACGGAATATGAATTTCCGCAGGAGCTGCAGTGCGATTCCTTCCCACTCCTTTTCGGCTGCCCTCTCCTCCCGGGCTCCCTCCCTTCCTGTGGGAGCAGAGAGCGTCCCCTGATAAAAACATTAATATGTCATGTCTCAACTCCTTATTCCTTGACATATAGGTTTGGGGAGGAATAGGGCGCAATGCAAAATGCGTCCCCAAAGTAGGCTGACTTGCTAGGACGGCTTAAAGGGTTTCCAACCGACAAAGGGAAGTGTGAATTGTAATTATGATATACAGTATGGGGGTCAGTATAAGAAGTATGTTAATATCATTATGAAATATGCGAAATGGTCCAGAAATTTGCTGTCCTGGATCTGGTAATGGCCCTCACCAGCTGGATAGATCCAAGGGGTTTCTTGGGACCTGCCTGCCTTTCTTGGCCCTCATTTTCTTTCCTCAGAAGCTGGTAAACACTCCTATAGACAGGTGATGGAATTAGAGAAGAGCTTAGACCTTGGCCGCCGCGGTCAGAAGGGAGGGTGGCCGCAGGTGTAGGCTCCACATGAAGCAATGGCATCTAAGGAGGTGGCCACCAAAAGCTGATATCCCCCCACCTGCGCCCTGTGATCACTCAGTCAGGTCCGGAGCTTGCCTAGATGAAGCCAACATCCTCTTCCGATATTCTTTTTTTTCTTCCTCATTTTTTTAGTAATATTCAGACATATAGTATTTCAATCTCACAATAACCACTGATATTCAGAGCTTCCTTTGATCTATGTTCGATGAGAAAGAGAGAGAGAGAGAGAGAGAGAGAGAGAGAGAGAGAGAAAGGGAGAGAGACCTGATAGTGAACTGCGAAGATGAAAAAAGACACATAAAATAGGAGGGGCAGACGGGTGGGGCGAGGGAGAAGGAGGTATGTGTGTTGGGGGGATTTGGAAACCTGGAGGCTGCAAGCTGTAGAAGGTTCGGAGAGCTGGGAGTTAAGAAGAGAAAGACAAGAGCAGTTGCGAGAGGGAAAAGAGGAGGCTGTTCCTGTAATTTGGTGGTTTGCTGGAGGGATGATGTTACTAAGAGGCTGAAGGCGAGGACAGTCATCGTCAATCTTTTACAATATTGTTGTCATTCAAGCACAACTTTATCTTTGAACCAGAATATCTGTTCCAGTGATTTCCATAAGCACATTAATTATAATCTTCAGAGCTATCAATATTTCTTTCGGTACTTTATTAAGTGGTATTGCAGAGACCATTTATGAAGTGAAATGATTCAACTTTTAATCTTTTGAACATTAAAGTATATTCCACCGAGTTTCCTTTTCAAAATAATCTAAAATAACAAAAAGAAACTAAGCTCATTACATGGAAAAGTGACAAGCGTTTTGCTGTCAGCCTGGCAAGTTGCCTTCCTTACTTCAAAGGATGATAAACTAATTGTTTCCAGAGTTTATAAGTAATTAAGCTATTATATGAGAAATTTATGTAACAGTTTTATTCACATTAGGCCTTTAGATTTAGAATGACCAGAGAAAAATCTTGAGAAATACCAAGATTTTAATAATGAAAGTCTTTCCATTAATGTTAATAATGAAAACCATTTTTATTCTTAAAAGCATTGGAAAATGTAAACAATATAGTTCTCTCCAGAGTATGTGATAAGTGGAGGTCATTATGGAAAATTAATAGTGAAAGGAAAAAGAACATATGATAGCTTCCAAAGATTAGAACATCTGTAATTATCATGTTAAGTTTTAAAAAGTTAATTTTTAATCAGTTAGCTGGATTCATCTAAATATGCCAGGTAAGAATATATATATATATATATATGTATATATATATATATATATACACACACATATATATATATCTGCTATCCTTTTAGAATTCCATATAGAAAATTTAAAATCTTAAGTAATTTTAGCATTTTAAAACTAATTTTTGGTGTCTTGGCAATAAGTATTAATGCCAAAAAATGCTGGGTGCTCAAGTTTCTCTGATTTTACAAAATAAATAAATAAATAAATAAAATGTACTTATTCATTCATAGATTAAAATAAAGAGACTACTTTAAACTCTGTTGAAATATATTATTCAAACATTATTTCTACAATATTTCATCTCACATATGTCATTTAAAAATAACTGGATTTACCCTGAATGAAATAATATTCATTGAAAGGAAAAATCTTTAGAAAGAAATGATATTAGTTTTTAAAGTTTAGCAAAATATGACACTTTAGTTCAACAGATGTCCATCTATGTCACAATTTACTATTTTAATATAAAATTTCCACCAATATGGAAGTTCTGTTCTTTTTTTTTTTTTTTAGAAAAAGATTGTTTCATTATCACATGAAGAATTTAAAAAAAATAGAATTTTATAAGAGAAAGTATCTTTGAGGAATAATAAGATAGAAACATGAAAATGCAAGTAAATGCCCATAAAATCTTTTTGAAGTAAAATAAAATTTCTATAAGATTTTTGGAAAAAAATCAAAGTTCTTACTGTTTCAATATCCATTCCCCTTACCACAGACATTGGGAGTCAGCTATAAGAATCATTACAAGGAATGAAATCTCAGCATAGCAAAAAAATATTCGACATAGCCACTTGTTTCAAGTAAAATTTCTCTAAAGCAAAAGTCTAGAATTTGCTGGAAAATGTGTGTGAAATGTGCTGTATGATTCAAGTTCAATGTTTTTTTTTTGTGTGTGTGTGTATGTGTGTGTGTGTGTGTGTAATCTGTATTGTATAAACTGTCGCAATTTAGATCTGTCATTGTGTCACAATGTATGATTCAATGTTTGCTGTAATATGTTTTCTTTATTCTAATAGACTAACATTGCTTTATTAAAAACAAAAACAAAAGCACCCTGGTTAGTAGTAATATAATCCCAATTGTCCAACACCCTGCAATAATTGACCTTCTGGACACCAGGCACACTGGGATTCACTTTTGGATATTTAGCTATTTAAACTGACTTCATTACAGAAAGACAATGGCGACTTTGTTGCAACTGGCACCTGCAATATTTCACACCACACATGGACCATACCTTGCCAAGTCAGCCACTACCATGATTCACATCAGAGCAGGAAGTCAACTGTAGGCAAATTTTATAATATGAATAAGGAAAAATGAATTTATTTTGCACATCCTGCTAAAATCTTAAGGGAACAATTAAAAGTCTGTTTTCTGGTTTCCAAGTGGTAAAAAATATTGCCATATTAAAGGGTGCTGTGATTACTTAATGCTAAAATTAAATGGCTAAGGATTTTGTGGTATGCTGAATTCAAGATGTCCATAATAATAAGGTCCAGATAGAAAGACTGTTGTACTACACCTATATCATAGTTGAAAGGGTCCACTAGTGGAAAGATGTGGGAGTGTGGGAGGGGTGTCAGTGTCTAGACTTGCAGGCACTTTGATTACTAATCCCTACTCTATCAATAGAATATATGCAATTTATCTTCCATGGATATTTTCCCTAACCTCTAAATTATATGCGTACATTTTTATTTTGTAAATCATGTTACTTTGTAGAATGTGATAATTGCTTTAAATTATATTGAACAAAATAATCAAGTTCCTACTTAAAAAGTTCCAGATTTATTTCCCCCCCCAGAGGAGTCTTAACTTGGAAGGGAATATTACTCTGTCCTCAAATGTCTAAGGATCTCTTAGAATTTGGAGGCACTTCCCTTTGATTTTTCCTGGCTAGTCACCACAAGGAAAATGACAATGGCTTATTTTTCCAAAGCATTTGCTGAGGGTAATTAATATTTTTATTGATTAAGTTGCTTCACTGAAATAGAAGGTGATTTTTCCCAACAGACTGAAAAGATACATATCTTAAAGAGAAGTGTGCAGCCCAACTACTGGAGTGTCACCTCCTTTCATCTCTTTAGGGCTTAAAAACATTCATAGACTTAGTTTCCATTTAAACTCTGTGTTTATTCTAGTCTGGATTATGCCTTAAGTCCTCATGCATTTCTAGCATATTACATCAAGTTCTTTTTCTAAAACTGAACAAATTCTCTGTGTGCTTATGTATGTTTTAAAACAACCAGCACCTACTGTGCACTAAACAATGAGCAGGACATTGGCCACTCTGGAATTAACAGGACATTGTTCTAAAGAGCTCACGGTGGGGTGGAGATGATAAGAAAACCACAAAACCCAACCTATAGCAGCATGCACAGACTCAGTGGGCATACGAAAGTTAGACCAACAGCACAAAGGAAGGAAGCCTAAAGCCTCTTTGGTGGGTTGTGATGAAAAAGAGTTATGGATGGGGAAATGTTTTATACTAAAGTTTTACCAAGAAAACAGAAACTCTAAGCATACTCAAGGGAAGGAATTTAATGCAGGGAATTTGTTTCCCGGGCATCAGGAGGGGCTTTGAAGCCAATCAAGTGGCAGGGAGGCAACTTAGATGAGCACATGCCAGAAACTCTTGCCTTCCCTGGACTAGAGGGACAGAGAAGGCAGGAGAGTTACCATACTCGAGGGGGCAGAATCACTTGGTGGAAGATATAGTGAGGGCAGGCATGACTGGTGGGAGATGAAGCTCTGGAGGGAAGAGAGCAGGGAACATTTGGGAGTCCTGCAATCTAGAGCAGAGATAGGAAGACCTTTGAAAGCAAACAGTTCCAGGAACAGCATGGCTTCATGGTGAACCTGATCCTCCAGCAGTCTTCTGATGTTCTTTTTCCAAATGAAAAGCTTTCTTATTAATTTCTGAAAGTACTCATTTGAGAATGTTGAGGAAGGAAGGGTGTTCCAAGCAGCAATGTTGAATTGGGAGAGAAAGTGTCTTATAATCTCAAGTTTGCCAATGTGGCCCGAGCAAAGAGGTGGGTGTGAGATGCTGTAGGACGTACGTTAAAAATTCTAAAAGCTAAGGGCATGAAATGACCAGTGGTTTCTGCAGCAGTTTGACTGGTTAGCAACCATTAACCTTCAGGGCCAGAGTAACACAGATTACAAGGGATAAGACTGCACAAATAGTGACATGCAGGTGCAATGCTGCCCATCAGCAAATAGCATTTCTACAAAGAAACACAGTCAGCCTCCTACACCGCCTTCAATTAATTTATACTGGAATTTGATTCAGCCGGCAAAGCCAGTGGGACATCGATCCAGTCATTTTCATGAACAAATTAGAAATTGCTCACTAACCCCAAGGAGACATTCTTGTGGCCAGTTGGGTGTTCAGAAGGGTAGATCAAAGGTTTTGTCTACTCTCAGGTAATAGGAATATCTCAGTCCTAATAGGAATAAGTCAATCCATGACCTCAGGGGCGTCAGCCTCATGAATGATAGTTTGAAGGAGGTGGGACTAAAACTAGGGAGCTTAGAAAACAGTGAAAGTGCTATTGTGGTGATGGTGGGGACAGGAGGAAACACAAGAATAAGAGAAGATTTAAAAAAAATTATTTATTTTAGTTGTACACAATGCCTTTATTGTTACGTGGTGCTGGGGATCGAACCCAGGTGATGCACATGCTAGGCGAGCGCTCTACTGCTGAGCCACAACCCCAGCCCAAGAGAAGATATTTAAGGAAACAGGAGTGCAGATATGGGGGTGCAAGATAAGCTGGAGAACTATGATTTAGTTCTTAATTTGTTCATGAAAATGACCGGAACATTGGGAAGATTGTGGTTCCATTTTCTGGAACAGTAAGTTTAGAAGAAGGGGCAGAAAAACAAAGATGATAAACTTATTTAGACATTTTGAGTTTCAGGGACTTTGGGTTATAAAGCTAGAGATGCTTATTACAAAGGTAAAGATGTCAGTCTGCATTTTAGTGGAGAGAGCTGGGCTGGTGATAAAGAAAACTTGGGAGGAGACATCGGAGTAGATAAGATCATTTGGGATCTCTTGCAAGATGTTTTTCGTGGAGAAAAGATGGGGAGTAGGCTATTGGCAAAGGGTAAAGGGGAGCAAAGGTATACATATATATTTACACTTATATATAATTTTGAAGGAGATATATGTAATTTTGAAGATGGGAAAGACTTGAACATATTTGTGTAATGACAGAAAAAAGTAGGATATGTTGAAATTTGCTTGAAAAAGTGTTAAATAATGGAGACATTAATTAAGAAAGGCTATGGGGGGGTTGGGTTGTGGCTCAGTAGTAGAGTGCTCGCCTAGCATGTGTGAAGCACTGGGTTCAATCCTCAGCACAACATAAAAATAAATAAAATAAAGATATTCTGTCCATCTACAACTAAAAAATATATTAAAAAAAGAAGGGCAACGGGGCTGTGAATCAACAGTGGGATATACTAGCCTCCAAGATTGAAGGCAAGTGACAGTTACAGGTGTGTGTCCAGGCAGGGGGGGGGGTGGAGATGGAATTTGGGGCAGTTCATACTTGATAGTGTTTATCTTCTTTGTTTGAGATGTGGGTGGTGATGTCATTTGTTCATAAGGTAAGGGAGCAGGAAGTTAGCCAAGTTTTAGCACCCAAGTCCCATATCCCAGGAACCCTTTCAGCCCTAGATAAACTGAGATGTTTGGTCACCCCTAAGGGTAGAAGAAGGGAAAAGGGCTTTAGGTAAATGTTAAGTGTTAACAGTCAGGAAGGGAAATCAAAGAAGGACTTGACCAGAAACGCAAAGCTTGCCATCTAGCATGGGATTGGAGATGAAGGGACAGCAATTCGTGCATGGCTGTGTGATTTTCTTCAGCAATGCTTAAGCATTTTGAATAGTTTTTCTGGGAGAGCATGTGTTAAATCATACAGATGTGAGCACACTGTGCTTTTTACAACTCAAACTATGCAGCATCAGAGTTCTCTTTCTGGGGGGCAGAAAAACAGAGGTAAAATTCAGTGACAAGTTTGCTGGAGAAAGATGAGCCTGTGCAAGGTGGGAGATCTTGCTGTCAGTGGCATACAGTGACATTGGTGTTCACAAAATCTTGAGGCACCCCTGAAACACAGACACATATTTGTAATACCTTTCTTTTTCTTCCTCCTCTGCTGCTGCTTCTCCTCTTCCTCCTCCTCCTCTTTTCTGGAAAGGTAACATACAGACTAATCTTTCAGTAGTGTCTTGAAGTCTGAAGCAGGGAGCTCTCTAGCCTCAGTGTACTCATGCCCCACAGAAGGCCATGGGAATGTTTTGTGGATGACATTGACTAAATCACATACCTTTCTACCTGGTAGCAATTTTACCTGTTATTGGTTATACAGACAAATCAAAAGGTTAATAGTGGCTCTCTTGTGTGTCAGGGGGTAAATGGGACAGTGAGCTCCAATAAGTACATATGAGTAAATATCTGGAGTCTTATCTTTTCTCTTTGGAACAAATGCAACTGGGTAGCTCCCAAATAGGTTACGGTGTCTTCTGTCACTTTTATACTCTAGTTAGGACAAATCTAAGTTGACAATGTAGGACAAAAAAAGGGCACAAAAGGAACTAAAAATATAAGAGTTTGCTAAAAATCTGAAAATCAGTTTGGATTGGGCAAGAGAATCAAATCTCATCTGCAATTGATGTATCTTGGCTCAAAACTGGCACAAGTTGCCTGAGCTATCAGACAGTGGGAGGTTATGGGATGCATTGAGTTCTTCCAAAATTCCTGTGTTGAAGTCTTGCCTCTAGCACCTCAGAATGTGACTGCATTTAGAGAGAGGTCTTCACAGAGGTAATTAAAGTTGAATGAAGTCACATGGGTGGGTCCTAGTCCAATGTGACTGGTATTTTTATAACAAGAGGGCATTTGGACATAGAGAAAGATACTAGGGATGCATGTGCACAGAGGAAGGGTCATATGAGGACACAAAGAAGACTGTCACCTGCAACCTAAGAAGAGAGAAAGGCCTCAGAAGAAACCAGACCTGCCAATGCCTTGATTTTAGGTTTGCAGCCTCTAGAACAGTGAGCACATACATTTCTGTTGTTTAAGCCATCCTGTCTGTGGCATTTTGTTATGGCAGTCCAAGCAAATGAATACAGGGAGTTTTTGAGTTTGGATGCCTCAACAATTTGAGAAATAGTGAATGCTTTCATTTATTTAAAAATGTAAAAATGAACCCAGGAGATACCTACAGAGAAAATTCTGCATTTGCCTCTATTTTATTTATTTACCAAGCACTTCTGTAGCTTGTACCTTCATTTTTCTTTTCTGTTCTTAGATTTTTTTGACTCTCATTTACCTTGTTATGCATCCATATCTGCACAATCTCTGTTGGAGTTATTTTAAAATACATTAATCTTAAAACAATAAGGCTGCAGTTTATATGGATATTGTTTATGCAGTCTATAGGCAGTGCTTTCATTATGTTTAGTAGGAATTAAGACTGTATGTGAGCATAAAGCATAATATTGTGGTTTTACCTTCTTTAAGGGTTGTGAAATTTGGGTCAGTCAGCATGGATAATTCTCCTTAATATTGGGGGCATCTCAGGGTGATTCTAGTGTCTGGCACTTTTAATTAAAAGTGCTCTTCTAGAATCATCCTAAGCATATGATGATGTTGACAGGAGGCTCTCCATGGTGTTAAGCTGTGTGTTTCTGTGAGAAATATATTGATAGATGCTACCAAAAATATTGTGGAGGACCTAAAACAGATGTGACAGTTTTGTGAGCCTATTTGTAGCTGTTGGCTTGGAATCATCTATGCTGATTTGCAAAATTTCCTTAGGAAAATGACAGGTAATGTACTAAACCTGCTGTGAGTAGAAGGATGTTTATTACATGCTTTTGCCTCCTGTGAATTTTCTTGGTCATCATTCTTATGGAAAAAAATGGAGGACTGGAAATGGGGAAGTCTTATAAACTCACCCTACCATTTCCATTTATTTGCCATGTGACCTTGGCAAAGTCAGTCCTAGGTAACATCCATTTGTTCACCTGTGAAACAGGGATGGTTCTATCTTCCAAGCCTACCTCACAGGTGTCTGTAAGCATATTAATTAATGATTATGTGGTACTATACAAATTTAAAAGTTATCATTACTATTGTAATTTTTACTATGTGGTTTAATGTAATAACTCTTTTTTTTTTTTTTTTTTTTTTTTTTTTTTTTTTTTTGCATTTCTTTCTTCACGTCTAAGTGAGGCAATGGGCTCTCTTCAGAGCTGAAAATCATTGCAAATGCCAGGATCTCTTGTTGGTTAGGGTTCCCAGAAGAAGTTCTCATTCTGCTCTAGCTCAATGAGTGTTTACTGGAGCTTGATACTGGCTTTTGTTTTAATCCTTACATGAGATGTATCTTTTTTCCTATTTATTTTCCCAAGAATTAATATTTTAATAACTAGTTGAAGATGTAATATATCTTAAATAAAAAATGTCCAGAACCTAATGTCAAGTTACATACAATATATAAGAATGTGTCATGTCAAAGTGTGTTGGGAAAGATTGCCTTCCCCTGAAGTCTGGGATTCCATCTGTATAATATTTTTCTGAATAGAAAAAAAAAATGAATTTAAACATACATTGGGATCTATCAACAAAACGGTTAAGATAATCCATCACATAGCTCTTACTTTCTCTTTTGGGACATAGGAGAATGTCCATTAAATATCAAACAATTCCAGGAAAATGTTTTTGCACCCAAATTATAATTTGGACAGTGATCTAGATGGTTTAGATTATTTGCCTTATCTCACTGGAGTGGCTGGGTGAGGCAGAGGGAGATGAGGTGAATTTTCATTGCTGGGGTTGGAGGATGGGCACCAAGCTAGAGGGGGGTTTCGCTTTATAAAACCTCTTTATTACAGAAAGCTTTCAGACATGCACAAAAGGTGAGAGACTGGTATAACAAACCCCAGAATTTAAGAATTACAATGATAAACATTTTGGTACTTCATTTCATCTGTCCTACTATTCATTGATTCTTTTTCTCCCTCTCTCGCTTTCTCTCTTTTGCTTCAGTATTTTAAATTGAACACCAGACACCAGTTCATCTCACTTTAAAATATGTCAGTATATATCTTTGTTTTAGTGTAGTTTTAAATTCTATATGATGTTAATAACTTTAAAAATAACTTTAATAACTTTTCATTTTCATATAATTTAAAATTTATAGAGAAGTTGCAAGAATCTTTCAAGGTAGTCCTGTGATCCTTTAATCCTGTACCTAGGTAGTACTAATTTTATACATTTTGACTTTTGCTTTATTGTTCTTTTTTTCATATAACTCACATAATCTTTTCTTGAGCCTTTAAGAATACTCCTTTGCTAAACATTTCAGTGTATATGTTCCAAGAACAAGGACATTCTTTTACATGGCTACAAAACAATTATCAAACACAGAAAATTTAGCATTGGTACAATACTATTATTAAATTTGCAGTTCATGTTCAAATGTTGTCAATTACTGCAATAATGTCCTTTATAATGTCCCCCCCCAACCCTGATCCAGGATCATACATTACATCTTACTTGTCTATTTAGTTTCCTTAATTCTGGGATAGTTTTTAGTCTTTCATGACTTTGACATTTTGAAGCGCACAGATCAGTTATTTTGTGGAAAGCTCCTCCGTTGGCGTTTGTCTAGCATTTCCTTAAGACTGGCTTTCAGTTTGCATTCCTTGTAGGAGCACCTCAGAACTGATGCTGTGGCCCCAATATATGGTATCAGCTGGCACATGGTGTCATAATGGTGACGCTAACTTTGATCACTCTGATCATAAGATGTTGTCTACCAAGGGGAAACATTTTGAGATTATTGGATAAATATGCTATTCCTCATCAATCCTTTATTTACCAGTGTTAATATCCATTCATGGTGTTTTAACTCTATCATTTTATGTATTTATTACTTGGCAATCTGTTATAATGGAAGAGGTTTGGCTTTTTCTAACCTTATTTAAACAATTATACTTACTTCTATCAGAATGGGCTAATAAATTCTTACTTTATTCAATGGGGTATGAATCTTCACTTTGTTATTTATTCTGATGTTCCAATTTCTCAAATTTAGTTGGGGGACCCCCTCCCCCGCCCCCGCCACCCACCTAGCTGCCACTTGTGTTTTTTTGATGTGTCCTAAAGGAGGTTTAACTTTGTACCTTCCATATTGAAACCAAGACTGAGCTTGGCACAGTGTCCATTGACTTTCCACTTAAATCCTCATGGTTTTTAGCACATGCTGGAGTCAGTTGAGCAGCTTGGAGGAGAATTAACTGCCCAGTTAGGGAAAGTCCTATTGATAGCCTTTTACTCAGGGCTCCTGATGGTGGCTATCACAAAAACGTATTCCCCACTAAAAGGTCCAGCAACTGGCTTCCTAATTTCTGGCTTCTGTCTGAAACAGGTTTCTTGAGCCAGTTAATTGAACATAAATTACAATTGACCTTGGAGGGATTAACTTGCATTTTGGGGTCATCTTAGCTGTATAGCTATTTGGGTGCTTTCTGACTGCCTGAGCTTTTATATACTTTTCAACTAAGTTAGAGATGAAAATGTGCCACTCAGAGACATTATAGGAATTGTTGACCTTCTCCGGTCACTTTGAGGTCAAGGAATTAATGCAGAGAATTACCAGAAGATCTATAAATACACATGTTTCTTACATGAGAGGTATCATTAAAAAAAATGATGTTCATTTTATTTAACTATTTCAGATCCGTGTATATGGATTTGAATCACAGTCATACAAAGGAAATTTTAGTCTGGGGGCACACAATAAAAATAATATTTAAGTTTAAAAAACTACACTGGAGGTAGGTTTTCTAAAATTCCATTGTGATTGAACCATTTTGATGTTAACAATATATTGGATGATAAATTCCATAGTAAAGAAGAGTAACTGTTCATGTCAAGTCTGAAAACATTCTTTTGAGGTTGGTGCAATCATGAAAGTAATCATTGTAATCTGTGTCTTAAAGTTTTCCCTGCCTCCTTGATATATCTAGAGGTTAGAGGTTGGTATGCCAGCTTCTCCCTAGGGATTGAGTGGGAAGAGAATTAGAATGTTTAGAAACACAAATCTGGGACCAAATAATGCAGTTGTCATGAGTTCTCCATCTTTGGCAAGTCCTTTTATCATTCAAAGCATCTTACGGTATGTCAGGCTCGGACTTAAATGTTTTAATTGCACTATTTATGAGAGAGAAATCATCATCTTATTTGTGAAAAGAGTCTGTGCTGCTATGAAAAAATACTTGAGACTAGGTAATTTACAAGGAGAGGAATTATTTGCTTACAGTTCTGGAGGCTGGGAAGTCTCAGAGCAAGGTGCCAAAAGAATCAATGTGTGGTGTCATGCTTCTAGGATGGCACTTGTTGCTGCATTGTCACATGGCAGAAGGGGCAATTGCTGTGTCCTCACAGGGGAGAAGAGAGGAAAGATAAAACAGGTCCCAGCAAGTTTCCTTCAGCCCTTTTACAAAGCAGCTAATTTCATTGGTGAGGGCTCTGCCTTCATGATTTAATCACCTCCAAAGTCTTCGCCTCTTAATACACATCAAGGGTTTGAGTTGCACATGTGGGAGGGACACAAAGACTCAAATTATTGCAAAAGCTTAACAGCTTGCAGGATTAGTGCAAGAAATAAAAGCTTTATCAATATTTTATATCAAGTATGGTGCTGGCATAGAGACACAGAGGAGGCCTCCAACGAATGTGAATGTGAATCCTCTTTTAATAACACAGCTCTTAGCACCATTTATTAGCTTCTTTCAATACTTAGGTGCTATATATGCATTATGTATGAGAGAAGAATCATCATCTTCATTTTACAGATGAGAAAACCCAGACCTAGAGAGGCAAAAGACTCTTATCCAGTGTTGGTGATGGGCTTTCCATTTTTTTAATATTTATTTATTTGCTTCAGTTGTACACAATGCGTTTTATTTTTATGTGGTGCTGAGGATCGAACCGGGCTGCACAAGTGCTAGGCGAGAGCTCTACCGCTGAGCCACAACCCCAGCTCGGAATCACTCTGCTCTTCTGTCTCTTGTAGGGATGACCTTAGAACATCCACTTTTCCTCCATTTGAAGTGGTCACTCATGGGTTTACATGATGTTATTAAGTGGGTACAGTTGGGAGTCCCAGGTTGTAGCAAGGAAGACTTGAATACCTGGGTAAGAAACAGAAATAATTAAGGGTGCAGGGAAAGGTGAGAGATATTACTGACCATGTAAGCAAAAGCTGGGCACTACTTTCTCTCTTGGACACCTTTGGTTGTTTATCTTGTTGTAAATCAGAGGTTAAAAGAAATGCATGATAGTAGGACTCATAGCCGCTCTTTCTTTAGCGTGTGTACACCAGGCATTGTGTGCTTCATGGAATCCCTACTTTCAAGTTACAGAAACTCCATGAGACCTATTTGTTCTCTCATTTTGGAGGTAATGACACTGAGGATCAGGGAGGTTATAGAGTAATGGCAGGGTTCCCATTCCAAACCAGGTCTGTGAGATGCCCAAACTCCAGGTCTTGTCACTCTTTATGCTACTCCCTGCACTTGACATAGATGCCAACACATTTTCTGGTTTCCTGGCACTGCCATCCCCCTTCCCCCAATTCTTATATCATTAGCATCTCCAGTGAACTGACAGAACTGAGAACAGATGCACATTTTCTTTCTCTGCTTGAAATTTAGCTTTTTACTAGTCCAGCCCCTAAGACTGTCTGCACCCCACCTGTCCTCATCTGTATTCTGCCTTGTGGCCTTAGGGGTAGCCTTCAGTGGCAAACCTCTTTCCCCATCCAAGGGGAAAATTGTATTAGAATTGCTCCTTTAAAAAAGCTTCCTTCCGTAGTCTTTTAAGCATTTCTGTAGAAGAGGCTGCTTCTTGTCTACCTTGTCTACTTCCTCTTCCTCCTGAAGAAGAGAACCTGCATTTTAGTGAGGCTCTTTGCCACCCCAAATTAGAGATTGTCCCCAGTCTTCCTTTCAGGTAAGTGTGGTCATGTGACTGAGCTCTGACCAAACATGGACAAGCAGAAGTGCTCTGTGGGATTCTAGGAAGCCCACTTAAAAGAAGTTGACCCAACTAGGAGGAAGCCCTTTTGCCCTTTTATCATTTCTACTTTGTTAGAGCAGTAACTAGATGGTAAACGTTGAAGTGACTCTCCTAAACCATGAGGTGGCCCTGACAAGAGAAACTACCTGGTAGAATGTTAGTGTAAAGAGATAGTAACCTGGGCCACTGGTGGCATCTTGAAGTCACTTACCAGTGGCTCCATTTTTATATTTCCTAAGGCACCTTTCACTTATGCCTAAAGTTCAACACATCAGGAGGTCAGAAGTATCTTGTGTCAGTTTTATGCTTGTTCATATTTCATGTATATAGTTTGTTGATTGAAAGAGTAAAAATAAATAACTCCCCACCAAAAGTGAAACCCCCACCAAAAGTGAAACCCCAAACTTCACACCCAAAGCATTATAAAGACAAATATGGAGAGATATTTAGAGGTATATCAAAAACAAGTGGAAAATTGAGCAGTCATCTGAACAATTAAGCAAAAAATGCTTATCTTACACAATATTAAGGTATATTAGAAATATCCATGGTTGAATATTCTGAGCCTATACATCTTTCAACATCTTTGGGCCATGAAACATTTAGCAATTACAATGTATTAACAATATTTTCCCAGTATTTCCTCCCTTATTGCTGTTGAATTAAAATAAAGGTGCATTTGGCTGGGTGTGGTGGCACACACCTTTAATTCCAGCAGCGTGGGGGCTGAGGCAGGAGGATCAAAAGTTCAAGGCCAGCCTCAATAAGTTAGTGAGGCTCTAAGCAACTCAGTGAGATCCTGTCTCAAAATAAAAATAAAAAGGGCTGGTGATGTGGCTTAGTGATTAAGTACCTGGGTTCAATCCTTGATACAACAACAAAAAAGCTGCATTTGGAATAAAATCAGATTTTTGCTCCTTGAAAACCATTACTCAGGTTCACCAGAGACTGCCCAACACTTGAGGTCATGATGCAAACAGCTTTGGGATGGCTATGATGTCTCTGTGATGAAAGTGACTGTGTGTTAAAATTAAAAATTTAAGACAGTAGAATGAAGCAGACTTAACTTTCCTATGTTCATATATGAATACACCACCAGTGAAACTCCACATCATATAGAACCACACGAATGGGGATAGGATCCTAATTAGAATGTTACATTCCATGTACATAAAATATGTCAAAATATACTCTACTGTCTTGTATATCTAAAAAGAACAAATAAAATAATCAAAATTTACTGCAGGTGGGATTCCCCTCCATTCTTATTTTAACATCAAGTATAAAACAAGGTAGTTTTGAGCCCCTGATATATTGAACATTGGGTACAAGTGAAATGTGCCTTAGGAAGAAGTAGTTTTATACTTGATTACATGGGCAAGTGAAAATAAGTTTTCCACATAAATGCAACTCATTTAAAGACAACCAAATAATATGGCCTCCTGCTCACTATATTTATAATTATTTTTTACCAAAGCCAAAGATACCAACATGGTGAAAATATTTCATGTATATCCTTTGCTGATTGAAAGGGTTAACAAGCAGATCTCTATAAAAAGTGAAATTCCAAACTTCATATGTGAAGCCTTATAAAGCCAAACATGGAGATAGTATTCACAGATTTGGCAAAAGGAAATGGAAATTTGAGCAGTTATCTGAATAATTAAGCCCAAGGTGTTTGAGAACATTTATTCTGTTTTTATTTTGTTATTTACTTGTAACAGGCCTATATCTCTGGCCTTCATTCTGTTTTAAAATCTCGATTGTCCATCACTGTCATAGATTAGGTTGACCTGGGTTTTCTAGACAAAGCTTTAAACTTCCCTTACCTTTATCTATGGGATCATGGTCTGTAACTACCCAGTAATCAATGCTGGTAACTATTTGTTAAAAATATGCTATTTGCAAGGCATTGCATTAGCTTTGACGTTATAAACACGTTCTCCTGTGAGATAAATGAGGATTCTTAATGGACTCATAAGATCAGACATCTTCAGTATGTGCAGAAAGTTTAGGCATGATACATTTCAATCCTTTACCACTCTTCCCCATTGTCTTTTTTTTTTTTTTTTTTTTTGGTACCAGGAATTGAATCCAGGGGTGCTTAACCACTGAGCCACCTCATCAGCCTCTCCCCCAGCCCCCCCCCCCACTTTTTTGAGACAAGGTATCAGTAAGTTGCCTAGGACCTTTTGCTAAGTGGCTGAGGCTGACCTTGAACTTGAGATCCTCCTGCCTCAGCTTCTTAAGCCACTGGGATTACTTTTCAAACTTTCACAAATTGTACATAAACTCTACTTTTACAGGAATAATATTTTATGCTTTTTATTAGTTGTCTAAAATGATCCACTGGAGGAAAAAGAGTCTTTTGCCCATCAGTTTGAATTTGGTCCTAATCCAAATATGATTGGAACATCAAAACCTTTATAAGTAAGTTCTCTTAACCTTGTTGAAAATCACTGATGATCTCTACCTATCAGAGACAAGGGCTCTGAGATAAGGCTTCCTCTGTTTTAAGTGACAGCACACTAAACCTTGTAGAAAAACAGAAACAGGAAACTGCACATTGATTCCAAAGCAAATCAAGTTAAGTATCTTCTATGGACATATAGTCAGATAATAAAGCTCAAGCAAATAATGTATGCTGTTCACTATTTTCAATGGAACTCAGAAATCTCCTTAAACTTTGCATGCAGCATGGAAATAAGATTTCTAAAATAACCATTACAACATGTTTTCATGAGTGTTTGTTAAGAAACCCAAACCTTTTTCAGTAATAAATCGGCTGCCATATCTATAGGTTTAAATCTTTTATTGGTTACTGATTAACTTAACTGTTCTGCCTGACAGACCTTCATAATAAATAAGCCAACCAGAGAGCAGTTCGCAATCAAACCAACTTTGTTTAAAGGACTATCACTAAAACATGATTTACACGCTAATGAATTTTGCAATCAGCATGTGGTGGTGTACAAGTTCCAACATGAATCTAAAATGTAGAAATCTGAAGACACTGAAGTTATTAAAAATCACACTGCAATGTGACTACTTTTAATTAAAAAGAAATATATCACATTCATATTTAGCAGCAGCATTATGGCATATGAAAAGGATAACTCAGGGTTACTTTTTGAACATATCCCAACAAAACATGGCTATTGTTGCTTTGAAGGTTAATGATTCCTTTTCAAAACCAAATTGCTTGCCTTACCAATTCAAGTCAAGAAGAAATTATCAAAATCAGAAACTATATTTTATATGTACCCATAAGCCATGTAAATAGACAAGGTGATCGATGATGGTGCGTCAGTGAGGAAAGTTGCTTGTGGATATTTTTTTCCCTCAATTTGGCCAAATTCTTCTTGGAAAGGCTATATAAATCATTGGCTTTTCTGCCTCTGTTTGCAATAATTAAATTGTTGACAGTGAAATTGTAGAAGAGTAGCTTTGGTACCAGAAATGATTCCCAGATCTTTTTCTATAAAACTTATAAAAAAAAAAAATCTTGAAGAACTTAAGTTTTAAACATCTGTCTGGACAGATGTCAAAATGCAGAGTGTTACACCATTATGCTGTATAAGTATCTGACACTATGTTATTACTCTTGAGTTAAATATTCACAGTGAGACTTTATGATCTTTTTAAAAGAAAACTTGCAGGAGAGAGTAACCTCCTCTTGCACAATACATAAGCACTTCCAATGAATGAATTTCAGAGTAAACAATGAAAAATAACTTCCTGTGTTAGCTTCTGCATCTTATTTCAATCACCTGGGATTTTTATATCAAGATTTTACAAATCATTCAACAGCATGTAATGGGTAATGAACCATATTATTAATTTTGAATATTTCCCTTGAAAGGGAATTTTAGTGAGAATCTTATGTACAAAAGAGCAGAGAGAATCACATCTGGAAAAAAATATGGCATTGCTGAATCCTAATTGTTGTGGAGTGTATATTATAGTACAACAAACAATATTTTTCAAGAAATGAAAGATGAAACTTGTCAGGATGTTATAAACAGCAGTAATTTAGCAAGGAGGACTTCATTGAAGAGAATATTTAGACTCAGACACTCAGAGTTGCAAAGATGTCATTTCCTTGTGTTTTCCTTTACCCTAAGTCCTCTAGATTAGATAGTTAGTTTACTTGATGAAATTTTTTTTCACATTAGGATTACAACTGCCTGAAAAAGAAAGTTTTTAATGGCTTTTAAGTAATTAAGGAAGCAAAACCTCTCTTCTCTCCCTAAAATTTACTAGCCCCTTTTGCACTAAATATGTCACACAAACAACCACAATTTCCTTATATTGACAGGAAGAATTCTTCAACAAAACACTGTAATTCTGTGTCAATGAGACCAACAATAGCAAGAGCATCTCACTGTTTACTTAATGAGATGTGAATGGAAGTGTGAAGGTGAAAAGACAGATTCTAGGTTAGAGGCTGGCAAGGTGAGAGGCTTTCACACAACGAAAAAAATTCCCTGGAAAAGCCACATCTGAAACAAATAGAATCCTCCCTCCCTCCCTCCCTTACTTCTTCCTTCCATCCATTTCAGTTTTTTTTTTTTTTTTTTTTTTTTTTTTTTTTTTTTACGTGGAGGCCCTTCTTATTTGTCTTAACAATTCTGAGAGGGATTAATTTGCTCTTGAAACCATCAGATTTGAAGTTGATCAATTTAACTGGCGTGGTTTTGGAAAACATGAACTTACGCTTTAATTTCCTTTGAAGCAAATGCTTAGCGATACCCTGGTTTCCAGTCATGTTGCAGAGTTTACCAACTAGCAATCTCATCATTATTGCTTTAATCATTAATTAAACCAAATGAAGTGGCACTGAGCTGCCAAGAAATCTCAGTGCCACAGACATGTCAGCACTCTGTTTTTCCCTCTGAATCTTTTGTACCAATTCATACAGATCAAACGAGATCATGGCTAAGGTCTCATTGTAAACTGCAAAACATAAACATAAGGACAGATGATGCCAGGGACGATTATGATGATGTCCAACTATGTCGTTCATTTTAAGACTAGAGATTTGGTAGCATCCTTACATTTTCTGATTATTACAGTCTTGAGTAGCATCATTTGTACTGATAGCTAAATTTAGCCATGCACTTGGATTCTAATGCATGCTTTTGTGATTCCTCTTCTACTATTGTCTAGAATGATTTAACTAGTAAAATACTTTTTTTTTTTTTTAACCTTCTGAGTTTTCTAAACCATGCTGCCCAGATTAATTATAAAGTCACCCAATCTCTCTTTTCTCTATCCTCCTATGTACACTTGCAGGGGGAAAAAAATCACCAATTTGATACAAAAGCTGCTTAAAATTAGTCAAAATAAACCCAAGTTCTAGTCTTGTACACATCAAATAATTCTCCCTGATCAAAGTGGAAGTGGGGTGGAGAGGGAGGGGAAGAGAAGAAGTTTGCATACGGACTTTCTTCCCCAGTCTCATTTTCAGCCAGGTAAAATGGAGTTCGAAAGGCCCAAATTCTCAGCAGATTTGCACAGCACAGTAATAGCCTTTATGCTTGGAAATTTATGGGCCATGGACAGTTTATAAGAAACGATGTAGTTCATCAGAGAGCTAGACTGATGGGGCATATGGGAGCATTCTGCCCAGGAAGTTGGGGTTTGGAATAATACTTACTTTGATAGAGTTGTTTTGTTAGCTAAGTAAAACAGTAGGGAAGCCGATGGCCACTTAGGCTTCAAACATAAATATATATTTATAAGTCACCCAGCTGCCTAATTGAGAGCCACAGTGTTTTCACTGAAATATCTTTACCAGAAAGCAGTGAAAACAATATCATCCACAGAATCGGACTCTCAACAGAGATTCATTTAATCAGTGTTCGATGGTTCTGAGATAATTAAATGCTGTCTAAATGCTTCTTTCTCAAAGTCAAAGGTTGAGAGGATGGAAGAGGCTGGAAGATGGGTTTTGTTTTTGTTTTTTTGCGGGTGCATGTGTGTTCTTTTATATTTAAGGTACAAAGATGGAAAGTTACGCCTTATGTTCCACTCAGGGAAGCTGAGGTCTGTTATCACAGATTTGAAATTGTGGTGCTCTGGACTCCTGATGGGGAGGCTGGGAAGCCAGGGGAGCAAGGGTTGGGCGCTCAATTGTCTGGTGCTTTCAGGTTTCACAGAGGAAGGTTAAGCAGGAGGTGGCTTGTTAAATTTGAGCAGAGAACTGGAAAATAAGATTTCACACTCCTGAGATGGGGAAGGCTGGTGAGTTTGGAGTTTGTCTGGGAGATTTGAAAAAGGTCGGTTATGCTACAGAGTTTCTCAAATTGTATTTTAGTGCTTATGTACGAAAAAGAGTAGGTGTTATGAAAGAAGTGAAGGGTCTGTGTACAAGTGCAGTGAAGTCAAGCATCCTAGGTAAATAGGGATTTTAAAACTCAAATCACTACTTGGCATGTGGAAATCAAATGCACATCCTCTTCTGCTTGGCTGGGCCTCCTAGAGTTCAGGCCTCACTGGTGATGCTTACTCATCCTCTCTGTTCTCAAGCTCTTTTCTCCTTAGGGTCCCAGCTTTCTCTTTCTCTTTTGCTTGGAGACCCCGAGCTGAGATTGTATTGCATATGGCAGCATGGGAATCCAGATTTGGGGTCCGGTCTAAGGTCCATTTCTTTGTGTGACCTTAGGGCAGGACACTCTCTTTTGGGCTTTTCCTTCCTTTCTACTGTGGAGCCTGCTCCCTGAGGTGTCCCCTAGTTCTAACATGCTTATATCCTACTCTTGGTCTTATGACTTCACTTGTTCCTTCCTTTTCTGGGACAAGTGTGGCCCTTCTGATCAACTGCATTTTATAAAAATTATTCCCACTAATGCTATTTGACCTACTTTTTTTTCTTTTTCTTTTTTTTTTTTTTTTTTTTTTTGGTACCAGGGATTGAACTCAGGAGCACTCAACCACCACGGGGCCACATCCCCAGCCCTTTTTTGTATTTTATTAGAGACAGGGTCTCACTAAGTTGCTAAGTGCCTTGCCAGGGCTGAGGCTGGCTTTGAACTCGTGATCCTCCTGCCTCAGCCTCCCAACGTGCTGGGATTACAGGCGTGCGCCACCGTGCCTGGCCTTGACCTACTTTTATATTTAATTCTCTTTTGCAATTTTTTTGTTTGTTTTTTTACTCATACTTTTACTTCTATTCTCTTTCCTCTTAGGTTTTCTCCTTGGAGACCAACTTTATCTTTATATTATTAGCTAATAATATGATGTTCTGCCTCTTCAAGCATTTATTTGTTCCTTTTCTTCAAAGTTTGATCTCTTCCTGCCTAATACAACACTAAACACATTTGAGACATTTTGTAAATATTTCTTGATTGATTGGTTTAATAAGATTCCTCATGTTTCACACCTCCCATCTACTCAATTTGGCTTTGGATTCTGGGCCATCTCCTGAGTTTTTGGAATTGGAGTTAAAGTCATTCTTCACCTCTGGTAATATGAACACTGGGTCAGGCACTCACACCTGCACAATCTCTCCTCTTAAATCCTCTGTTCTTAAGGGTCTGACTTAAAGGATGACTCGGTCTCATTTCCCCTGCGCCCATCTGAAATGAACAGGAAACATAAAAGGCATTAAGTATATTGGATAGCTGTCAAACTTCTAATAGTTTAGTTGGGCTAAGAAAATTAAACCTTGTAGTGTCAAAAACTCCCAAACACTTTCTTTTGATTCCAATTTGCAGGAATGTAAAATGAGAGGTTTCTCTACTAACAGTTACAAATGTTCTGAAATAACAACCCACTGGAGAGATACAGATAAGAATCCTTAAAAGTATAACCTCAAATTAGATCCACATTTCCCTGTACTATAGAGCATTAAAAGAATTTAATAGCTTGGAGAAAATGTTACTCATTGCCCATTATCTTGCTACTAATCTATGTATTTCTATGAAAGTGTGATAGCTTTTGTACTATATTAAACACATCTTAGCATACCCTTAAATGAACTGCTTATTTTTTTTAAATCCAGGAAGGCAAGTGATTGGTTTTCATTAATTAACTCTTATTAAATGGAACTCACAATAGAGTCAAATAGGAAAAAAAATTTCTTCTACTAGTTTTATTTGACTCATTTTGCTAAGATTCTCTGAGAGACTTGGCGCTCTCACAGTTCCACCATTATCTGGTTCTCTGTTCTACCAATGAAAATTACCTTCAAGGAGGAACTAGTTTTGCTCTAAAAAGTCAACCAGTTGGTTGTTACTAGAGCCTAGTGCCAAGTACTTTGCCTTAAGAAGTATAGTAAACACCATGAGACCTTTTCTGATAAAATGGGTATTTGTAAGTTAATTTAGGAAAGATTCATAATATATAACTTTGGCAATAAGATTTATTTGATGTGCATAAAACTTTAGAAACACCTTTTGGGGGGATGCTATATATATGTTATGGCATCTGCAATATCAAACATTTTTTTCTGATACTCCAAAATGTTACAGACATTATGAAACCTGCAAATGATGGAGACTGATTAATGGAACTACTTTTAAAATATTCAACTCTGTAATATTACTCATTACATACACACACACACACACACACACACACACACACACACACACACATATATATATATATATATATATATATATATGAATAAAGAACCAATTAGAATCTTCCTTAAGGTTTTCTGGTGCATGTCAGTAGATGTCAATGTTATGAAGTGAGAAATAAGACCCCCCCATTTAGTGAATTGTTGCCTGGGTGTAAACTGTTCAATTTCTATGATTTATACTTCTGTTCATCAAGAGTGATCATTTAGAACAGCGAACCTCAAGTGGCCTGAAGTCTTTCTTTACAGACAGGGTTACAGAATTATGTTTACCTTTTCTATAAGTAAGAGAAGATTGTATTGTTCTTCAATCTGGCATTTTGGAAGATCTACATTTTGACTCTTTTCTTTCTAACCAAGTTTGAAAATACAATGACATTATAAGGCTTGACCATGAGGAAATGCATAGACTTAATGTAGTAGTTTGTTCAATAATGATGTCTACAAGCACACATTATGTTGCAGTGTTTTAAAGGTATCTTTATATGTTAGTACATACTTAAAAAAAAAAGCAGTATTAATGCAAACCCTGGATAAAGGTGGAAGTCTTAAAAGGTGCCTTATCCACCAAAAGGCAGTTAGAAAACGTCCATTTGTCCGAGAAGGCAGAAAGGATCTTTGGGCTCAATATGAAAAAATTTGGAAGTTTCATCTGATGAAATGAGACACCATGACTAGGAAAGGGGTCTGAAAGTTTCCTGATCCCATGATGTAGAGAATCAGATAAGTGAATTACCCTAACAGAAACCACAAAATTGGTGAATAGAGCTAATAAAAACTGTTCTGTTAATATTCTTCCTCCAATCCCAGCGTCCCCAAGAAAAGAAATTCCAGAGGATGTGACCTCACAAGGTGAAGACAGGAACCTCCATGAGGAGGAATCAGTGGACATAACAGACAGGAGACTGTAGCTCCCAAATCAGACAGTACAGAATACTCTAATGAGACTGTATTGTTGCTTAGAGATGAATGAAGGAGTGGAAGTCACAATGGAACAAGAAAATGATGGACAAGTTAGAGCCATGTTTGAAAAAGCTAAATGGAAGTTCTAGAAATGAAAACAAAAATGCAATTTAAGAAATTCATTGACTTTTTATAAAGCTATGCTAATTTAAATGTTGTACAAATACAACAGCAGGACAGAATAGAGAATCCAGAAACATAGCCAAGCATGTATGGAGATTTGTTATTTGTTATACAAAGGGGGCATTACAGTTTAGTGGGGAAAAGGAGGGAATATTCAGCAAAAGCACTGTGTCAAGTGGTAGCCATATAAGAAAGAAAAACAGATTATCTGTATATAAATACAAAATAAAATTTGGGATAGATTAAAGTCTCAAAAAGTCAAATAAAAAATTTCAAGCTTTTAGGGAAAACTATAGGAAATTTCTGTGTCAGGGTGCAGAAGAATTTCTTAAAATGGTCACAAAATAAAACCATCACAAATAAGACAACTGGATAACTTCATGCAAAAGAATAAAGTTGGACCCTTATCTTACACCTAATTTAAAAAAAAATTAATGAAAAAAATGGAACAAAGACTTACATAGAAGAGCTAAAACTATAGTACTCTTAGAAGAAAACACAAGTGTAAATCTTTATCACTTTGAATTATGCAATGGCTTCTTAATATGGCATCAAAAGCACATGCAACAAAAGAAATTGATGAATTGGACTGCATCAAAATTAAAAATATTTGTGCTTCGAAGGATACTACCATGAAAGTGAAAAGAAAACCTACAGAATGCTACAAAATGCTAATACCTAATAAAGTATTAGCATCTACAATCCCTAGCAGGTACTAGTGATATAAATGCTAATAACTTAATTGAAAAACGAACAGATAATTTAAATAAACACCCAAAGATGATATACAAACTCATGAAAAGATGCTAAACATTGTTAGAGAAATGCAAATCAAAGTCCCACTAAGCTACCATACCATTTCACAATCACTGTAATGGCTATACTACTACTACTGCTACTACTACTAAAAAGATAGATAGTTGGAGTGTTGGAGAATATGTGGAAAAATTAGAAGATTCATACATGGCTGGTGATAATGCAAAATGGTTCAGATGCTTTGGAAACAGTTCTGGCACTTCTTCAAAATGTTAAACATAGAGTTTCCATATGACTCAGAAATTCCACTCATAGGCACATACACAAGAGAACTTAAAACATATGTCCACCCAAGAAAATTGTGCGTGAATGTTCAGGACAGTATTATTAATAATAGCTTCAAGGTGGGAACAACCCAAATTTTTATCAATTGACAAATGGATAAACAAAATGTGGCACATCCATACAGTGGAACATTATTTAGCCATAAAAGCAATGGAATATTGATACATGCTATACGCACCTGAGCCTTTAAAGCCATTATGCTTATGATGATTAGTCAAATCATCATAAAAGATCAATTTTGGGTAGGATAACTCCACTTACATAAAATATCTCTAATGGGTAAATTTATAGAGACAGAAGTAGATTAGCAGTTGCCAAAGGCCAGGGGTTAGGCAAAATGGGGAGTGATTACTAATGGGTATGGGATTTCTTTTGTGGGTGACAAAGGTGTTCTAGAAGTAAATAGTGGTGATTGTTATGCAATTTTGTGCTAAAAACACAGAATTACATATTTTAAAGGAATGGATTTTATGTTATGTGTGCTATATCTCAATTTTTAAAAATGAAAGGAAAAGATTGATTAATTTGATAATAAAATGTAAAGCAATTTTATCAAAGTACCTATGTAAATAGCTAAGTATCCTTATCTAGGACACATAAATAACTTCTGCAAACAATCGCCAAGACAAAATTTTCACCAAATAGTATGTATCACATAGAACAGGAAATTCACAGAAAAGAAAACTAAATAATTGATAAATGCATGATAATCAATGATAGTGAAAGTTAAAGTAATATTGACTTTTGCATGTATATTCAAGGATGTAATGGAAGATACCTGATGTATTAAAATGAATAAAATAGATCTTATGTACATACATGAGTAAATATCAAAATTATAGTATTGAGTTGACAAAGTAGTTTATAAAAGGATATGGATCACAAATAATATTTATGTGAAATTTTAAATTACACTTAAATGTAACTTGCTAACTAGCATATTGTTTTGTGTATGGACTTATATTAGTAAAAGTAAAAAAAAATATAGACAGGGAGGACT
This sequence comes from Tamias sibiricus, assembly GCA_025594165.1. Taxonomy (NCBI): domain Eukaryota; kingdom Metazoa; phylum Chordata; class Mammalia; order Rodentia; family Sciuridae; genus Tamias; species Tamias sibiricus. Next base: position 40,014,257 of record CM046670.1, on the reverse strand, counting down.
CAGAGCATCTTTGGGATATTGACTCAATTGAAGGAGAGAAGGCAATGGATAGTTCAGGATAATGGGAACTTCAACATCGTCTATTGTATTTTATTTCTTTTTAAAAGCTGGAAGAAAATACTGCATAATGAAAATAATTGTTACATTTGGTTATCATTAAATATAGTACTTTAAATATTATTCCTTATTGTTAACATGACAGATAACATGACATCATGGCTAACTTTTGTTACAGACTTACCCCATGTTTTCATTTTTCCTTTGTTAAATCATTTGAATCCTTTGCCCACATTTCTGTTAGTGTGTATTTAGTATATTCGTTCAGAATTCTGTTTGGCTGGGATTGACACAAATCTGGAAACAGTGGCTTAAATAAATTTTTATTTTTTCTCATAGAGGGAAAAGTCCAAAAGTTGGACATTAAGATTTGTGCATTGGTTCTATGATGTCAGTGCAGAAATGGACACCTTGTATCTTTCCACCCAGCTGTCCTTGTCACGTCCTTGTCACCCTTGGGGTCATGGGATGGCTCTTTGCTTCCAGAATCAAGTTCGAGTTCCAGGAAGGAAGAAGAACCAGGGACAAAACGTCCATGCCAATGATGTGTGCCTTCACCTCGCCCTCCCCATACCTCTGTGTATCTTAAAAAGCCTTCCTGGAAGTTGTAATCGAAAACTTCCCCTTTCTTCTCAGTGGTCAGAACTAGGTCAGATGAAAATTTCTATCCAGGAATTCATCAGTTCTTTCCCTCAAATTAAGGTTCTGCAGACAGGAATAAGAGTTTAGAAAATGAGAAGAAACCAGTAGGTCTTCTGTGCTGGCAAACAATGATGATAATGATGGTGATGATGGTCTAATCTTAATCCTAATGGTTACTATTTATTTATTTATTATTTTCTGTAGTACTGGGTGCTCTAACCCTCAATTACATCCCCAGCCCTTTTTATTTTTCACTTGAGACAAATTGCAATAAGTTTTCCAGACTGGCCTCAAGTTTGTGATTGATCCTCCTGCCTCAGCCTCCTAAGTAGCTGGGATTACACAGCAGAGTGCCCAGAGGTTTTCCATTCATTGAGCATGTGCTGTGTGCCAAGTCTGTGAGCTTTGTACATTTTGTCCTGTTCAATCTTCACTATAATCTTAAGAGTTAACTTCTCATGTTAGCACTCACCTAAAGTTGAGGAACTTGAGATTCGTGAAAAGTGGAGTCCCATACTGAAGGTCATGCAACATGGTGTGCTAGAAACTTGAGTCCAACATACTCTGATTCCTGGAGTTGCCTGAGATGGTTTTGGTTCTTAGCATTGGAAGTCTCATGTCCCAAGACATGGGCCAGCTATCTCAATCCTTGAATCTTGTGTCACCCACAAAGCTCAAACAGTATTAGGGAAGGAGTTCAATGAAACTTTGTTCAATGCTGACTTTAATAAATACAATTTATCATTTTCCACAAATGGTAAAATTTGGAATATATTAGAAATACAACTCTTTATGCATATATTCTTTTTAAAAATATTTTTTCTTTTGCTTTATAGTTTTTATGACTTTGATATACAGATATTTTAAAATTTTATATATCAAATCTGTTTTCTTTTATGGCTTCTTCCTTTGCTTTTATGTTTAGATATTCCTTCTCGTGCTATCAACCAAAAGGTATCTATATTTTCTTCTGGTTCTTTTATAGTTTACTTTGTAATTCAAAGCAAAGTAGGGATACACAGGAAGGGCAAGACTTCCATGCACATGTTCCGTTTCTCAGGTTTGGGTAAGTGTTTCAGAACTGTGTGCTTCTATGTTTGAAATGTTTATCTCAGGAACTGATTTAAAATCCATAAGTGAGGGGAATGAAAAGGCTTTCCAATGCTTTCCCAATGTGCCGTGCACATGTATCTGATCTGCAATCCGCAATCATGTCAAAATGTGTCAGCTCATTTCATATTCTTTTAAACTACCCTTTGATTAAGGGAGTGCTGTATCAACTTATGGAAGCCTGCAGTCAAATCTACCTTCAAATTATTAGCACCTGGTGAGAAATGTCCTTCCCATTCTAAACACCAGTTCATCATGTCTTATTTGTAATTCATCTGATGATTTTGATAGATCATTATAAATACTATATGTGACTAAGTCTTTACACGGCAGCTTTGTTCTTGTAAAAATGGCACAAAATGTGAATTGCATATTGTGTCCTTGATGCAGATGTTGTGGATCTAGACCAAACAGGTGTGGTGCTAGACCGAGATGATAAATCACCAGTTCTAAATGTCTTCATGTTGGGAAACATGATGTCATTATTGTTTATCTTGCATCACTGGGTCTTACTTTTCTCACCCCCCCCCCTCAGAAAACAGGGGGGGGGGAGATACTTGTGAATTCACTGCTATTAACAAATGATGATTAGAAAATACAATTAAGTACTCTAGTCCAGGTATTGGCAAACTTTTTTGTCAACAACCAGATAGTAAATATTTTAGGCTTTGTTAGCCAAAAGATCTCCATTGCAACTGCTTGACTCTGCCTTTGTAGCAGCAATAGATAACACATAAACAAATGGGCATGGCTGTGTTCCAATCAAACCTTATTTACAAAGACAGTTGGTGTACCTGATTTGGACTGTTGACTGTAGTTTGCAAATGACTATGTAGTCAAAGAATTCATTCTCCCTACTGAGTATTTCTTATTTGAAGGTGAGAGTCAGTTGCTGTCCCAGAAAATATCCAACAAATGCTCATTTTGTGGATACTTTAAGATACTGACTTGATTGCCTTAAATGGTAAAGCCCTTTGAAAATTCTTTGATGAGAAAGTATCATGAAGTAAACATGGAATTGTTTGTTCAGAATAGGTTGTGCAAATTGCAAATGAAAGGTTAGTTTCTTAAAGCTTCTTTGATATGGTGCCCCATAATTTTCTTCCCAAACAAGTCTTTGTGTTTTTTGCCAGAGAGCTGGATAGAGCTCTTAATTCCGGTGGGGTCCAGGCTTAGAGGCAGGAAAGCATATGGGTGCCACACATTTGTTAAAGTTTGTCTCTATGCAACCACAAAAATGGAAAACTCCAGAGCTCCAAATTACAAATTTGGATGGTCTGCTTTATGGCAGAATTTCTACATTATAAAGACAGCAAATGCAAATTCGTCCTCCATAGCATTGCTTCATACTTTAGTAAATCAGAATGATGTAAATTTTTGCTTCTTTTTTCAGTCTTTAAAATTAGACTTTCACAGACACCAAACAGCCAATGTGAATTTCCTCTGGCAAAATTTCAATGTTATCTGTGCTGAAAAGAGGTTGGATTTCATACTTTGAAAGACTTCACAGTCTGTGATAGGACTTTTTGTTGTTGTTGCTTTTATATTTTGTTTGTTTTTACAGCCTTGGCAGGCACTTCACTATTCTCTGACAATTGGCTTCATTTTGGAAGCGAGCCCAAAACTATTGGTGATAATATATAACAAGGATAACATCTTTGTTCAAAAATAAATGTTAAAGTGATGAACTGATTTTTGTTGTTTTATAATGTAATTTTAAAGGATTTTTAAAAAATGTTTTAAGCAATGGGAGGATCATTGAAATATATGGGCTCCTAAGATGATGATGATGATTTTATTTTTTTAAATACTGGGAATTGAACCCAGGGCCTCACACATGCTAGGCAATGCCCCAGTCTTTTTTTTTTTTTTTTTTTTTTAAACTTTAATTTGATACAGGGTCTTTCTGAGTTGCCCAGGCTGTCTTGGAACTTGTGATCTACCAACCTTAGCTTCCTGAATTCCTGGGATTACACGTATATGCCACCATTCCCATCTAAGGTTAATTTTTGAATATTAATTTTTTCACTTGTATGTGGTAGCTGAGCCCTATCTTCAAAGTCTCATTACTGAATATACATATCTTATAAAAATATGCCTTTACTTTGTTAGAAAGGTGATTTGGATGTATATAAGAATATTCCCAAATAACCAGGTTTCCTTTTTACTGAGCAACTCAGAAGCTGAAAATTAGCAAAACAAAACAAAATAAATGAAACAGACCATACTGCTCTTAACAAGTCTTAATAATTTCTTTCAAGAAATCTCTGGCTGCTTTGCTGGTATTTCCCAGACTTTTTCCCAGTGTCCCATTATGAAACCTGATGAAGGGCGCTTATCTCCCAAGCACCTGTACCGTCTGCTGTCCTTGGTGGGTGGTATTCTGGAATATTCTGAGAAGTCATTCTTTATTTTTCTCATAATGGAGCCCAGTGCTGGAACAGAGCAAGAGGGAGGCCCCAGCAGCTCATAGAGGCACAGTCAGGAAAGAGAAGCAACATTCAAAGAACAACATATGGGATTACTTTTATTTATAATGGTTTTAACTTGAGAGAGATAAAGTCTTGCATTACCAAAGAAATAGAAGCAACCACAAATATGTTTGACTTGAGACAATGGGGCATATCTTTCTGGGATATGCTTTTTTCTCTCTTAAAATACGTATGTGCTCTATACAAAAATTTATTTTTTATTTTTTTATTCATAAAAGAATTATGAACTTAATGAACAGCATTCTGAAAAACAAAGAAGCAAAACAGTAAATTACCTCTCATTGACCAGAAGATATCTAATAATGTGTTCCCCCATTTATTTTCTTTCCTCTCTTCTTTTTTTTTTTTTTTTTAAATATTTATTTATTTGCTTTTAGTTGTACACAATGCGTTTATTTGTACGTGGTGCTGAGGATCGAACCCGGGCCACGCACGTGCTAGGCGAGCGCTCTACCGCTGAGCCACAACCCCAGCCCTCCTCTCTTCTTTTTCCCCTTTATTTACTTCTATTTTTTTTTACAAGAAGAGGATTTACCATATCAAATATGATCTTTTATAAATTGTTTTTTTTTTTATATAGTAAGGCATCTAAATATCTCTGACTATATATATGTGTACGTTTACACATATATATTTTTGTCAACATAGTTTGAAAAATAATCTTATCTAATTCCATTTTCTCAACCATAACATCAACATATATTTATTGCAAAAGAATTCAGAAAATATACAGACACAATTAAAAATCATCTTTGGTATTGCCTAAAGTTGTTGAAGTTTTTTTTTCTGCAGGGCACTTAAAAGAAAGTATTTATGCTAATATAAATTTGGGAAATTTTGAATTAAGTGCATTTAGACAGATTTCCTCTTAATGTAGGACTTTTCAGAGGCTTTAATAGGATAATGTGTACTATGCTCTTCACAAAAGAAAATACAGAGTTGTCCAAATTTTTTTGACCAGAGAAGCTTTATTTCAATAAATTAGTTTTTCTCAAAACCTAATTTGGTAAAGGATATTCTTTCTACAAACACACACACACACACACACACACACACACACACACACACTTATACAGTCTTTGTCTACTTACTTATTTCTGGTTATTGTTTTTATAAATGGATAATTAATATATTATGAACACCTATTCACAACAACAAAATTTCACATCATCATTTCTAATGGTTGTAAAGTGTACGCCTGTTTAATGCATCCTGTTTTTTTAAACAGCCCTTTATTGGTGGACATTTATGTTATTTTCACTTATAAATTTTTCTGAATAAACACCCACATACAAGTCTGTCCAATTATTCACTTAAGATAAACATCCAAAAAGCGAGGACAAAACTTTTATTTTGATCTGTTTTCCCAGGTTAGTTTCTTTGTCCAGGAGTACAGCAGTTTGCAACAAAATATAGTTCAAAAGAGAATTTAGTTCCAACGTCTACTCCTGAAATATGAAAAAGATGAGAGGGAGCTATCAGAGACATGGTCTGTCAAGTACTTGCCACTATTCACAAGACCAATAATGCACTTATAAGGAGTAGTTGTCAAGATGGATTTTCAGTATGGAAGTCCACTTGTGGTAAGCTTATCTAATTTAAAAATAAAGTAAAAAATCTCCCAAATCCAAACATATTATCCTCTTCCTCTCCCTTGCAGAGAATCAAAGCGCTTAAGAGGAACAATGCCTTCTGAGTTTTAAGTGAAATAAAAACACATTTTTAAATCTAAGTGAAAATGTAGAACCTTACAGCTTTGATAAGTGATTTGCCTCTTCTCATTAAGTAAATACTACAATATCACATTCAGCTTTCTTTATGACTACATTCCATCAAAGTTTTTTCTTTGGAGTTTATGTAGGTTGGGGTCTTATTTTATTCTGCTTAGAATGAAAGGAAATCTTGTTGATCAGATTTGCTCTGCATATTGGAGTCTGCTTTGACACTCTGGAACAATTGTATACAGGACTGAGCAAAGGCTATTGTTTGCTTATTTGGTGGACTGAGATGGGGAATGTTAATGTTATCCCCAAGCACACTTTTTAATTTATATCAAAATTGTATAAACAAGGTCACCAGGGCTAAATGGGATGTCATTGACCTATGGAGATCAGAAAGTAAACAAAAGATCTTAAAATAAGCATGTAACCTGAACACCTCCAGAGCTGTTGTACATTGAAAGGCAATTGTTTACATCAAGAAAGGGAAAATTACTTAGTGCTAATTCCGTGTGTGGCAGCCTCCTTCTCCCCCAATCCATCAGTGGAATGGTGGTGGACAAGGATTTTACTTGGCCTATTTAAAGGGCTATGGAGAAAACCAAAATGAACTTTTTTTTTTTTTTTTTTTTTTTTTTTTGTAATCATGAACATTCAGAAGTTCACTCATTTCCTTCATGGGACTCTTTAATTTCAGGTTAAGTCTTTTCCCTCAGGGCAAATGTTGTTGAGGCACAGGGATAGCCCAGGAACCTGAGTGAGATTGAAAGTTAAGATATGGTTGGCAGGAAGACAGAGGTAGATTCAGTAAGGTGCATGTTCAAGGATTTCTTTGAAGACCAACCTTCTATTTTCAAAAGGAATTCCAGCTAGATGGAGTGTAAATGGGAACATATCAGGGGTAACTCCTATGCTTTGGGTTCAAGGGTGGAGAAGTGATGAGTTCCAAGGAATGTTGTGTGCAAAACAGGGCAACAAAATAAGACAGAGTGACAAACAAACATAGATGGACATAGACTCAAAGAAGGAGATGTATGAAAGTAGTAAATATATATGCTACTGAAAGATGAAATTTTATTTTATGGGTTAGTATATTTTTGGTTTTGTTTTTGAGTTACACAGGGTAGAGTGGGACCTTGTAATCATCTCAGTGTTTGGGTTTTCTTTTGGTGTTGATCCACTGCAAGAATTGTTCAGTGGACCAAGACATGCATCTTCAGTGTCAGTGATTCTCAAACATTTTGATCTAAATATCCTCATATACTCTTAAAAATCATCAAAGTTTTTCAATTTGTTATTTTATCCATTTATATTTACTACATTTGAAATTAGAACTGAGAAATTTTTTATTTAATTCATCTAAATAACATTAAAAAACCTATTTTATATTTCCATAAGTAATATTATTTTTATGAAAATACATTGCTTATTATACAAAAATAGTGAAAACAGGGGGTTGGGGTTGTGGCTTAGTAGTAGAGTGCTTGCCTTGCATGCATGAGGCACTGGGCTCATTCCCTAGCACCACATAAACAAACTAAATAAACAAAATAAAGGTACTGTGTCCATCTACAACTAAAAACATATTTTAAAAAATGGTGAAAACAGTGAGAAAAATGTTTACCTTAAGAGATGATAGGTTTTCATATCTGCTTCTATACTCCATTTGTCTTGGTATTTCATGTTATGAAGCCATTGGAAAACTCTAGCGAATTACAATGAGAGAATGAGACCCCAAATGCAAAGTCGATTTTAGTTTATTGTGGAAATAGTTTTGATTTGGATTTCCTCAGAACACCTCAGGTATGCCCAAAGAGTCTCCAGACCATACTCTGAGAACTGCAACTCCATCATAAAGTCTTATGCTTGGTGAAGACTGAGTTGCCTGCTGCTGTTGTTGCTTCTGTTATTGTATATTTTATCAACATTTTGTTCATTCTAAGACGCCCATCTGTTCTCACTCTGAAGTTAGGATTTGTTCTACATTGACAGTGTTTTACAACAGCTGTTGGTCCAGTGGCAGTTGTGTCATAGTTGTCATTGCAAACACAGGCAAGAAGTGGGTCATAGCAATTCATATTGTCACCATTGTGGTTGAATTATGTGCATTGTTACTATTGTGTATTGAGTTCCATTGCCCCTTAAAGACTACTTCTCACAACTTACTGTATAATTTAATGTTGAAATAAAAAGTTATTGTATATGCAGAAAGACAAGAATACAGAACAGTGGGGCTTTAATTTTATATTAGTGGGAATTTTAGAAGAATTAATAGGATTCTTTATTTTCTTGCACAGAAACAATCACATGCTTTATCATAAATAAGAATTAACCCACAAGTAGTTGTGGTTGTACTGTGTGTTGTTACTGAGAGGAGTGCAAAATTGTTTTCTACCATGTGCCAAATTATATATATACCCAAAGATAGAAAAGAAAATTGCCAAATCTCTTGGCATAGGGGAAAGATGCTGCACAGCAATGACAGGGTAGTGTGACCAATTTATGCTTCACAGAGGATTATTACTAAGGCAGTGTGTCAGAGTTTAATTGGCGATGTTTTGTTTTTTTTTTCATTTGATGAGATTCTTTTTTTTCTTTTTTTTCTTTTTTTTTTATTTTTATAATTTTTAATATGTACAACTCATAGTGCATATATTTAGTATCTTTTTACATACAACTGTTTGTATACAAAGTGTATTCGTACAATTCAGGTCTTCAATCATGCATTAAGGAAAATGATATCCGTCTCATTCAACCACCTTTTTTTTTTTTTAAGAAAAGAAAGAAAAAAAGAAAAAAGAAAAAAAAAGGCAATGTTTTTTTTCTTTCTCATAGGTCCATGAAATAACTTATGTCTTATCACTGAAGACATGTTAGTTTCAGTAAAAATAGTTACAACAGTGGTCTGGATTGGTATAGATTATATTTTCTAGACCTGTGATAACAAGGAAATACAAATTAGCTGATCTAAAACATCCATTCAGTCTCTCATGGTTTTGGAGTCTGGAAGCCTGAAACCATGATACCCGTAGGGTCATGCACCCTCAGAAATTGCTAGAATCTCTTTCTCTAGCTTCTGATGATGGCTGTCAATCCTTTGGCATGCCTTTGCTCGCAAGTTACATTATTTCAATTTCTGCGTCCAACTTCACATTGTGTTTTCCTGTGTGTCTCTTTCTTCACGTGGCATTTATCTTTACTTACAAGGACACAACTCATATTGGATTAAGGATCCACCCTACTTCATTATGGTCTTATATTAACTCATTATATCTGTAGTAGTCATGTCTCCAAATAAAGTCATATTCTGAGATTTTGGAGGTTAGGGCTTCAACATCTTTTGTCGGGGGGGGGGCACAATTCAAACTATATCAACTGGTAAAGAACATGCAAAATCTATGGCAGAGAAAATTCTGTGCTTCCAAACTCTCTTTCATATTCCTCTCCCCTGGGCACAATAAAAGTTTTATTTTCCAGTTCCTTTGCAGTAAAGCAGAGGTGTGTGATTAATTATGGGCAATGAAATCTGAGAATAAATAATGACATGTGTCACTTCTAGGCTAAGGCAGTAAAAAGCTCCCATGTGACTATAGTCTCTTGATTTCCCTGAGGTAATGAGGAAAAGCAACGTGATGAGATGGCAGACCTACAAGATCAGAGCAGCCTGGATCTGTGAGTCACTCTGTGGATGATAAAGCACTACACTGTGGAAGCTGTCTGTCCTACAGAAATTGTGTATCAGTGAGAAATAAGTTTGTATGTGTCAAACCACTGAGATTTTGGAGTTATTTGTCATAGCAGCATAATCTTGTCTATCCTGATGAATACAATAGGCTGAACCAAAAGGTAGAGGATGAAATGAAACTATAAATTTCCATTCACTTACTGTAGATATATCTAATAATCCTAAGGGTAAAACACTCCTTTTGGCATTAAAAATCAGTTAATGTAACAAACCATATCAATAGAATAAAGGACAAAAGCTATATGATCATCTCAATAGATACAGAAAAAGTATTCTGCAAAACCTAAGATCTTGTTATGATAGAAACATTCAACAATCTAAGAGAAGTGAACTTCCTCAAACCATAAGGGGAATCTGTGAAAAACTCACAATTTACATTGTAGATAACAGTGAAAGACTGAATGATTTTCCTTTAAGATCAGGAACAAGATGAAGATGTCCACTCTTACCAGTTCTGTTCAATATTGCACTAGAAGTTATAGCCAGAGCAATTAAGCAAGAAAATAAAATAAAATCATACATATGGGAAAGGAAGAAGTAAAACTGTGTTTACAGATAACATGGTCTTATATACGAAAAATCCTTTAAAAAATTCCACAAAAAATTGCTAGATCTAATAAATGGTCACAGGGCAAGAGATCAACATATGAAAATCTGCAAGCCAAAGTGAAATTAAGAAAGCAATTCAATTTACAATAGAGTTAAAAAGAGTGTAGTTAACGAGTTGGTGCGTATTTCCTAGACTTATAGAAATATAGACATGTACTCACGCTTATTTGCAATTTCATTTAAAATTAAATGCCACTAGAAATGCCATTCTGATGTCTGTTCTTCCCCTTCTTGCCCATCACACAACAGGGTTACCTTTCTCCATGAAAGAACATTTAGGGCTACCTCCCTCTTTTTATCTGCTGCACGCTACCTACTTTTTGAATGGATCATGTTTAATTAATTCTATATATAGTTATATTTAATTTCTTTCTCATTTTTGACATTATTAAACATTTTGTAATTAATATTCTTGAGCATATATCTCAGCTGACAGTAAATGTTTGTGACTGATTGAATGAAGATGACAACAAATGAATGAGGATAACTAATCACCAATCATTTAGGGCTTCAAACAGACACAAAGAAGTGAAAAATATATTATCTTTTTAAAATTGTAAATCTTTTTTATATCGTTCTGCATGTTTCAGAATGGCAATAGAGACAAAGGAATCTTGGTTATTTTAATGTAGCAGGTCATTCCTATTATCATGTCTAGAATTCCCTTGAACCCACTTTTAGAGGCTGTGGAAATAAGGCATATGGTGATGTTATTACCTTATCTGGAAAATCTGAAGTTCCTGAAAAATGAACAAGATGATAATGAGACTCCTCCGTTATTTTTTATCTTCAGTTGTAATTCTCGAACCATGTACATAGAATGATATGATATGTGATTAAGTGAGAAGTCTGAATCCAGGGTAGTTCAGGTTTTAGCAGTTTAAACTAATCACAAGTATCCTAGCTTGAGAAGCACTGTGACTCCTGACTCTGGAGGGGTGTATAGTCTCAGGAAGAGAGTGGTTTCAGCAGCTCTCGGTGTTGATGGGTTAAGTAGTTTGCAGTTGGTTGTTGGGGAGGGGATGGTTACTGGGGAAGATAAATGAGTTCTTCCATTTATGAACTTACTCCCTGGGCTACTCAGCTAAGATCTCTTGGCAACTGCTTGACGGGGTTCTCACTTCAAGACTATCAGCACCACGCTTGGAGCCCTGCAGGAAAAATAAACCCCACTGAAGCTACCAAAATACTGGGGAGGGCTTGACAAGCATAAGTAAGTCCTAAATCAGGGGAAAATCAGTGGAGGAGAGGAGTGGTAAAGATAGGCTGGGGCTTTATTGTACATCCTTATTCCTTATTCACACGAGCTTTATAAGGACTCATCAGAAACCAAGACTAAAAGCAACCAGAAAAAAAAATTCTTCAGGCTGATGTCTTTCTCCCTCCCTTCTTTCCAACCTTCCTTCCTTCCTTCCTTTCTTTTTGTTTGGTACTGGGGGTTGAACCCAGGGGCGCTATCCCCTTCACTGAGCTATGTTGCCGCCTACAGCAACGATACCACGGGAAAGAAATTGGAGGCAGACTGGGAATGACTGGTTCCTTTATTCTTGCTTCTTCTTCTCTGCTCTCTCTTCTGTATTCTCCATCCCCCTGACGCCCCCAGCCTGGTTAAATACTCTACACCCATCAAGCATACACGTGTTACAAGCTCAACTTACAGGTGCGTCACACAGTGTTCACAGGCACAGAAAGATTCTTAGTTAATTACATTAAGGTCGGGTGTAAACAATTAAACGCCTCCTCTTTGGCTCTCAGCCAGCCACCATCTTAGCTACTTCCTCATACAAGGCTCTTACAGAGCTATACCTCCAGTCCTTTTTTTTTTTTAAACTTTGAGACAGGGTCTTGCTAAGTTGCTGAGGCTAGCCTTCAACTTGCCATCGTCCTGCCTCAGCTTCCCAAGTAGCCGATTACAGGCATGTGCCACCACACTCAGTAGATCCACTTTATTTTTAGATCAAGCTGTGCATGGTATGTAGAGCATATTTCGAATATCTGCTCTACTTTGGTAATTCTGTTTTTGTTGTTATTTTCTTAGCTTGTGTGGAGAGAGAGCCAAGGTGAGAATAAGGGAGAAGATAAAAGATACAACCAGGAACTAAAGCAAATTATTACTTCTGGTTTGAGTATGTGGAAGAGAGCTGTATTATTCATCTTGGGCTGCACAACAAAATACCATAGACTGGGTGGTTTAAACAAGAATTTATTTCTCACAGTTCAGGAGGCTGGGAAGTCCAGGATCAAAGTGCCGGCATGGTGGCTTTTCTCCTGAGCCGCTTCTCCTGGGTGGTAGACAGCAACTTGCTCTGTGTGCTCCAAGGGCTCTTTGTGCAGATGCAGGAAGAGAAGGGGCACATGGTCTCTCACAGGGCACTGACCTCACCAAGCCCCATTCTTATCTAACTAAATTAACTCCCAAGGATTCTGTCCCCAAGTACCCTGTACCCAAATATGTGCCATCACTGGGGTTGGGCTCCTTTCAGATGAACCAAGGCTGCTTGTTCTTTGCCTTCAGTTTCCAAGAAGTTCCTGGGAAATCAAAGTCTAAAACCCTTCTATTTGGACAAACCTAAACACTGCCACTCTAAAAGAGATGCACACACATTTATTGTTGCCCAATCCATCTTGCATGGGCAGAACATCCCTATCTTTGTCCCCCACTCCTTGTAGGATTTTTTTTTTTTTTTTAAATCATGGTTCAGATGAATAGTAAAGGAAGAAGCAAGGAAAAACCCATTTGAAAACTGATCCCAGGTGCCAGTTTCTAGACACCCTCCTGTTTGCTAATTTCCTACTTCCACTACCCAAATCTCTAGTTTGTCTTCACTTCATTACCTGCATGAAATTCCACAGTTAAAGAACTGTTTGGGTTAACAAACACTGTCTTTTTAAAAATATATATTTATTTATTTGCTTTAGTTGTACACGATGCATTTATTTGTACGTGGTGCTGAGGATCGAACCCAGGCCACGCACGTGCTAGGCGAGCGCTCTACCACTGAGCTACAAGCCCAGCCCACAAACACTATCTTTTAAAATGCAAATATCTGTGCACGTGTTAAGGAGGAGAAACACCATATTCTCAGATTATTAATGATTCTGACCATAATGGGATATTGGCCAGTCCAAGCCCCTTTTTTTTGCTGGCAGGTGGTTGAGATTAGCTGCCGTAAAATCACAGAAGTTGCTTGAGAGGGATGAGGTGGGGTGGGAGGAGTAGTGGACGTGGGGAGTAGTCAATGTGTTTACCCCCAGGATTATAGCATCTTGAAAGGTGACTGTCCTATAGTGGGCACTTTGTTGGTACTTGTTAAGTGAGTGAAATGAGGAAAGACTCCTAGAGTGTCTGTGTCTATAGAGAGGATAACCAAGTCTTCCTGAGTGGGGCTCCTTGCTTGTCTTCCTTTCTCTTCTTTGCCAGTCCTTCCCGGCCTTGATCTCAGGGACTATCTCATCTGTTGCTATCAGTGTAGATAAACTGCTCACTCTCTGTAACTTGTACTTGAAAATGAGCAAGGTCAGCCTCTTGCAGAAAAAGGATGCAATTTTAGGAGTATGGGGAAGGCAGCTATTGATGGATGCCTGGGATCTGCACAGCTCTTCAGTCCTTAGCTCAAGGTTTCATCATATTTGGTCATATAGCAAAAAAACACTGGATTCTTGGGTTCTGGTCGCTGCCCTGCCCTACATAACTGAGTGACGTGGCACAAAGTACTTCTTGTACCTTGCTTTTCTTAGAATAACCCGTCAGTCCCTTGTGAACTGAGCACAGTGCTTCCTGTACAAAGCAGACATTCAGGGCCTTGACTTTGTTTTTATGTATAAGGTTTCAAGTGAGGTCATTGTAGTTTAGATTTACTACGAACATTACCAACAATGTTATATTACTTAGGTTGGAAGTAAGAAAGTCAAGGCAAATATGAATAGCCTGTTTATTTTGTGTCTCTTAAAGTTTGAGGACCCATTAAATCTGAGTAATTATAAACATGCAGGGAAGAAGAAGTAAGGTGAAGGAGGAACTAATAATTTTCATCAAGTCAGGTGTTGTGTGTTATCTTACTCAAGGGACAGAAGCAGGGTTTGGGGACTGGTCCATTCCCACCTGTGATGTTGTCACATTCTGATTTTTGTGATGGAGAAAGTAATTTAGCCTATTAGGGTTTCAGTGTCTTTATCTAAAATGACAGATTTGGACCAGATGATCACGAATATCAAATAGACCGTCAATCCTTTTTCTCTTTCCTTTTTAAGTTTTCCATTTATTTAAAGACAATCACTGAGAGCAGAACATGTGCCATACATTTTTCTAAACATGGGTGATACAGCAGTGAGCAAACCAGACAAAAATGCTTGCCTCGTGGACTTTTCATTTTAGATGAAGATTCATGATACAAATATACAATTAAAAATATATTTGAGCACATAGATGTAGACATACATATGTTTGTGTGCCAGGAAGTAGGAAGTGCTGTGGAGGGAGGAACATGAACAAAAGGGGAAAAGGAAATCCCCAGGCAGAGGGATATTTAAAACAGCTTGGCCTGGGAAGTCATCGAGATATATGCACAGGTTGATCCCCAAATCCCCAAATCTCCAAATCCCAAATGCTCTAAAATTGGAAGCTTCTTGAGTGCCAACATGACATTGCAAGTAGAAAATTCCACACCTAACTTTATGTGACAGGTTGCACACAGGCACACTAAAAATACTGCATAAAATACCTTCAGCCTATGTGTATAAGGTATATTTGAAACATGAATGGAGTCCATGCTGGGGTTTGGCTCTGTCCTCCAGGTATCTCATTATGTGTATGCAAATATTAAAAAATTTTAAAAAATATACCAGATCTGAAATACTCTGGTTCCAAGTGTTTTGGGCAAGGGATACTCAAATTATACTTATACTTTCCAGGGGTTGGAGTTGGACTCACATAAGAAAATCCAATGTGATTCTCTTGGAGTTCCCATTTTCTTTGGAGGTTTTCCCACCCAAACTCATCTTTGAGTTGATTTCATTTATTTATTTATTTTCATGTGTACTTTTGAAAAGTGCATTATAATTTGCCTAAACTAAAATGCACAGGTTTTAATGGTCAGTTTGATGAATACTGAAAGTTACAGTTACCTGTATAATTATCATTCACACACAATATATATATGTATATATATCACTATATCTTTGTTTTTTTTCCTATCATTGAGAAAGTTTCATGATTTCTCCTTCTGATCAACTGCCACACCCCTACCATCCATATACAATCAATTTCTGGAATGTGTAACCAAAGATTAGTTTTGCCTGTTTTCATACTTCACATAATGTGTGTGTGTGTATGTATGTGTGTGTGTGTGTGTGTGTGTGTGTGTGTGTGTGTGTTTGTCTTCTTTGTATCAGCATGATGATTTTGAGGTTCATTCATGATGATTTGTGTAACAGTAATTTGTATTGTTGAGTAGTATTTCATTGTATTGATTGATGTGATTTTTAAACAGGGGCCTTGCATGAAAGAGAACGTTTTTTTCCCCCAAAAAATATGAATTGGAATCTTGCAACTGGAAGAGAAGTGTAGAACTGTAGGATAAAATGATGTGCACTGAGACCTCACTGCTGGATGACCTATCATTTTTCTCCTGGTTTAGGGACACACCTTTTATTATAATCAGTGGGTTTCTTCCTGCCTCTCAGTGTCAGCAGGAGCCCTTACCATTGACAGCATCTTGGCCACCAATCTTGCCCTCCAGACACCTGGCTATCAATTTCAGGCTCCACACCTGGGGGCCAGACCCACAAAGCTATCCCTATCACGGCTAACTCAGTTTCTTAAACATACCCTTGGCCAGCCAGTTCCTTACCCTGATTCTTCTGCGTACGACAAGGTGGAGCAGCAGCCACATCCTCAGCTGCTTGTATCTGGCACACCACTGTTGGTTTTCATTACTAACCGGCTAAAAGAGACTCCACTGAGCCAGTGAGGTGCCCAGGTTTCTCCTTCAGCTCATTATTCTTTTCTCATCTGCATATTTGCTGGTTTAAGTGTTAAGACAGTCAAAGCTGGGGGCTGGGGACAGAGAGGATAGGAAACTTACTTTTGGGGCTTGTTTTTGAAAGGCAACTGATCTGTCTTTTAATCCATTGAGCAGAGCAAGTCTGGATGATCCAGGCAGTGATTAGGACACTAAGAAAATCATACTTTGCAGGAGTTTTTGGGATGTATAGCTGCAAATATGTGTATAATTTAAATGAAGTGATAAATGAAACTATTTTCCTAGAAAGACAGAAACTGGATGTGAGGGGTGACCAGGTATGATGTCCTCTCTCTCATCTATGGCTTCTGACAGGTATTCCTTTGTATCTCTGGTGGAGTGATCCAGTTCATGACTTCCAGGGAGAGGCATGGAATTAGTTAGTGGCACTAGGCTTTCACGACTTGTTTTACATGTTGTTAATTCTACATGGCTAAGTTCTGCCTTAGCCATTTACTCAGACAGTAATCCTCAGCAGCAATGAGAAAAGTATCATGGTAACCAAGCCATGGTTTGGAGCCATGATGTATGTCAAATGATGTGTGTAAATGATTGTTCTTTGCTTCCCTATCATACAAAATTTTTTGTTTTTTAATATTGGCTTTTCATGGGTGAATATACTTTGGTTTACTTATATAATAGGAATAGTATGTGACAGTGAAAAATGAATAAACTAGAGTGACATGTATCAAAGTGGATATATCTAAAAAAAGAAACAGGAGTTAAAATCCCCACAAATTGTATATGGAGAATATGACGCCATTTATGCAAAGCTTAAAAATGTGCAAAGTGATTTTAATATTTTAATTTTAATATTTTGTCCAAGGAAATATATATAATATAATATATATGTGTGTGTATATGTGTATGTGTATGTGTGTGTGTATATATATATATATATATATGCTTCAGGGTGATATCTTCCAAATTCAAGATCAGGGTTCCCTCTGGTGGGGGTTGGAGAGGAAGGCATTTGGGAAGGGCACACAAAGAACTGCTACTACACTTGTAATGCTTAAGTTTTTAAGCTGGTAATGATCCCAAGGTTGTTCTTTATATTATTATTTATACAGTTTATATATTCAAAAACATTCTGCAATAAGTAAACATAAATTGATTAATAAAATAAAACCACTACTTGCTTTTATTCACTAAATCGTTAAACTTTTAAAGGTTTAATGTGCACTGATTTTTAACAGTTGCCAAATTTTAGATTTTGGCAAAGAAATGAAATGGAGAGGTATATTCTTTGATTTCAAAACTTCTAAATGTCAATGAATGGCTTAGAAGGCAGTTTGACCCATGAAACAAATTCATGGCTTTATGTCCACCTAATTAATGCTGTGCAGCACAGGATTTTAAATAAATGCGGCAGTAACCCTTTTTATCAAATAATTCCACATTGCATGTGGTTATTTACTAAGTATGTATTGATATTGCTATGCTGATTGCTCCGGTATAGGTATCAGGGTGGTGGGGGTAGAAAAAATTCACTTTGGAAAACGTGGAAAATTTAAAAAAGAAAACCAGTGAATTTTAGCCTGTTTCCAAAGAGAAAATGCAGCCACGTTTGATGGACACAAAGCCACTGGGGGTAGCTGTACACTGGATGAGTTAGGGTTTGCTGAGTCATTTTATCCTTGTCCCCTTCTGGAACAAGTTGGACTTGAGTCAGAGCTTTTTGTAGCTGAGATCAAACCTCTCAGAGTCAAGCCCCAGCTCACAGGATTCCCAAGATGCTGGATCTCAAATCCCGTGAGAAGAGCCTATTGTCCCATGCACATCTGTAAAAGCTAATCTGGACCCTGGATTGTGCTGGTGTGGTCCAGAGCTGGGGACAGTGCTGACATCAAGCATATTTGAGGATGCAAGAGGCTCCCTACAAAAATGGAGATGTAAAGGCAGAGGAAGAGAAATGATGCAATTTCTTTTCCAGCTAAGGAGAAGGATAGCAGAAATGAACGAGATCTGTGAGGAAATTTATATTAGGGGATAAACAAATGAGCTCTGTGCCCGCCTCTTTAAGTCTCTTCAATGCCATGTTCATTTCTCTTTTTTGATTACCAGGTAGTGCTGTCCTCAGTCTCTTGGGGCATACTTCTTTCCCGATCTGGCACAAACTACCCCTCAGGGCTTAAAGACATGCGGATGACAGATGATCAAGGTATGCATCTCTTAATCAAGCTGCCGTATTCACCCATCTAAAGAGCTGTTTAAAAAACACATCTAGCACATCTCAGCCTCCAATCTCACATCTTATTTACCCCAACTTTCACTTTTGAAAAATCTAAAGAAATTCTCGTGCAGGCTGTGACCAAAGGAGAGGGCAAAGTAAAAAAATTTCCTGTGCAGGGGAAGGACATTTCTTTATTTTAAATTCAATCGCTAATTTTATTAGCTGCTGTCCTGACCTTCCAGCCAACTTGAGCGTTGTTTAGGTCAACATGGAAAATATAAACTAGCCAGAGTGCTTTTCCAAAGGAAGCTGTTTTATAGTTCTTTATTTGTTGGGTAAAAATGGCTATTGTTCCTTATGGATCTAAAGCTGAAGGAAGCTAATACTAGAGCACATTTTTCTTCTCAATTACCTATTGGGCAACTACCATGTCTGGCCCTGGGCTGGGTCTTTTCTATCGAATTTTACTCCTTTGCCAAGGGAGCAAAGATCATATTTTCAAACATGGTATTTGCACACATTTACAGATAGAAAAGATCAGTTGTGTTTGGGGAGAAACTCAGCACAAAACAATATGATGTTGGTCCTAATATTTTAGAAAATTCTGCTTGCTTTTTTTTATTATTTAAATAATTTTTAAAAAAATTTTGTTTTAATTAGTTTTGTTGACATTTTCCTTCATGAAAAGTTGTTTGGTACTGAAAAGCCATGGCTACAGGATGGATGTTCACAAGAAGGAGACTGGATCCACAGATTAACAAGAACAACAAGCCATACTTATGGCTTCCAAGGGAGTTCCATTCTGAGTGGGGACCAATGTCCTCTGTGGGACTTCTCTGTCAGCATTGCTCTGTCAGATTGAGCCCCACTGCTGGAAGCCACTGTCAGGGGCGCTCCTTCCCTGCTCTAGCCTCCTGGGAAATGCAACGTACTTGTTCTTCCTCACCCAAAGGCCAGGAGCTCTTATTTAATGATAGGTATTGAGGAGCTGGGGTTGTGGCTCAGCGGTAGAGCACTCGCCTCGCACGTGTGCGACCCGGGTTTGATCCTCAGCACCACGTAAACATAAATGCATTGCATTGTGTACAACTAAAGTAAATAAATATTAAATAAAATAAAATAAAGGCATGGTGTACAACTAAAACAAACAAATAAATATTAAAAAAAGATAGGTATTGAAAATGAAACAGGTCTTGAATCATGACCTGCCAATCTTCCCAGCTGGAAAATTGGGCTCTTGGTTGAGCTGTTCATAATGGTGAGATGCTATAGTAACCTGCCATGTCTCTACCTCGCTGGTGACCTGCACAATGTGCTTTATTGAGTACTTCTGGTTCACTATTACATGCACTGAAACTACTCAGCCAATGTGCATTAACTACCTATAAGACCAGAGTGATCTACTCAATCAAAAACCATTCACATATTTGAAAAATAAAATTTACTACATTTATACAAAATATGATAACTTCTCTTTTTTTTTGAGAACTTGGCATGTGTCAAGTCCTCATGTTTTTTCCCATATATTACTGCTAATCATTACAACAATTTGGAGAGGTGGGCATTACCATACCCATTTTCTAGATGAAGAAACTGAGGTTGACAATGATTACCTGACTTGCTCAGGCTTCTGTAGACAGAAAGTGGTTAGCACTAGGGTGATACCCATTTCTTATCTGATCTGAAGTCTGCTCTTTCCACTTTACCAAACCTTCCTATCCAAAGCCATCAGCATGATCGGTGGGGAATTGGTTAGATGACTGTGGCTGCTGGACACATTTGTCTTGTATAGAACACCTACAACAGAGAGGCCTTTCATTGGCTTGAGGAAGGAAAAGGGCACTGCAATTCATATGTTTTATATAAACGGGGACTAATTGTTGGAGTGCATCTTTTAAAGGAAATTTACCCTTTCTGAAAAGTGTAGGCCTCAGGCATGCTAGGCAGGCACTCTGCCCCTGACCTACAACCGCAGTCCTTTTTATTTTACTTTGAGACAGGGTCTCACTAAGTTGCTGAGGCTAGCCTCAAACTTTGTAATTCTCCTGCGGCTGCCTTCCAAATAGCTGGGATTATGGGTGTGAGCCACCACGCCCGGCTACAAAATATACTTTATAATATTTATCCTTTCTAGGGAGTTTTCTGTTATTTCTCTTATTACATGAGACATCACACTAGTCACTGAATCATTGGACAGTGATGTTTTAATTTTCGATGTTATCAGAGATGAAAAGGGTGGCTATAAGAAGTATAAACATTAAGTCAAACCCCTACTGTCCTTTTGGGGGTAGGACATCCATCACTGCTCCGTGGTCCAGAAGACCCTTCCTAGGTGCCACTTGGAACACTTGTATGCAACAAGCCCTAATTTGGGGTGTTTTTGGAGGGCAAAGGTGATGTTCCCTATCTGATGACACTTCGTGATACATTTTAATCTGTGATTTATACAACCTGACATTGACGTTCATTTAGCTCAAAATGCAAGTGAAGTCATTCAATCCCTAATGAAGTGAACCCTGCATGACATACTGGCCATGTGGGCTGACAATCACTGCTTTACGACAGGCCCAGATTACATTTTCTTTTGTCATTGAAAGTAGGTTATCGGTTAATAAACCTAAAATGAGGCCTGCTGACCTGACATTCTTCCAGAAGCATTTTATTGGTACATCAGAGAAGCACATGCTAAAATTAACTAATTGTAATGGAGGGAAAGAGTGACAAAGGGCATGGAGTCATTGTTGTATATAGCCTTCCTGTACATCCGCACAAGTTTCTCCTTCACTTTCCATTCTGAAAATTTTAGAACCTACAGAGCACCATGACCACCTGTGCACCCTTCACCTGGATATACCATTAATGTTTTGTCACATTTGTGCCCTCCCTCCCCACTCTCTTTTTCTCACAGTGCACAATTTTAAAGTAAGTTCCAAATATTTCAACACTTCAATTCTAAACACTTTAGCATGCATCTTCTGAAATTAGGACGTTCTCCTACACAGTGTAACTAAAAAGCCTTTATCAAGCCATGTGCGGTTGGTGCACACCTGTAATCCCAGCATTTGGGAGGCTGAGGCAGGAGGATCGCCAGTTCAAAGCCAGCCTCAGCAATGGCAAGGCACTTAACAACTCAGTGAGACCCTGTTTCTAAATAAAATACATAAAAGGGTTGGGGATGTGGCCCAGTGGTCGAGTGCCCCTGAGTTTAATCCCCAGTACCAAAAAAAAAAAAAAAAAAAAAAAAGAAAAAGAAAAGCCATTATCATACACCTAGGAAAATTAACAATGCAATCACATAATCTAATATAAAGTCCATATTTCGATTTCCCCAATGGTCCCTAAAATCTGTTTCAGAATTATTATAAAGAATTTTTTGAGTAGAGAAAATAAAAGCACAACAAAGTTTGATCCACAGTGATCTGAAAGGGTTTCCAATAAACTGCTATTCATGTTTTGGACCAAAATAATTCTAATGGATCCCACCTACCAAGTCCACATTGGTGGTCATGTTTCCCTAAAGGATTTCAATTTATTTTTCATTTTACTATTTTCAAATTGGTGGACAAATGGAAAATGCTATTACCTATACATAATTTTGAAAATGTCAATCTCATGAACAACTGCATATTTGATTCCAAGTTTATCAAACTTAACTGTAGGATTAAAATTCCAAATCTGGAGGATTCATTCTAGCCCCACTAGAAAAGGGGAAACTTTTTTTTCTTTCTTTTTTTTTAATATTTATTTATTTACTTTAGTTGTACACAATGCAATGCATTTATGTTTACGTGGTGCTGAGGATCGAACCCGGGCCGTGCACGTGTGAGGCGAGCGCTCTGCCACTGAGCCACAACCCCAGCCCAACTTTTCTTTTTAAAGCAAAGTTTTTCAAACATGTTTAGAGTGAATTATAAGTTTCAAAATAATTGAGTTTTCTTCTTCTTTAGACTTTTACTTAATCTCCAGAAAGTTAGATACGCTGTAATTAAAGATGGAAAGAAAAATGAATTTCAAAGAACATTCATGGAGGCAAATATGATGGTTTTATTACTATCATGGACATTTGGAGATCAAGTTTAAGAGAATGTGGTTGAATTCAATGTTGCAAATGCACTTCTCGTCTATAATTAAATGTGTCTAAGGTCTTGTGAAGTGACTGTATAATTGCTTTGGAGTTGCATTTAAAGGAAATATTGAGAAACTGCATTTCATGAATTACAGCATGCACAGATCTTATGTACTCGACTTTATATTGTATTTTCATTAGCAGTGCAAAAGTTATTGCAGAAAATAGAAGAGAGGAACTGTGACCTCTTATGTTCACTTTGCAGAAGACAGAGGCTTTTTGAAGGAGGAGCAAAACTATTATCATCTTCCATATTAAATCATGAAAAAGCCTTCTAAGCAATGCAATATGTGTAAAAACAAAAACAAAAGAATTCTGTTCATTGGTGATTGCTATTGAATTTTTAAATGAGCCAGAAGTTTTTCCTCCATTCTTTTTGGTAGAAGGAAAAAAGATATTTCATAACTTCCAAGACACACATTTTTTTTCACTTTTTAATATTTGAGATAAGCCTGTATCTTAAAAGAAATATCATGAAATTTTTAAATTAGCATTACTTTTTCTTTGTGGTACATACAATAATTGTGACTTTTGGAATTAGTGGCTTTTTAGTTTATTTAGGAGGTATAATACAGACAATCCAATATTATCCTATACTATAATATAGCCATCTATGAGTTTTCCATTACACAAAGGCTATAGTTTCACTTGAGGGTTCTAGAACTGAATATTTGTTCAATTCAGAAATTAGATGTGTCACCTCAACACCTTTATAACAGAAAAGATGGGATAACCCCGGATGAATCAACAGACATTAAATTAGACTTACTCAAAAAATAGTAGTGGCTGATTCTCAAGTATGTTTAAAAAAAATTTAATTAAATCGATTTTACCTACTCAGCATTTTTATTTCTGATTTTTGCTCAATTTAGAGAATGTCAACTTTCCAACATAGATCCATTCCAAGTAACAAACAATTTCACTATGAGAAATCATATTTTCAAAGTCCACCTAATGTGGATTTTGGCCGGAAAGTCAGTTGGAGAGGATTATTTCTGTAGAACAAACCATTTTGCTACTAAGAGCAGTCTTTGTACCAAAAGAAATAATTCACAGGTTATTCTGAAGATACTACATTTGGAGTCACAGTTTCTTTGTATTTAAGGATGTTAAAACTAGTTAATACAGTGTGGTGGTACATGCATGTAATCTCAGCAGTAAGGAGGCTGAGACCAGAGGATCAAAATATAAAAAGAGCTGGGGATGTTGTTTAGTGGTTAAGTGCCTCTGGGTTCAGTCCCTGGTACCACAAAAGAAAGAAAGAAAGAAGAAGAAGAAGAAGGAGGAGGAGGAGGAGTGGGAGGAGGAGGAGAAGAAGGAGGAGGAGAAAAAAAAACTAACTACAATCTCCTATTGGAACGTCTGTAGTGACTCAAGGAAAACAACTATTTCAACATTGAGATTGATTCTAGGCACCCTGGATCATTATTACTGTTGAAGAAAATAGATTGTTGTCCTTTCCCTATTCTGGTCCATGCTACCTTCCATATACACTCACACATTCCGTAGCTGTATTTGCTTTTCAAGTAGTTTAGGGTTATTCTGGCCTCTCATAGGAAAATTTTCTGTTTAAAACAGAGCCTCAAAGTGCTACATGTAGAGACACTAATAGATGGGCAAGATAAATACATATCCATGTCAGCCCAGCTGAACTGGGCTGAAACTCTTGCATATCAATTCAGTGTGTCAAAAGAACATTAATTATTTCATGAAAAAATAGACTTGTCCACAAAATGTTCTGTAATGAATCCAAAGTCCTCTTAGAGAAATGTTTTACCCTAAACCCCAGGACATTGATGTCTAGATATCAGGCAGTTCACTTTGCATGGAAATGAGGAACTTACTTCTTTATTATTATTATTTTTATTATTTTTTAAAATTCTAAGTTGTTATATATGACAGCAGAATGCATTACAATTCAAATTATGCTTATAGAGCACATTTTTACATGTCACTGGTTGTATACAAAGTATATTCACACCATTTGTGTCTTGTGTCTTCATACATGCACTTAGGGTAATGATATCAATCTTATTCTACCATCTTGGTTTTTTTTTTACCCTTTTGCCCCCTTCCTTCCCCTCCCTCCCCATTGGCCATTCTAGTGTTTGGAAATGAGACGCTTATTTCTTTACTCCTATTTTGAGGTATCTTTCTTTGACATAGACTCATATTCAGAAGATTATGCAAATGGTAACCTTCATGAATTTTCACTAACCAAATATCCCTGCATAACCAGCATTCAAATAAACAAATCAGAGCATATCCAGCTCCTTGGTGACCGTCCTTGTATCCCTTCCATCCAGCCACTCCAACAGGAGCTTTAGGTACTTTAACTCATTTTAACCTCAGCAAATGAGCTTGCTCTACATTTTGCCCAGTCTCTTTAATGAACTCTTCTTCATTTTTGGTAACAGCTGAAATGCAGAAGGCACCACATTTTCACTCCTGTACTTTTCAAAGCTGTCTTCAAGGAGTTGGTAGACATACCAGGAAAGTGGCACTTCAATTTTTTTCACAGAAAACTCTTGAGGGATGCAGATATGGATTTTCGCTTTCATATTTGCACAGTGACTGCTACTTTAAATTCTGGTTTCAGAAAGGGACAAGTGATAAATAAAATAGGATTTTTGTGGGCATCTCCCAAAAGGGTTACAATAGAGATGAAAGGGATTATCTTGAGGAAAAGACACAATTGTATTGATACAGGTTCCTTAGTTCCAGCAGATGGAAAACTGGAATTTTCTGAGTCAAATAAGCAGTGTATTAAAATGCATTATTTTCTGGGGAAATCTATTGCCTAGGAAGAAATCTTGGATAATTAATTCCTCAAATGTCAAAAGGTAATGTGAACCTCTTTCTATATCCACTAGTCCTAGAGCCTACATCAGCACCCAGATGTGATCAATGCTGTGACCAGAAGAATTGCCCTGTGAAATAGTTTGGGTTTCCTTTCTTTCTATTAATGGGACAACAAGGGGTGAAGGGAGGCAGAGGGGGAGGGGAGGTCAGAGAGTTTCAGTCCCCCATGCTGATGGGTTGGCATGGGAGGAAATGGACTGGAACCATCAACTGCTTTTCAAGGGGTTGTCAACTCAAACTTTAGAAAAATAATTCGAGATGTTAATATTTGACTCCAAGGCTTTTGATTGTGTATGGCATGGAAATGGGGGTGGGGCATAGCTTGTCACTGAAATTTGCAATTGATGCATGTCCTCCATTCTGAGAACTGTATCCCTGCCTGTATGATTTAGCATGACAACCGGATTATATTTATACAATTAATTAATGTTTGCTTGACCACTTTTATCCAATTTCTTTCCATAGCACATAAAAGAGAACCTGACATAAATTTTTCTTTCAAAACAATTGACTTAGCAACTGCTGACCTTCTGTTCTGTCATTCTAAGGATTGATTGGATATTGTTGAATTGTTTCATTCTACAGTAATTAAACATAAAATTAATTATGCTAGTAACCCATTATTTCTCTGAACCAAGGACTAAGTCATTCGTTTTCGCTTGGTTACTCTGAGAATCTGCCTTTAGATGAAGGGGGAAAAGGAAAGTACTGTTGCAAACAGAAGCTAAATATTTTAAGGCACACTTTAATGCCTAAAACATAATCGGAAAGCTTCTAATTTCCATATGCACAGCATATTGAATTTGTTTAACGTAATTTAGGCCATAAATCTTTTACCTTATGATATGGTCATTTAAATATTTTCTCAGGTGGCTAATCATTTAGAAAACATGTCAAAGAGGGATATATGTTAAGAAAGAGAGACGGATGGATAGAACTGGACGCTTCAGTAAAGCCATCATGAATCTCTAATCCTTGATTTGGTTTGCTGCTCACCCGAAATGAAATTTACTTCACAAGTCATTTTCTTTGTTAGTTTTGTGTAGAAAATCCTCAAAATTACCCTGATATTATGAGCATTGAATCTGTTACTGAGAGGCACACAAATCTGACAGGACTAAATTATCAAAATGTATGTGCTGCTAGAAACCAAAATAGGTTTTTGCGGTTTTCATTAGTGCAGGTCATATTAATTTAATTAACATGATTGAAGATAATATCACTGGATGAGGCAGCAGATACCTAGCATTGGCCTATTACTCACCCATAGGCTATAAAATGATGCACCTCACAAATGGGTATGCAATCTCATATTTTTCATATTTGGAATCTGCTTTTATTACAAGTTTCCCTATGGTATTAGGCTATGTTGTGGTGATTTTTTTCATATTTGGAGTTTATTTCTTCCCTAATTATGAAATCCCAGGTGACATAGTTTGGGAGCCCAGGTGACATTCTAATACTTCACAGGTAATTACAGCATTCCATTAGCTTCTCAGAGATAAGAATGGTAGGATGGATGGAAAAAAATTCTCTGATTTCTAAGAAGAAAGGGTCATGGAATAGTTTATCCAACTCAATAGGACATTCCCACTCTTAGGTTGAACCATATGTTATCACTAGTGAAATGTCAAAAAGTAATTGAATACCAGCAATTTCCGATTTCAAACTAAATATCTATTAAATGTGTTTATACAAGTAATGTTAAGTCCATTTTCTATTTAGTGGGTGCTAATTCTAAAAATATATTTACTTAAGCACTTTATTTGTCCATGTTGAGCTAAATTATCATGGGTCAATTCCAGTACATATTAAGGTGAGATACTGTGTGAGTGAGATCTTGGCTATGAAGGGCAGAAACTGCTCTAAGTGGAAAAGAAATTTCCTGGAAGGGCACATTAGGGAATAGAAAGGAAGACTTGGAAAACCAGGCCCAGGTTTTCCTAGACCCTAACAACTGTTAACTTAGAACACATCATAGTTTGGGACCATCTACCACCTCTGACATTAGCTGCTGAGGTGGCTACTCCTCCCTCAGATGAAATTCTTGATGCTTTTCAAAAGTCACAGACCTGGTCAGTATTTTAAATGGTGAACAGATTCTTGGATAATGGTTATATTTCATGCCATTTGGACTGTCGCAGCTGTTGTTTAGCTTGCTGAGGATAGTCCTGAGTATGATGGTGTGGGGCTTCTGAGATGTCATTGTTCTAAGAAAAGGGGTTAGTTTCAGCGGACAAGTGACTTTGGACCTTGCCCTTTGTGTTAGTCAAATTTTCATCACTGTGACCAAAATCCCCCATATAAACAACTTAGAGGAGACAAAGTTTACTTTTTCGTTCATGGGTTCAGAGGTTTTGGTTCATGATTTGGCGCCCAAGGTGAGTCCAAACATCATGATGGAAGGGTGTGATGAAGGACAGTTACTCAGCTCATGGCAGCTGGGAAGAAGAGGGAGGGGGGAAGGGGCCAGGGACAGATATGTTCCCCAAGGGTATACCCAGTGACCTGCTCCATCCAACCATGCTCCACCTGCCTAGGAGTTTCACTACCACCCCATTGTCCATTCAGTTATCAATGTGTTAATCCGTCGACGAGGTCACAGCTCTCAGGAGCCAACCACTTTCCCAAAGCTCACCTCTGGACATGGCTGCATTGGGGACCATGTCTTCAACACATGAACATTTGGGGGACATTCCAGATCCAAATCATAGCCCCATCTCCTTCCTTTGCCTGAAACTTCATACAATGCACTGCTTGAAAGTCTACCAAGATAATAATAATATATTTTACTTAATAATTAAATATAAATAATAGAGCAGGAATTGAAAAGACCTTGAACATTGATTGATGACTGTCTTGAGTAGTTGTACCAGCCTTGGTCTCCTTCCTTTCAGAACTCTTGCTATGTGAGGAAAATGAAACTGCTATTTAGTTAAGCTACTGTGACTAGGTTGTTGTCATATCCAGTAAGAAATGGTTCTAATGGTTATAATCCTTTTCCTATGTTAGGGTGGTTTTGTAGGAAAGGTCAGTCTGAGAAAACAAAAAAATCTATTAAAAAAGAGTCAGGAGACCAGTAACAGGTTTTGATCTCATGCCCAGAATTTCTGTAGCCTGTGGTTGTGTTATATGAGGCAGTACAACTCTGTTCTGCTGAAGCTTCCTCAAGTTGCTTTCTATCACTTCCAAATAAAATAAGTCCTGGAGATGTGAAATAACAATACATCCTTTATGAAAGAATATTCTAACCTATTAGTGCTTCTTTTTGCTCACTATTTTATGGAATGGGAAGGACAGGAGGTGTGGGTTCTTGATTTGTCATTTGACAGTGCTGGCTTGGAGGCTTGGGAATGTCACCTAGCTCTTTTTTTTTTTTTTTTTTTTTTTTTTTTTTGTTACTAGGGATTTAACTCAGGTGCATTTTACCACTGAGCCACATCCCCAGCCATTTTTATTTTTTATTTTGAGGTAGGGTCTCAATAAGCTGTTCAGGACCTTTTTAAGTTGCTGAGGCTGAACTTGAACTTGCAATCTTCCTGCCTCACCTTCCTGAGCCTCTAGGAATATAGGTGTGTGCCACTGTGTCTGGCCTACCTAGCATTTTTGAACCTTAATTTTCTCTTTACTCACAAGGTGAGTGGATTAGAAGATCTCCAGGGCCTGTTTGATGCTAAACGATTATGACACCATGCACATTTTCCACAGGAATGGGCAGGAGGGTTAGTATGGAATATATAAGTCAATTATCAAAGAAATATACTCAGAAATTTCCTGTAAAGGCTGGGCACCATGATGCATGCCTGTAAACCCAGCGAGTTGGGAGGCTAAGGCATTGTGAGTTCACAGGATTGTGAGTTCACAGCCAGCCTCAGCAATTTAGCAAGTCTCTCAGCAACATGTGAGACCCTGTCTCTAAATAAAATATTTAAAAAGGGGGGTGCTTGGGATGTAGCTCAGTGGGTAAGCAATCATGGGTTCAATCCCTGGTAACAAAAAAAAAAAAAAAAAAAAAGCAAGAAAGAAAGAAAGAAAAGAAATTTCCCATAAATACCCATTCTTACAAATTAATATAAAAAGAACAAGGTTATAATACAAACAGGAATTTGTTTTGTGTGTCACACAGGCCCTAAAGGTACCAGTCTATAGAGTTGGTATGTACAGAGTGAAAGAATGAGACAGGCTTTTCCTGAGGATTAAATTACTTCTAACTATTGAATTTTAGATCTGAAGAAGACTTTCATCTTCAAATACTCAAAACCATCATCATAATAACAATAATTACGGATAACTACATGCTGTGAACTCTGCTAAGTATTTTACATGCATTATCCCACTTCATCCTCATTGATGCTTTGAGATAATCATATTATATTATTCCCCTCTTGTAGCTATTTGTTTTGTTTTATTTTATTTTATTTTTCTTTTTAGTTATAATCTGGGTAATTCCCAATTGGAAAATAGTTGGGCCTTAATATTTGCTTTTTGTTATAAAGCAGAGAAGTCTGAATATCAGTGTTGACTTCAAAGTTTTTTCTCCATTTTCTCACTGCATATTAAAGGACATATGGGTTATAAGAGAAAGATTGATTGGAGTTAATTGTGCAATTGCATCTAAAATAAGTTTAGTTTATTAATACACCGGGACGAATGAGGGTCTTTCTATGGTATGAGCCAGCCAGGAGAAATTCAGTGGCTTTCATTAAAGCAAAGTTGCATTCAACTGGGAGAAGATTTGAGATAGACAAAACCTACATAAGCACAAAACTCTCTTTGTAATGATGAATTTGACTTTGGAGCTAGCAAATGTTTTTTGTCTAGCCCATTTTTGCCTCATGAACCAGGTCTTGAAAAAAGAAAAAAAGCCAGAATTTGCTAAGTGCCTTCTATGAGACAGGCACAGGGCTAGGTCCTCTTCACACTCCGTTTCATTTAGTTGCGAAGGCAACCAGGAATAACTGATACCACTTTACAGAGCAACAGAGAGGTTGAGTCACTCACTTATTGAATGTCATGGACAGTGGTGAGAGGGACTGTGAACATAGGACTCTCAGCCCACCAGAGTCCAAAATTCCACTGTGGCTGGAATGTGGTGAGTCAGTTTTCCAGGTTCCCTGATGCAAGCTGTGGGCAAGTTGAGATGTCCCATGTTCGAGGGAAACAGTCAGCTATAGATTACATCTGATTTTATTCTCTAAGTTGGTAAAGAGCTGAGAATAAAGTTTAACCTGAAGAAAAGTTTTTTGTTTGCTATATAACTAAATCTCCCAATATTTTCCTCTGGAAGCTCTGGACCCATGTTGAAAGCACCCTTTTGGTAAGTTTTACTGAATTAATATCTGAACATTTTGCTTAGAGGAGATGGATATAAACAAACCTCTTTATTTGGTGCCTTTTCAGCATGGAGAATAGTCAGAAGATAAGATGCCCTGGTTGATGTGTTCTGATTTGAGACAAAGATATAAATGCAACTATTTTGATCCCACATGAATCTGCAACATTCAAGCAAGAGAGAAAATAGAGGGAATAATTCCTTATCACTCGGATTGGGGAACAAAGGAAGGTAAAATACTTAGTTACTCCAGTTCACCAAGAGATAGTAGAATGGGTTTGGGTCCTTCTGAAAATAACTAGTATCCCTTATGCAATCTCTTTTTCCTTTCTCTCCATTCAAATAAGACCTGTAAATTCTTACAAAACTCTAGGGAGGCAGATAACAAAAACTTCCTCTTAGTAACCCTCATAGCCCATCTCCATGCTTAATCACTCTGATGTAAGGACGTTTCCTCTCCAGAGCAAACTTAAATCATTCTGCGGCAGGTTAATTCCATTTCCTCTCTTCTCTCCCAGTGAGGAGAAAGAACAGCTGTTCACCATCTTCCCAGAGTAGAATTGAACACACCTGAACCAAGAAGTATCAAAGTGCCCTCAGATTCAAATCATTCAGGCACAATAACATTGAGGTGTCAGGAGTTCTCAAAGTAGTTCCCAGAACAGCAGATCAGCATCCCCTGGGGAAACTTGTCAGAAATGCACATTCTCAGGCCCCACCCCAGAGCTGCTGAATCAGAAATTCTGGAGGTGGGTTCAGTAATTGGTATTTTAATAAGTTTTCCAGGTGACTTTCATGTCCCCTGAAATTTGAGAACTATTGATAAATGATATTTGTATAATATGATAAAAATATCTGATTATTGTTACTAATAATCATTCCAGTAATCCATGTTTTTTCTGTGTGTATATGTCTGTATATGAGAATACATATTTTATGTGTTGATTCATGTGAGATTTGTTGGCTAGCAGTTATATGCAAATTTCTGTGTAAAATTGAAATCTAATAGACTTAACAAAAGGATTCTCTATCCAGGCTAAAAGTTCAGAGTTGGCATTTTGTGCCTATCTAAGCTTATGTTATAAGTGTTTAACTTAAAAAAAATAATTGGAAGAATAGAAAATAATGAAAAAAGAAAGCCCCTCTAAATAGATAACCAGTTTGAAGTCATCCCCCTGTCCCCCGCCCCTGGCACTAGGGAATAACCCAGGACCTTAAACATGCCGGAAAGTGCTCTACCATTTAGCTATACCCCCAACCCTGACTTTTTTTTTTTCTTTTGAGTACTGGGAATAGAACCCAGAAGTGCCTTACTACCAAGCTACATCTCTAGCCCTTTTTTATTTTCTATTCTGAGACAGGGTCTCTCTTAAGTTATCCAGGCTGACCTCAAACTTGCCATTTACCCTCCTGCCTCAGCCTCCCGAGTTGCTGGAATTGCAGGTGTGCACCACCACGTGGGGCCCTATAAATTTTTTGGTGTTACCTCTCAGACTTCTGTTTCCTATGTAAAACAAATGGTTTTGTTCTCCCCAATGAAATCACACTATCCATGTGGTCTCGTAACCTGCATTTTATACTTAAGAATATGCCATGAGGGCTGGGGTTGTGGCTCAGCGGCAGAGCGCTTGCCTAGCACGTGTACAGCCTGGGTTCTATCTTCAGCACCACGTAAAAATTAAAAAAAAAAAAAAAATTAAATAAAAAAAAAGCATTGTGTACAACAAAACAAAACAAAACAAAACAAAAGAATATGCCAAGCCGGGCGCGGTGGCGCACGCCTGTAATCCCAGCACTTTGGGAGGCTGAGGCAGGAGGATTGTGAGTTCAAAGCCAGCCTCAGCAATGGCGAGGCACTTAGCAACTCAGTGAGACCCTGTCTCTAATAAAATACAAAAAAAGGGCTGGGGATGTGGCCCAGTGGTCAAGTGCCCCTGAGTTCAATCCCCGGTACCACAAAAAAAAAAAAAAGAATATGCCATGAATGCCAGTCACCAATGTCGTGAGTAAATACACACCTAAAGTAAATGTTAATATAACTGCATAATCAGTTGCCTGTCAATGGATCTGTGAATTATTTTAATTTTTCTTTCCCTCTTTAAAAAAAACTATCGTAGAAAACTGAAGTTTCATTAAATAATAAATGAAGCAGTGATCCAGATACCAACACCTTCAGTCTTGTGTGGTCCTTGATCTCACTGTCCTGTACAAGTTTTGTAAAAGTTGGAAAACTAAGTGTGAGCTGGGTTCCATTTTGTTTTAAAGGTATCCATTTTTTTTCTTAGGAGTTTATTTCAGGATTGAACTCAGCATGATTTTGTATTTATAACTGAACATGTTCACTGGAAAGTCCTTTCTTAAATACTACTAAAGTGTGTGATACATTCTGCACGTGGTGCTGCTATTCTTAAGGAATGCATCTTACAGTTTAATTGATCTATTGACAGTTAAGTTGATTCATTTTCTGTAATTGGCTCTGACTGCAAACACATCTTAGAGAGACTGTTTGGATTTCAGAACAATTTTGCTTGTGAGATATGGCAAAGCTAGAGATCATGAAGATAGACTCTTTGGCCTTAGCCTCATGGATACTCAAGTATAAAAATTTTTTAAATTTCAGTTGTATTATGACTCTCGTAGAAGAGGTATGGCCCAACGAATAGCCTTGTCCTTTTCAGAAACTTTCATGGTACCATCATCAACAAGATGCTGAAGCTGCCATTGGCCCATGTCCACTCTGAATCTTCCAGTTCAAGTCTCTTATATTAAAAAGACCATGGGCTATATTAAAAAGACCCTCTCCTTATTTTCATGCAAACTTAACTTTGGGGATCTTGGCCATAGTAAAGTAAAAACAATGCCTTGAAATTGAAACAGAGCCCTTGAGTCCTGATTTGTCATAGATTGCATACCTCTGAATCTTCTTATTACTACCTAGCTTAAATGAGATGCAATTGATAAAGTTGTATAAATCTAAGATGGGCAATATGGTGCTTTGATATATGTACATAAACCTTAATTTGGAAGATGCTGAGAATACACATCCAAGCTGATAGAGTAAAGACAAAATGTTTTCCCAATATCTTCATATGGGTATGTTAGCCAGCAGGGAAACTCTTGCCAATCATATGCTTTTGCCTATGGATCTTGTCTGTTTTGCTCACTGCTGTATGATAGCACCTGGCCCTGGGCTTAGTACAGGTAAGTAGTCAAGGAATATTTGCTGAAGAAGTAAGTGAAGGAAAACATTTTCATGACTATTTCAATGGGGCAACTAGAACTATTACTTTAAATAAAGCTGAAGTATATATGAGAAAGCTTATTAAAAAAAACCTATAGAAACTTTCAGAACACATTTACCTATGAACTCATTTTATTTAATACTTAAAATGAACCTGTCTATTGGTTAAAAAAAAAAAAAAAAAGCTAAAAAATATTTGTTTTGGAATCTCAACACAGGTTATTATAAGATGTTAAAAAATATAGTATTTATTTGTTCCAGTCCAAGTCTTAGTAATAACTATTTGCCAAGATAGATGTAGCTGAAATATCCAACAGCATATTTAGCAAAATAACTTGCCTAAAATAATTAAGAGTTCTCAAAGAACTATTGGTTATGACAACGGTAGGCTATTAAGACACGAACCACATCACATCCTCTTCCAAATCCTTTGGACCCTTAAAAATATATTCTTCATGTATTTCACTTATTTGTAATTTTTTTTCATATTCTTCTCTATTTTGAGTAGAAAAATACTTCTCCCACCATGTTATTTCTTTACTTCCCATGATATTGACTCATGACATTGTTTTTTCTTTGAAAAAACAGAGTAGGAAAAAAAAAAAAGACCTTATTTTCAAACTAATTTGAAATTAATTAATTAAACTAATTTCAAATTAATTTGAAATTTTTAAAAAATCAAACATCAATATAGTATATATTTAATGCTGGAAATTGTTGTATTTTATAAATGTTAGCTCATTTTGTATTCATATGAATTAGAAAAAATCATTGTCCTTATTTTTCAGGAAAAATTGAGCCACAGAAAGGTTGAGTAATTTCCCTGGTGTCACATAGTTAGGAAACAGAAGAACTTGGATTTAAGCACAGGTAGCTTGGTTATAGGGCTATATTCCTTGCTTTTCCCATTGCACCATGAAGTGGATTGCTGCTTGATTTCTGTCCTCCAAGGCCATTGCCTCCACTCTTGGCTTAGGGTGAGAAGATTCATATATGAAAATGTATGGATTAGAAGTTGCAGTAGCTGCCCAGATTTTCTTTTCTTTTCTTTTTTTTCCTGACATTAAAGATGGTAAGTTTAAAAATCTGACATTTATAAAGGATAATCATTTCTGAGTTGGGAGGGAATGGCTTTCTTCACTATTTAAATAGGCATTTTATAAGAATGAAGGAATTTACTGAGAAAAATATGTCTTGTTCTCAATTCCAATTCCTTTATTTTTTCATTGGAGTTGAAAGTCTCAAAGAGATGGTTGCTAAAGAAAGCTTTAACTAGAACTAGGATGTTTGTATGCACTTTCTTCTACTTTTGTTTCCCTGTATCTCATCTGTAGAAAGTAAAAATGCCAAAAAAAAAAAAAAAAAAAAAAAAAAAAAAAAAAAAATGGGGAAAGAGATACTATTAAATAAGCACAGGTGGTTATGATAGATGTTGGGGAAGTTTTGCTTTCCTATTTTTTACATTTTGTATTAAAGTTCATTATCATTTTTCAGAGATGCACATACTATAGAGAGTCCAAGATGATTGTGGAATGGGGTTTTATTTACTTGTGTTAGGGGGAAGAGATTGTGGAAAAGTGGAACCTACCCCATGAAGATCTACCTTAAACTTGGTGTTCAATGGAGTGAAAATTTTAGAGTGAAGAGCAGAGTTTTAAAATTTTGTGTATTTATTATGCTGAATCTTTTTCAATGCTATCTAGAAAAATAGATTTAAAAAAAATAATAGAGAACGACTACGAGTTTCAACTTCCCTAAACCGGAACTTAATTTGGTGACTTCTCAAAAAAAGTCCTCTCAAGAAAAATCTACCAATACTATTTTCAACTAAAATGGGCAAGAAAGATATTACAAATAAGTGGTGAAATCATAATGATTCATAAGGATTTTTTTTAAGAGAAAACGAGTTTTGTTTTTTTAAATAATTCATCCTGAAGAGTTCAACATTTCACAAATAAAAACGGCAAAGTGTTGGCAACTTTCAGTTCTATTCAATGTATAAATTCTTGAAAGAGAACAAGCAATGGGTAAAGGTTTGATTCTTAAATTATGAAGTTGTTTTCATAGTTTTAGTCACTAAAGTAGTTTTGCTTTCTTAGGAAAAAATATTGTAAATTTGTATGCAAAAATCTGCATGTCCTTTTGATTTCCAACTTAGAGTTAACAAATATTGCAACCAAATAGTTAAAACCTTTTCATTGAAACGTATGACACTTATACTATTTGTACACATCTGACCTTCAGGGTTAAGTGAAAAGTCAGTTAATCCCTCTGTTTGGTCATTATTTCCCCCCTTACACTCTTTAAATGAAATTGATAAGGAATAAAAATTCTTAGAGCCACCCTGCTCTTGGTCCCAGTTACCAGAGTTTCCTATGTGGTAATGTTCTGTTGGAGAGTCCTGTATTGGGGTATGTGTGTGTTAATGAGGAGTAGGTGGTCAGGGATGGGGAAGGTGGGGGTGGGTGGAGTACAAAGACAGACCACAGTGTTCCATCATGCTGCTGGTGTTTTCAGATTAAGATGGGGGATTAAGGAATTTTACTCAGCAATTTGAGATGCTTTGTTAGGGACTGAGGAGATTTGAGTGGCTTTGTTCTCAAACCACATGTTAGTGAAAAAGCAAACAGGCACTTAATCCTGACAGACAGCAGAACTTGACATCAATTTGCCCCTTGGGAGGTGACCAGGAGTTCTCTAAGACGGGTTAAAATGGCCAGCCCTTGTTTTCCTGGAGCCGAATGCTAACATTCCATTGTAACCTGTATTTCTCAGCAGTGTGGCCATAACTTAGACAGTTGGGCTGACCAAGAGCTTCCAGATATATGGAACTCTAACAATCTTTCTGAAAACAAAGCTCAAAAAAGCCTTTTAAATTCAAATAACCTACAAGGTTGCCAAATATTTAAATAGATTTAAAACAGGTCTAATATTTTGATTACTCAGTCTTGAAATGAAATATATAGAAAGGCTGGGATTTGTTTTTTTCCTTCTAAAAATAATGAATGGCTTCCACTAACAATAAAATCGCAGGGTAACATATCAATTTTGGAGCCCATACCTGGATGTGAAATAAACATCAATTCTTATGTAGATCTTTGAGGGAGGTTCTACTGAATAGCCAGTTATACTTTAAGGTCATGTCCTTCAAAGTCACTGAAGTGGGACAAAAGCAAACAAAATGAATAGGAAAGAAATTAATGGCTTCTTGAATTGGATTTCATACATTAGTAAACTTAAGTGTACAGAGTTATATAGTCTGGCACACAATCTGAAATTCTGATATAAAGGCTAACTGTTCCATCTCAAGTTGGTGCCACCTTAATCCATTGACCTAGCATGCACTTGGTGTGGCCTGTTGATTACTAAACATTGGCATGTGTGGGGAAAGTATTTTAAAAGTCAGAATCAAAACAGCAAATTTATAAAGCATATTTTAAAACAAATTTTATTACATTATAAAGGTTTTCTGGTTGATTATTCAGCTAATCAATAGGTCCTATACTTTGGATGTAAAATGTGTCTTATTTTGGGATGTAAAATTCTATTATCTTAATAAAATAATAATAATAATAATAATAATAATAACTTCATCACCAGTGCTAAAGCTGCTATGTTTTTACCCTATTGAAACACACAATTTCAGGCCAAGTCCCACCCCTGCTCCTTCCAGTCCCATCCCCACTTCCAGCCATATAAATGCAGGAAGAGTTATTTCTTCCCACCAACACGCTAGGTGATTTTCCTTCATTCTGTGATGAAATCATTTTTTCCTTAACCATATTATTCAAATAATCTTTCTCTCAGAATAGGTGAAACCTCTTTATGTTTATATAGCATCACACTCAATTTCAAATGACCATGAGCATGTGATAGAATAGCTTGTGTAAGAAAATGAATTTCACTTCAGATTTCCAAAGATACATGTTGTCTTTGATTTTGAAGCTTTCATGTGAAGGGGAAATACCTTTGCATACATAGTCTTACAGAATATGCATAATTAGGTTTTGAGCATGGTTAGTTGCTAATTCTCAAAATCAGAAATCATTTCCAATATTTTGCCTGTCCCTAATTATTTATCAAAGAAACCAGGAGAAAAATCTGAAATTTCAAATATTACAAAGAGACAATTTCATTCATTTCATTAAAAAACAGTCTGTGCTAACCTTTAGATGACTCCTGCATTGTGTTGCTGGTCTCTGCTTTTATGCAGGTTTACCAAGCCTATCATAAGGATCAAACACGGGGTGAACTAAAATCAGAAACACAATATTCATTCATTTAACTCTGGTACAGTAGAGCAAATTCAGGGTGACTCAAGGGACACAATGTCTTGTAAAACATATGTACTTAATATAAGGGTCATAAAACTTATTAAATTAAAAGCTAGGTTAAAAATAGGAAGAAAATTTATGCTGCTGTCTAAAATAGCAATAATTTCCCCTTGGCCTTTCCCTTTCCAAGTAATATGGGTCTGGTCAGAAGGGAAAAAAAATCAACTTGTAAAATCTTCATTTTGTAGGACCAAATGCAAATGTCTCTTAACTGCACCCTGCGTTTTAAAAGGCAAGTGATATGGCTGGAGATGGAGTAGCAGGGAGAGAAGACGCTAAACCTTGAAAAGTGCACTTCCTTCTAGGTTTCAAGGAGACAGGTGGCATTGTTCTTGAGCTTTAACAACAAATCCTATCAGTACTAGCTGGTGTCAAGGAAGACTAGCTTCAAGGACATGGGGACATTAGAAAAAAAAAATGTTTTTAAATAGTTGATTTGACTACGGAGCAACAGAGCAGCCAATAGGGGTAGGAAACTAAGGCAATCCCTTGTTGTTCAGCCAGGCACTGCCCTCCTGCCCTGAACGAAACTCCCCCCTCTCCTTATTCAAGCAAAGTTTTGGTTGTAACAAAATCTATGGAAAGCAGAAAATTTAAAGTCAAGATTGACCTACTTTTGCCTCGCTCTGCTGCCTGTGGGCGACACTGATGTAGGAAATGACACCTTGCTCTCACAAATAACTTCAAGCGTTGGGGAGTGAGGGTGGCTCCTACTTTTTAAGCACTTATATTCTTTTTTAATCCATTCAGCTAAACTATATGGAATGTTTATCCTCAAAATGATAGCCATTTTCTTAGTAGGTATTGCTGGGTATGTGCCTTAGGAATTTGAAACCAAAATAAATATCAATTTCCTTCCACTGTATTCACCCAGGGGTTTGTTTGGAATTTTATCTTCACACAAAAGTCTTAAGGCTATTGAGAAGGGGCTGGGCTGGTCATTTATCTGTTTGCTCTCAGACCTATTCCTTCCTTTCCTTGCTTTTTTGTACTGCAGGGGGCTTAACCCTGTGAAGCACTTTGTGGTGTGGATTCTGCAGAGACCATGATTAGGGAGGAGGAAAGGGGCTAGGGTGTCCAATCTCTCACCCTCCTGCCAGATTTTGAGGTGCTCTGACAATGGCTGCCTTTCTTCTGGGGTCCCAGAGCCTGCCATCTTCTCTCTGTCCTTCCAGTGGAGGGGTGGCAGAGGCTTCCTGCCCTTGCCAAACTTTGGGTGGTCTCACCATTACTATCTGACCTTTCAGGTATTCCATCACTTTTTTGTTAACTAGTTCCCTGGTTTAAAGCCCTCTGATGAGCTACCTAATGGTGATTCTAAGTAGGAACCAATGGCATTTCTATCTCTAGATTATTCATTCAGAAGATAAGAGATTCTGTTTCAAGTCTTTGAGGGGGTCTTCAACTGTCCACTGGTCAGTGGGTAGGCTTCTGGGCCATAGTATTTACTTCGACGATGCTTCTCTTTTTAGTAGAAGTGGAATAAACATGTTGGAAGGCAAAATAAGGAAGAATCAACCGAAGTCTTTATAGGATGAACATTCTGGAGATTACAAGAGACGTTGCATCCTAGGGCTATGTGGAAGTGTTGTTGAATTGGCTAACTCCCTGAGCTGCACAGCACTGATATTGTGGTCTTCCTATGGCCCTCGAGAAAACTCTGCCAGAATTCCATAATCCTTTTTGCTTTTATCCTTGAATTTAAAACAAACAAACAAACAAAAGCCTCAGTAACTGCTAGTATGGAAATAACATTTGAACTGAGATGGCCAATGCACACATAACTATTCAGACTTCCCACTAACTTACTTCAGCCAATAGAGAAACCCTCCTCAAAAGCATAAGCCAGTTTCTCTTTCCTTCTCTCACATTCCCTAACAAAATCTAAAGTTGGTTCCCATGATAAAGCTTCACAGGCTTCTGTCTGGAATGAGTTTAACTGCAAGAACTCTAAATGTTGGGGAAAGGGAGAACTCAAACCTGAAACAAAATTGCTTTGCCATCCAAAACACCGTCCTGAAGGTTGACATTGGCGGGGCCCTTGGAAATATAGCATGTGGGGACTTTTGTCCTACTTCTCTAGTGATAGCTAGGCCTGATCCAAACAACTCAGCCACTAACATTGTCATTTGATGGGATGAGTAGATTGGAAGGGAACATCATTTTTGCTTTTAGCTTTGGAGCTTTGGGGCATCCACTCATGATTCAATGAACTCACACTGGTCCCACCCCCAGTTCTCATCAGGCTTTCAGCAGGCCTTGGGAAATATTGGAAACAGGATGCTCATTTGTTTTTGAAGTCTTTCTTTTGAACCCACCAATTTTATGAAATTTAAGTTCATTGTTCATTATGTAATTATAGATGAAATATTAGAGAAGTGGACTAATTATACACAATGCTCTCAAGCCCAATTAAACTAGCATCTGTGGTGAGTGCAAGGGTTTTCTCTTTCACTAATAAGAAATACTTTCTGAACAACAGAGAATAAAATCATTAAATTGGATATGCTGTAGAGATTATAAATATCCTATTAGCATATAAAATGAGGATTAACCTTACTTAATCACTGCATGCCAGATCATCAAAAGTCATGTTGTAGCCCTGTAATGTTGCTGTATCCATTCTGCAAAGTAACAATTAAAAAAAAAAAAAACCACTGTTAATAAACATAGCTCGCTGGATGTTATTCCCATCTACTAAATTAAACTGTTGGAGAAGCTCAAGCATTCCCTTAGTTGCTTAACAAAATAGCAAATATACTTTTACTTATTCATGGCAATATTATGACTGATTCAGATTTATGTCATTCTAGTGGCTGGAAAGGTGCATCTCTCTGGCTAGGAAAATTAGCCTGTTTCAAAATAAATAAAATACACAATCCATTCCAACTAGCACCACAAGTGACCTTTTGAAAATGTAAATTAAGCAATTGCAAATACTAAGGGTTTGTTCAAAATGAAAATGTTTGGGCTTGAGACGTGGTACCACCATTATTTCCAGTATCAATTCGCAGTCTATGAATCCAGCTGCATTTGTAAATCTGGGTCATAGGACGTTCCACTTGAAGATACTCACGACCATAGTTTTTGCAATACATAATCAGATCTGGGCAGAGCAACTTCTATACTTCAACAACAACAAGGGGGCTGGGTTTATCCAAATTTAAAAGACAGCTTATTGAAAATGTTGATCACATGAAGTAACAAGAAGCCAGTAACAGCAAAGTTAAAGGCAGCAATTTTCTGTAGCACATTTGTGGACTGTGGTCTTTCGCAGCTGAGGGAAAGAAATCAGTAGACAAGGATGGGTGATTCAAGAGGAGGTCTCTGTTGAAATACAGTGGATGAGTTGAAATCAGTCACTTTTCATTTTTCTTCCTTTCCTGCTCCTTTCCCTTTTGTTTTTTTTCCCCTCTCTCACCCTCTCTCTTTTCCTTCCTTCCAAAAATTTTTCCTTTATATTCCTTCCAAGATGGGAAACTCATTTTCCTTTCGTTTTTGTGAAATTCATAATTATGCAGCCTGGAGTATAAAGATATTTTTGAATATTGAGAATGTGACTATTTCAACTTCACGCTCCTAATTTGAAGCATTTAATTTTAAAAACATCAATACAGGCAACTCTTTTTCAATAAAGCCCTTCCTCTTACTTTGCCTGGCTATTCTCATGGAGAAAATAAGTTCAGCCGAACTCTGAAATCTGATGGAGTTTGAAAAGACACTGAGAATAACCTGGAGATAACTGATCTGGGGTTGGAGTAGGGAGGTGGTGCACATTGTCATGGGTCTGCGAGCAACAACCAGGCCCTGGGTTACACATTGAATCCAGAAAAGTCTGCCCAGGAAGTGGACATTAATAAACATGTCAAGCATCTGAAATAAAGTGTGATTTGATCACATTAGGAGTCTATTATCTAGTATGCCAAATAAAGAAAGCAAGCAGTGTGCTGTACAGGAAAAAAGATATAGGAAACTCCTATTTTGTCCTCAGGACCAAAGCTACTAAGCCAAAGAACCTTTCTTTCAACTCAGTGCCATATACTGTTTAAGTTTTTAATCCATGTTTCTTGGCTTCAAAAGCACCTCTCACTATACACGCGCACACACACACGCATACACACACACTGATATGTGTACACATGTGTCTAGCTGCTTCTTTCTATGAAGTGAACAATACAATGTGAAAGCAGTATTTTTGCTCCATATTGAACAAACCAACAATTAAACATTTCAACTTCTATTTTTGTTCTCTTCAAACTGAATTAAAAGGTACTCTTGCCTCTCAGGAACCATTTTTACAATTTTCTTAAAGTGCAGGGTAAATTAAAAAAAAAAAAAAAAATCCCGTGCCTTTGAATTTTAGATGAGCTTGTAGATTTGCCATGACAATATCACTTTAAATAGACTTTTTCTTTTCTTCCAAGTCCAGCTTGCATAGCAATTTAGCCTTACCTCAGAATTGTTACATTATGGGCAAATGGTTTGGTTGTGACACAAGATCATTTTGGCTTCAGAAAAGCTGTAGACAGTGTCTAGAAGGGGAGAAAAGGTCTTTATTGAGAAGATCAAAAGGGACATAAAGGCAAAAACTGACTTTCACTGAAACAGAACTGGGGACCAGGCCTCCAGTGTCCTTTTTGTAATTCATTGCTTGTTTCTAGGCCCCATGATAGAATCCTTCCCTAACAGACAGAGGACTTTGTTAAATTGTAAATGAGTATTACTTCAAGCACTCTGCGGAAATATATTCTCCCCCTCTAGCCCATACATTATTTCTGCTTAGCATCATATAGTGGCTCACATTTCCCGTAACTATCAGAGAGAACTTAATTCAACTCACACCACATCACTTTACAATTGTGCAGCTCTCTTAATCAACCTTTGTATCAGCCACAAATGTGCAGTATGACCTAATTTGAAAATGTCTCAAAGTGCTGACTCAAACTGTTAGTGAATAAAGGCTAGTCATTACCATTATGACACTAATGTGATGCAAAATAAAATTGAGTTGCATCAGCTGAACATTAGTTTGCAAAAATATTAGTGATTGAATCCATTTTCTGTTCATATTTT
This sequence comes from Tamias sibiricus, assembly GCA_025594165.1. NCBI lineage: Eukaryota > Metazoa > Chordata > Mammalia > Rodentia > Sciuridae > Tamias > Tamias sibiricus. Next base: position 39,970,720 of record CM046670.1, on the reverse strand, counting down.
ATTTATACTTATATATGTATACATGTACATATGCATATAGTTATTTATTTTTTGTTTGTTTGATACAGCTGTGTGACAAAATTTGTAAGTGCAGAGGAAGGAGGCTACATTTTAACACTGGAAAGAACACACTAGATTAAAGGCAGATCATGCGCATATCATGATCTCACCTTTATAAGAGAATGACATCTTGTTGTTGAATTCTTAAAAGTGTATTTATACACTTCTAAGCAATAGCATATGAAAATTATCATCTTGCCTTGTACTTTGGTGTCAGATTCCAAGATTTTTAACTTAGCTACAGTACAGCTTGCTTCTTTGTATCACTTGAAAATTGCCCAACTTTGTATTTTGTAATTGTGAGAATTTGGAATTTATTTCTTTGGTGGACTCTCTTTCCTACTGTCTTAGTTGACAAAAAAAAAAATTAGGTAGAAATATTCTTAATAAACACCGGTCATTTGTTATTTGTGAACAAAAGAAAGTGGGATGTAGGACTACAGATTATTTATTCAGCCTTACCCCTACTGATCATACTTTATGAACTGCAACACAAATTATCTTTTTCTTACATAGTTCAGTGGTCATAAAGAAAAACTCATGCTTATTTAATATCGATGCATCAGAGAGCTAGTGTTGGTCTCAACCTCTATGCTGCTAATTGGTAACTGAAAATAACTCAGAAAGACTCAGAAAACAACTCATGGTTTTCTTAAATTAATGACCTCAAAAGCCAGTCAGAACCTCTATCCTGTATCCCATTTCGAGTCTCCCAAGTTCTGAAAATTCTGAACATAAAAGTGCTGCGTTGAAGATCGAACATTTCTGATTTTTTTTTTTTTTTTTTTTTGGTGTGTGTGGTTCTAAGAAAATCAAGCACAAAAATACACAGAAGATATGTTGTTCTTTAAGATTTTCAAGGATGAGAAGTTTTGGCTATTAAGAAATTTCTTAACCTACTTTAGGTCAGAAGAGTATATGTCATCATTGTCACTACAGATGATGGAGAAAACACTAAATTAAAATGCTGACAAGCTCAGTTTATTCACTTTTCAGAAAAACAAGTAAAATCTTAGAGCAAATTGTGTAGGAATTTTTTCCTGCAAGATGACTTTAGTATCTTAGCCCATTTGACATCATGCAATATATGCCTTGGACTATTTTTATGATCTATGTTTTATTTCCACATTAAGACAATTCAGATTAAAAAGAAAAGTTCGAACAATTTCAAAGCAGACTTGCCAAACCCAGCATTTGGAACCACTGGTGCTCATTCACACACACATATAGGCACACACCTAAAAACGAGGATAGTCCTATGTAGCTATAATACAATTGCCCTTATTTTTAGGTTGCCAGGGGAAAAGGTATGTGGGTGTGATTGCTTCAAATGAATTGCCAGTCTCTTAACAGTTCATCATTCCTAAGTGATAGAAGTAGAGCAGCGCCCTTCTGCAAAAAATCTTTCCTGTAGATTTTACTTTGTCCATGCCAGGACAAATTGCGTGCTAAGTTGGAATAATTCTGAGATGTAAGACACCTCCATGATTGTCCTTGGAATACCAAGGAGCTGACATCCCTCTCTGGAAGACTGGAGAATGCCCCTTGCCCTCTTAATTGATGATTTACTGTGCTTTCCCCTTGGGCCACAACCGATGATCTGTAAGCTTGTTGAATTTTGAGGCAAATACTAAATATAATCAATATATAAAAACAAAACAAAAGAGAGAGAGAGAGAGAGAGAGAAAGAGAGAAAGAGAGAGAAATGCAATGAAAATTTATGACCTTAACATTCCTTCAGGGTCAAGCAATTTATCAAATTCTCTCACTTTCTGGTTTCAATTACACAGCCATTGTGGAAGGAACTTATTTTAGCAGGTTCATTTGCCTCAGTAGGGAATACAGGACTTTGGCCTAATGCTTCACCTTTAGTGCAGGCCATTTGAGCCTTAGAACAAATACCAATCATCACTCTTTGGGAAAAAAGAATCTGCATCGGAGTGGCCTATTGGAATGGGGTTTCTGTCAAGGTAAACGGTTGTCGGCAATGACTGTGGTAGAGTGGCGATAAATCCCATTTTATTGCTGAAAAATTCCAGCTTCTCTCCATGCCTGACAGCTCCCCACATTCTCATACCCATTTGGGCAATTTCTGCACTATGTCCATCTGGTTCTCATTACCTCTCAACCTGCCTGCGTCTGATCCAGAAAAAGTGCAGGTCAGAATCGAGGGGGGAAAGAAACCAAGGTGATGGACAAAACAGAAAGCAGGGGGGTGGGCCCCGGGGGTCAGGGTGGAGGTGAGGGAGCAGCAGGGAGAGCAGGGATGTGGCCACTGCTTTGAGCGGTCACTGGAAGGGACCATGTAGATACATTAAAGAATGGTAATGACGGAGCTGGAGCCAGGCGACCAGAGGAACCTTAGACCACAGCCTTAAAATGACACCTGTTTTAGGGTATAAGAGAGAGAGAGATGTGGGGGGCGAGGAGAATGTGGTAGGTATGGGTGGGTGCCATCCAGAGGAGCACAGAGTCTAGGGGCTGTTCTAGAAGGGCAAGGAGCCCACTTACACAGCTAGCAGGCTGCTAAATATAGGGATCAAACTCAGCCTGGGATTCAATTTTGGTTCAAACACATACTTTTAAAGAAGAAAACCCTAAGGTCTCCAGCATCATTTTCCCCATTGATTATTCTAAGAAGATTAATATTTAAACACTAAGTTGTCCTAATCACTGCCTTTAGAATGGGTTCATTCATGGAGTGACAGAACTAACTAGCATTGAGTCACTTGGATGTTCATAATCTTATACAAGATCCTTTTTGGGACAGCAGTGCATTTATACCTTCCAAAAATTGATCTCATTCTCTGAAGCTGAAATTCTTTCAATCATGATTATTTCTAACCTAAAAGTACCCATTTGACAGGTCACTGTATGATGCCTCTCAGGGCAGAAAAAGAAATACTACAGTAAATATCTGACAACTGATAAAAACAGTAAGTCCACTTAAACATTAACTTAAATTAGACCTTGATGAGACTATTTAATTATATGCATAAATACAAAAGTTACTTGATATAGTTAGCTTTTTGATGGGGTGAATAGGGCTATTATAGTGAATACTAAAATAAGATTGTAGAAATATATTGAAGTATAAACGATGAAGAGCTGAGAATTTTTAAAAACTAGAATGAGATGAATTGTTACACAGGTGGTAGTTTTTTTTTTTTTGTTGTTGTTGTTGTTGTTGTTTTTAACCACTTGATCTGAAGTCAAATTTTACATGCAAAGGTGCCCAAACCAGGTAGAATTGTGTGCTCTTCAATATGTTGGAGAGCTATGGTATTGTAAGGATTTGTAGGCAGAATTTCCTGTGTTAGATATGTTTGCACGATAATGTGTTTTAATGCCTTTTGCATCTCAAGTACAGAGGGCACTTCATTTGCTCAAAATACTTTTTCGACAGTCAGACCCCCAAGGGCTGATATGAATATATATATATATTTTATTGGTTGAATTCTAATATCAAAATTATGTTAAATTTTTGTTTCTAAACTGGGCCAACAAAGAATATTGGCTTCTAATATTTGAGATTTAATTTTTAAAGTTTCAGTTCATGAATGTGCAAAGGAAGTTCTATAACACATACTTGAAATTATGAGGGAAACACATGGACATTTAAGTGGAGAAAAAAATTGTTTGTAAAAATTCTAAATTACAACAAGTAGATAATTTGCACTGAGGCAAATTGCAAATATTCAAAAATGGAAGTTTGTGATTTGGTAATTTTTAAATGGATACTTTTAGTCAACAAATACAATTCTCAAGAGACACTTTCATGAGGACGGACATATTAAAAGGCATAAACCTTTAGCCAGTGTCACTTGTCTATTTAAATGGCCTTAATGTATGCCATCTCTAATTCAGAAAGTAATTTCAGGTCCTTAGCCAAGCAGAGACTGACCTGAACTTCACTTTTCTGGGCAGTGCATATATCAGAGAGATGTGATAATTTAAATTGTAAAGGATGTTTGTTTCTTTTAATAGCATAGAAGAGGATGAATGGCATGGGGGAGGGTGGGGTGAGGGCTTAACTTGATGCTTGATAGCTGTTGAACTTATAAATGTGTGTCACAGAGTCCTGTGTCCTGGAGGACAAGGAGGAAATAAAGAAACCAACCAATGAATTCCGATGGCTCTTAGGGGACTTGAGACACGTGGAAGAAAGTACTTAGAAGGCTGTTGAAATATTTACAAAACAAATCATTTACATCGAACTTTTGTGTGTGTCAAAACCTGGGAAGCCTACAGACAGACTGAACCAACTATGGCTATAAGAAATATTTCGGCATCAAAATGGTTAATAGTATTATAGCTTCAAAAGAGCCTATTGGCTCACCCTCAAGGATGCCCTGCAGTTGTTGCTAAAGTCATCAGATGAAGCTAGCCTTCCCAGCTAGCCTTTAGATTTGTCTGCTCACAGTAAAAATACTATAATAAATCGGTAACATATGTTGCCAGGCAAGGAAAAGTGATATAAATAAAGAGACCAGGAGACCCAAACCAAGTTCAATGTGAAAAGAATGTAACTTTCAATCTAGTTGCTGGCTAATTACCATTTGAAAAGTAATTTGAAAGTGTTACTGTTATTTGCTTATATGCTTCCTCACGTTTCTTTTTTTCTCTTCAGATTGCATTCTTACCCAAATACTCTCCGTGATTGCCTGCTTTGCGGCTTTGGGGTAAGTCCCAGTTTTCCACAACCTTAAGGAAAAAAAAAATGCATAACATAAAAGATGCCAAAAAGACTTATGTGTCCTGATATGCGGGTTTTGTGAAATATACATGGGTTTGTTGGGGGGGGGGTGGATAATGAAATAAAGAGAAGAGGTTTGTTTCCGCAAAGATCCAAAGTGTGCGAAAGTGTGCATATGCAAACGAGGCTCCCATCAGGAAGGGCACCTCTGGAATGGAAATGACAAAGCTTGGAACACACACAATCAATTATTTTCACTAGCATTTAAAATATAGAAAACAAAATCTGCTGTGGGAATTGACTGAATATTTTATTTAGCTTTTTTATTGAGACATCCTTTGAAAAATGGCATAATATAAATAGTTTTACAAAGCAACAATATAATCAATCTCTAAACTAGAATATAAATCAAGGATTTCATTAACTGCTCGTAGCCAGTTTAAATTGTAGTCTTGTCCATAATGTCTATCTATCTATGTATGTCCAAGTTATATTAAAAACCTTTAAATGGCTTTGTAATATCAGCTACATCTAGCTATTATAATAATTAATGGTACTGTTTTATAAATCAATACATGTATTCTTGATAAATTCATATCCAGTTAATGGTGTAATTTAAATAAAAAATTAATGTAATAAAGGACATACAGAAACGGGCAGGAAATCTTTAAAGGTTAAGAGCCAAATTTGTCTAAATTCATTTTTAACCTGTTTTGGAAAAGTTTATATTTAAAATCAGCTGAGATTTTACCTTGTTCTGTAAAACAAATCTTGCCATTTCTGGGGTGGTATTTAGTCTTGAGTTTGTAAGATGTATTTCTTAACCGTTAAGTTTTAATTACAAAGTTAGGATATTATGGGATATTTTATTGCCATTATAATACTTCATGATTATTGAATATTCTTTAGAAAAATAGAACAAAACATACTAAAAACCTGATATCGATTATTTATTTTTAATACACAAATTAAATGGAAATGCCTTTTTTTAAAAATGTAAATGAACTGTCTGGAAATCTCCAAAGATATATACAAATTTTATTTAAGGGGGGAAGGAGTGATTAGTTCAATAAATTTGCATGTGTAAGAGCCCGCGTTTTCTCTGTTTTTGCTGAGTGAACATCCCAGGAATTTCAGAAAGAAAAGAAAAATGCATGGAAGAATCCGAAATGTATTTTCACGCTGCACACGGGTAGAGAAACATTCCAGAGAAAGAAGAGTGTGTCACTGGTCTAATTTTAAAAATGCATACCCAAAGCATATTAAGGACTAACAAGATTTAGAGAAACAACTGAAGGTTGTATGTTACCAAATACAATATCAAATCTTTCCAAATAAAATTTCCTTCGGCATATAGAGTAAGCATTTTACAGAAAATATCTTGCAGAATTATTCAGACCAGTCTGCCCTGCCATCCTCCTTGACATGGTGCAGGAATGTTCCTTTAATCCACTGAGCTTTTTCTGACATTTTTCTTAACATTGCTGAGCCTTATTTAGAGCAGCAAAGGGGACGTGTGCAGTTTCTTTTGACACTGATGGGTGTTTCAAAATGTTACAGGAGAGAGAACGGGCGGGGGGGGGGGGGGGGGGTGGGGAGAGAGAAAGAGAAAAGAAAAGATTTGCTGCCAGTCACTTCATCAATAGAGCTACAGGAGCAATTACGATTTGTTAAAAGTTTACATTTCAAATGAAGCTAAATTTTAAAAATGGCTCGTGCTTTTAGAAAGCCGATGCTTAGAAGAGGGGAGCAGAGAATGCGCATCAGTGATTACATGTTAAAGTGCACTCAAGTACTGGAACCATTTAAAATGTATTGTGTTTTTAGATGGAACCTGCAGCAAAACCACTCCTAAGAGGCTTAATTTAGGTTTTATAGGAGGAACATAAAGAAGACCAGGTTATAGCAACATGCTGAAATATGGGGTACATTTTAAATATCTTCATTTAAAAACGTATGTTTATTTTCCCTCCTGGGATCACTAACATGTGTTTTGACAGAGAAAGCAAGGACATGCTACATTCTTAAAAATTATCTGTTGAAGGGATCACATTCCAAGACAGGTTTGAGCATTTTTATTACCACAGATAACCTCTTAATTATGTCCCTGCCTTCCACTTGTTAATCAGGGACATTCAACATCGTTAACCATGGAGTGGTTGCCTTTAGAACAATACGTTAGTATTAAGGATTAGAAACACATTTTATTCCTATCATCATATTATTGCGTGTATGATTTTAGCACTGCCATAAGCCTATATTCTTGCTTTGGATGTGGAACCCCTCAGGGAGCGCCTGGGTGCCTATAACAGAGTTGCTCATGATTTCAGACTGTGCAGTCCATGGAAAGCTTGAAGGGACAGGTCATTTTACTCCTGTCTCCCCCACATGCCACACAATTCCTTTCTGAACCATTTTTAGGTTTCTTCTGCAGACACCAGTGTCTGAAATCCTCAGTTGCTCTTCCAGAGAGCAAGGTGTAAGTGGAGTAAATAAAAACATGTTTCACTGTTGCTTTATCAACCCTCCTAGGTAGTTTTTCTGCCAACCAACCTGTGCTGTTAAGACCCATAAAATTATGCAATAGCGACTTCCTCGGAGGTTCTCTAATCAGATAATGGCCAGTGTTAGGAGAGAAGGGCCCAAGGCAAAGTTGCTGGCACTTGACACTGTGGTTGGTCATTACAGGTCTGGTAGAGACCAATAAACAGCTGATTACTATCCTGTAAGGAGCCAATATTTTACATTTGTCCTAGTTATTTTTTTCCTTTTCTTTTTGACTTCTTAGAACAGCAAGTATTTGTCAAGAAGATCTATGAGAAATAGCCTCACAGGCACCTTAAAAATAAGAATTTTCCTAGCATGAAATGGTGCCTTTTGTGGAAAGGTGAGAGTGATTCTGGTTTTTATCAAGAACAAAGGTTAGATTAGCCTTAGAGTCCATTTCTTTCAGACCTGGATGCTCCCGGATACCATCCCCCACTGCTCCACTGCTTCCCCAGCCGTCACCGCCCCCCCACCCCCACCACCATGGCAGGTTCACAGGCTGCAACCAAGGGGTTTTAAAATGCAAATATTTATATTTGAGCTCTGGCAGTAACAGGGCCATTTTGCTTCCTCTGTAAGCCTGTGATAATTGATGCTTCATATCTGGAACTACGTTTCATTTATCTCTTTACACGTGAAGATAGTATATAAATAAAAGGTAATTTATGGAGAGGAACCGGCCATTTGAAATAATAATCCTAAATTTGACTACATAATCTTTTAAAGCTGGAAGAACCAGGGATGAAGAATTCTAAAATTTTCCAAGAAACTTAATTGCAAATGAAAAATTTGTGCATTTTTGAAAGTTATTGAATTTGAATGCCTGCATGGGTCCAAAAAGAATAAGAGGGATAAGAGGAAGACAAGGAGAGAAAAAGTGTGAAATGTACATGTATTTTAAAAACTAATGTGTTCAGTCACATGTTTAGAGTTCTTGTTGCAATTATATTGACTTCCCTTTATATTTGAATATAATTCTTTTACTGGCCAATGTGAACCTCTGAATAGCAAGTCTTCTAACATGCCTTTTCTTCCCTGGGTCCTCATCTTAGTATGAACAGAGCTATACCCATAAGAATTGGACCTTGATTTCACAACCTCATACAAAGCCAGGCAATTCTTGAGCCAAACAAACAAAGGGGGTGTAAGTGATTTCATTTATTTTGATAATCCTCCTCCTGCAAGGGAGCATTTTGCTGTCTTTGTCAAAGTGAATGACAACAATTTGGCCAACTCTCTCTGAGCTGCACTCAACAGTGACAGGCAAATTATCAGAGGCCCTGCACTTCTTATTATCAGAGGAGAAGCCATCAGGGGGGACGCATGGAGGATACCTCTCCCTTGTCACTATTTGTCAGTGGGACAAGGGCCACTGCTATGGGTAGCTGACAGGTAATTTCAACAATAACAATTACTCCTATTACTTGTGTCATAAACAATTCGCCCAAGGCATGACAATAGCAAAGCTTTATAATTCAATGCCATATAAATAAATGCCAGCAGGTAACAAGTAATTTAGCTCCAATCAAGCTTTCACCCTGGCATTAATATTGTTATTGCAAGAAAATGGAAAATTGAAAAAATTCAATATGTTAATGAATTAAGAGAGGTTCAAGGGCTAGACAAGAGGAGTTGAGAAAAGGAAACCAGAATTATTATGGTATCATATTTGGTGACAACCTGGGGGCCAAGCAGCAATATAATTACTTTAAGACAAAAAGTGGAACCCACAGTGGTATGGCCTTAGACTTCAGACCCAGGGAAAATGTGACAGAGGCTTTGGAAAAACCTGCCTCCCTCCAATTTCTGAAGAATCTAAGTAGAAATATGAGAATGTATATGTAATGCAGCATTTCACCAGCTTTTTTGTTGTTGTTGTTTCCACCTGAAATATTTCATAGGCGGCAGAAGCACGAGTCTGAAGGAGCTTTTCCATCTGTTTAAGAAAATCACATCAGCACCTGTTTCCTTTACGCTAAGTCTCATAACACAACTAACTATTTTAATAGCCTTGTTTTTTTAAAAAAAAAAAACCTGGGTTGAAGGTAAGGCTAACAGTCATCTTTGCATCTTCGCTCACTAACCGTTCACCTTTTGGAAGTGGACCAGGGGATACGGTCCAATCTTTGTACGGAAAACTTCCTGATCAAACCAATTTGCAATTTTAGTATTTGTCCAGCAAGACAATGTGCCATCACGGTGACAGCAGTAAAAGAATTTGAAAATCTCTAATTAGGAGAGCTGCAGAGCAATTAACGCATGTCAAATTTCACTTCATCAAGTGCCACTCTAATTTTCCCTCTAAAAATTAATGGATTTTTTTTTTTTTTTCCTTTTGGTATGTGTGTGTGTCCCCTTAAGGCGATGTTGATTCAAATCTGCTCAAGATGCAGTGTTGCACAGCTAAGCATCTTCTTGATTACAATCCGCCACACTCCTAACTGCGCTCGTTCTCACTGCCACGGATACTTTGTCAACAGTCAAATTACACCACGCTGATAACAATGCATAATGGTGCTCCTCCTCGGAGGCCCCTGTCAGGAGATGGGGTTCATAAACATGTGATGTTTTTCTTCTCAATTGTTTTGAAAGGAAGTTTATGTGACCAGGTCCCCCAGACAGGCATTCCTTTTTATTAAAAAAAAAAAAAAAAAAAATTAATTCGTTAATTTCTAGAAAAAGAACAAAATTTTGATGGCACGTGAAAATCCCCCTTGGGAGAGGACAGAGGAAGAATGAGGAATTGAGAATATCCGTGGCCAAAGTTTTGCTTAAACACTTTGTTCAGAGACGTTTTCAAGAGCACTATTCTTGGTTAAATACCAGATTTTTTTTTTCTTTACTTATGGACTATAAACATTGGAAGCCTCTCTTGAACAGACAGTATTTAGATTGTGTGAGAAGTTTGTTTAACTGCCATATTTGCCAGAATCCTCAAAACATCTCAGAACACAGAAGACAAATGGCTTTGGGGGTGGTAGGGGAGCAGCACTGTGTATTCCAGATAAACTTGGATTTGCTTTATTTTTATCCTGCTTGATTATTGCAGATTGGTGAGCCTGAATTATCCACATGTGAGGAGTATTCTCACTGAAAAATGAAAGGAAGAAATGCAGAGATTAGAATCTAGTGTGACATTGGATCTTTTTAGAGATTATCCAGTTTTTTTTTTTTTTTTTTTATTATGAAAAACAAAACAAAACAAAACTATGGCCAGGTCCAGAACAAAAATGAAGAAATTAAACAAAATATTAGATGTAGCTCTTATTCTTCAGGGAGTGGGTTGATAGCCCAGTTTTCTTGGCACATATTTTTGATGCTGTATTTTCTTTAAATCATATGTCTTCAATAAATGCAATCTAAATTCATAAAATGTATACTTCAATTCTAGCTTTTCATTTACTGACAGCTTAGTCAAAATTTAAAAATTGATATTTTGAAGTTTGTATTTCCAAATATTAAGCATCCTTTCTTTCTTGGATGGCCCCATCTAGCATGTTCTTAAGTGGTCTATTTCAAACAAAAGAAAATGATATCCCCTTCCAACTAGCCAAAGGTTAGATCTGCTCAAAACTGATTGAGGAATCGCTAGAAGTTTTTGCGTTTAGAGACATGCAAACTGAATTATTTCCTTTCTTCCTAAACATCATTCTTCAAACTTTATAAAGATAACAATACTGGCTTTAGAGTTTCACGTGGCTCGTTGACAAATAAAGGTATTTTGATAAAACCAAGCTCTGTATCCTTTCAAAAAACAAAAACCTGGAGCAATCTCATATTAAAACATTACAAGAGGATTGTAAAGGGAAATTTAAAGGGAGAAAACTTGATTATATAATGCAATCCAGCAGTAATCAATTTTACCTTCAATATCTTGCTTTTGTTTTCAAAATGCTAAATAAACAATACATAATGCATCCCTCATCAGCCAAACCATGGAGGCTCTGTGCTCAAATAACAGGAAACATATTCAATTTTCCTAACAGAAGACAGTTCATTAAGCTGTGCCACATCAAATAAAACTTTAATTTCTCCAGCATCAGAGTCGCAATGAAAGCAATTGAAGAAGATGAGCCATATGGTACTTCTATCAGCAAACACATATTGCTCATTCCCCCAAAGTTTTCTAATTCTGCTCCCCAGACCTGTGTAATATAGATAATGTGCTCCGAGAGCAGCAACCATGAGCTATCTAGTGTACACTTCTAATACTGTATTTAATGGGAAATAATGAATCATAAAAGCCTAGAGAAGACGGCTTTTGCTAACCTAAATCTCAGCTGTAATTTCATTGTTCTGTGCCTAAGATGCTGTTTGCCCTTTCAAACAACAGCAGTTGAACATAATTATGCTGCTTCAAACCTGGGCTTGAAAAAGCATCCCTAATATAACCAAGTTTCTATTAACTCCTGAAATTCTGAATTTAATGATGCACTAATACAGACATTGAGATAACTGAGCACGTGTCGTTTAAAAGTCCAAATAAGCATTTTTTTCCTCCTTCTTCTCTTTGGTCAGACTGCTCAATGCTTTCTTTATGTTCCCTTCTCCGCCCCTGCTTGCCTCCACCCCCACCCCCATCCCATGCAACAGGAGTGGCATGATTAAAAATGAGGAGATTTTCTTGTTATTAGCAAATTTGACATTTGCCTGATGAAATGCACATAAAATGTGAAAGCTACACAGTACTCTGAAGAAATGTCTGCACTCCGATCTGAGCTACCAAGATGAAATAATTTAGGTAAAGGAAATGTAAAGATCCTCATACATCTCAGCTGCAGAATGCTAGAATTGTGTTATAAATGAAAGAACCAAATATTGCTGAGCTTTTAGAGTGATAGTATTTTGACACATGTGAAGTGTGTGATGTTTCTTCTCTCACCTTAGCTGCTTTGACTCATCACCTAAACAAAATACTTAGGCTCTAATGGAGCAGTTGATGTGTCAGGAGCCCAGCCTCTGTGTGATAAGATCTTGGGGCTGGGGCTTTGTTCATTTTTGGAGAAAAATGCTCTTTTCTCCCCCCAAATAGGCTGATGATTTCAGCTTTTCCATTTTTAAAGCTCATCAAATCAATATTTTACCAACACGATGCGAATTTAAAACACCATCAAATAACACTGTGGATACATATTGAAAACATATTTTAATGGTTTTGTTTGTGTTGGCATCATATGAACCAAGGACGATTAAATTAAAAAGAGACTTTTAAAAGTTAGAGATTGCCTTTTTAAAGCTTATTAAAATCAGCATGTTACATGCCTGTCTCTGAATTAGCTCCACACACTTGATTGCCATCATTAAAACTAGTTGTTTGGGTGCTGCTCAAAGCTGATTCTTAGTAGTTATTAACTTGAAATCTTTCTCCACCGAAACTGGAAAAAAAAAAAAAAAAAGATCATCCTAACTCCTGTAAGAACAGTCACCAAAATGTGAACTAGCCCAGCGAGACAGCAACATTAAACCACGAAAAGACCAACAGGTAAAATAACTACAATAACATCTGAAACACATTCAGAAACACACACACACACACAACAACAACAACAACAACAACAAAGAAGCAGTCCATTGATTATATTTCATGAATGCCTTAAAACAAATGTTTAAACAGTTTTCTGAAACAGTGCAGAAAACCTCTGCATGCTCCAGTGGGTTGCAATGACAATGGTCTATTGCAATGTAAAACACGCTGGAGGATAAAAAGGTGCTTTTTGTTACCATTTTATCAAAGCTGTTCATCTTCAAGCTGCAGGCAGCATTTTGCTGGAATTGCAGATATTTCTCTGTCCAGGCTCCTTTGTTTGTGCATCTCATTTGCATATATTTATCTCCAGCTGAGGGTGCTTTCTGCTCATTAAGGCCTCCCTTCAGATTATTTCATAAGCCAGCTGCTAAGAGGGATTTCACCTGTGGTGACTGAGAAAAGAGGGGTGAAAAACTAAATTCTTCATAAAAAGGAAATCTTCTGAGTCTCTTCCCCTATAAATGGGCACCATTTGTGTTAAACAGCCTCTTGTCATGATAGATGCCTCCAGAGGTCAGGGGTTAAAGTTGATTTGAAGGTCAGCAGTAAAACAACAGATAAACCAGACGCCAAACTGGTTCCTTAGCTGTCGGTGGGAGCTGTGGTACAACCAGGTCCTGAACCTTTTTCAACCTCTAATAAAACAGGGGATGAATCTGAAGTGGATCAACCAGGCCCCTGAGGAAGCAGCCAGAAAAACACAAATAATATCAATATCAGGCAGCCACGGGAAACAATGGGCATTTCTCCCTGCTACATGCATGCTGCTATTGTTTCAAGGGCTGGGGAATTAATTCCACTTATTTATTTAAGGCGTGTCAACTCACTGCCTAAACCTGTTTCAGTGTCAAGATGAATAAAACTTTTATGGCTCATAAAATAGAGCCATTCATCTCAATGTTCTTTGTGGTGCATGTATTTTTTTTTTTTTTTTTTCCTGGCACACTGAGCTAGGCCTCTGCTCTGAAATGGTTACATCTGAACCCACTGTTGCTATGATCCACACCATATTAGAGAAAAAAAATATTTCATTGGTGAATGAATCTCAGCAGAAATGACACAGGGAAGCTGCCATGCAATCGTGGCCCCCCATCTAAAATTCTCCTAAATACTCTTCATAAAGTTGCATCTGTTCTGAGTATGCATTATTTACAAAGCAGAAATTTCATTATTTTAGAATAAAGTTCAAAAATGATAGCAATAAGAAATGAGTTTCCTAGAGTATGACGTTTTTCATTTCACTTTAGGAATGTAGCCTTATTAGGGGCAGCTTTTGCCATTCATCACTTTTTGCCCAAGTTTTCACTGTTATAGCCTCAGCTTATACCGATGTAATAACCAAATGCCTTCCTTAACTCTCCTGTTCTGAATTTTATGTTTGATTTTAAGCATAAAATGGAATACATAAATGGAAAAGAAAATGCGTTTATGTGAATTTCATATTATAAATTTTTCCAAGTTCAGTTGTGGAATTAATTTTTCTTTTGATTTTCTGACAAATGATTTTAATAATAACAGAGTACTAGTAAACAAGTTAGCATTTATAGAGTGCCACACACATTGCTCAGCACATGCATTTTCTCATGTAATCATTAGTTATAATTCAATTCGAGCTACATTTTATACAACATATTTTAGTTAAAACAAAAAGTGCCAATCAAACAATATCATAATGATAAGCAGATCCCAATAGCTTTAAGAGATAATGTTATGGAAATATGATTGCTTTATATTAAATTGGGTAAAAAAAAAAAGCATTTGGTTTTTCACAAAATTTCCAGTTACACCCTCATTCATGGACATCACAGATCTTTGCTTTATTCCAATGTAAATTGATTTGTGGAAGATATCATCCGATTGCTTCTTTATACCCATTTTGATATAAAGTAATTGAGTTCCACTCACAATGTTGTCCTAGATGCTTGGCTTATGAGTTCTCTAAAGAACATTGTAGCCTTTATTTATGCTGGATTATTTCTGATTTAGTCAGTTGGTAGGTCAGGAATTTTCCCCACGATCTCAAGTTTTTCCAGTAAGTAGATTATTTGAGAAGGCCCAAACAGAAGTTAAGCTTTCATAATTTGCTGGTGCACAAAGATATAGTCCTGGGGAAGAGGGATCCAATCTTGGGGTCCAAGATTCAACTTCTCTTTACTTCCCATTTGAACTGGTATATGCGCCTATTGGAGGTACTGGTCGCTTTATATACAGGTGGCCATTTACAAAGCACCCCTGTTTGAAAATGCAGTTGCTTTCAAGTGAGCCACCAGGCCCTAAGAAAAATACTTCAGTTCATAATTGATTGCATTTTGGTAATCTATAGCAACGTGTTCTCATTTAAGCATGAAGCAGGAGATTTTTCTTCTATAACCAATTACAGTTTTAAAAATGCAACTTGTCTTGCTTCACACAAGGCACTCAACTTGTGGTTGGAGAAATTTTCTGACTTATTAAATGTTGTTTATATCCTCATCCTTGGAGACCCTCTGCTTTCCCAAAGCATTTTATAGCTCCCTCCGTAACTGACTTATCAATTTTCTTTCTGACCTTCTGCATTAAATTTAACCCCACCCTCACCCCCAAACCCAGAACCTCCAACAACTAGACTACAGCAAAAATGTACAGTTTACTCTTTCCAAGTCTGCACTCACATTGCTTGTTTTCCTTTTACTCTAATCTAATCACTAATTCTTGAGCTTGGCCAAATAGTTAAAAATGTTAAGTGCTAGCGAAGCCTTCTAACTCCCCCTCATATTTGTCTCTGTTTATGGAATGGGTCCCAGTTTCCTCCTCTTCTCCTTCAGCCTGGGGTCTTCAGGTCAGAACACTGTAAATACACACAGCCCTGCCTGGACCCATAAATCTGAGCAAAGGGCAGGCTTATATATTCAGATAAGCACAGGAGGGGATTGGGACATGGAAGGAGGGAGAACTAGCAGTTGGAGGCTCTGCAGCCATGTTCAGAGAAAACTGAATAAAAAGGCCAAGAATTCTTAACGGGAAAAAGAAAAAAGAATTTTGTCTCAAAATGTCTCTCCTCATTTCTAATGGATACGGTTGGCACTGCGTCCGCTTTATTTATTTTATTTTTTCCACATTGCTTATATTCATATCCTTACCAAGTATATCATCTTAGAGACAATCAAATTAAACAATAAATTTCATTTACTTCCAATATCCTTTTTTCTTCTTAAGTGTATTTGTGTTTTGACCGTGTGTAGATCTGTGTGTGTGTGTGTGTGTGTGTGTGTGTGTGAGAGAGAGAGAGAGAGAGAGATGTGAATTTGAGTCATTTTACCAGAAGTTCTTCTCTACTGTAATTTTTCAATCCCAAGGTCTTTCACTAAATGACCATGCTGTTAGTCACCACATTGAAGCCCAAAGAAAGTACGTCTCAAGGAGTCAGGAACAATAAAGTGAAAAATAGATAGTTACATATCCTTCAGTCTTCAAGGAGTGTACTTTATTGCTGTTTCAAGAATTATCTGTGAGAATTTTAGATCTCAAAATTTCCATGACTCCTGAAAGTCCATCCTTCTTGGGGAAGGTGCCCCTCTGTGAACACAGATATTGTTGCCATGGAGAATTCTGAGCAGAAGGGCCCTGATGGAGAAAGCACTTCCTACCACAATTCTCCTCTGATTCTTCTTGAGATAGAACGAGTCACACCATAGGTTTGCCTTGGACATTTAAGGCTCCAGGAAAATATGACACTTAATTTGTTTCCAGAGTTTTATAGTATTTTATCTTATATACATTATCTGCGATTTTAATCTAATTCCTCTAGGTTATGCTTTTGGCTACTAACAAAACTTTTTTTTTTCTTTTAAAAGCTTACTCATGTTCCTCAAAAGGAACTTCTTTTCCTGGATTGAGAAACTGGTGAAAATTTCATGTAGTTAAGAGGTTGCTATGGGAAAAAATTGCCAAGAGAATAATTGGGCTGGGAGCCTGGAGTGTTGCCCGTGCTCCAGCCTCACCTTCAACAAATCCCTTAAGTGATGATAATGATAATAATAATTATTACCATTTACTGAGCACTTACTTTTGCAGAGAAATGTACTAGGTGCTTGAGATAGATATTAATTTTCATCTTTGCAACAAGTGGTAAATGAAGTACTATAGTTTCCACTTTACAATGAAATAAAAAAAAATCTGCTTTGAAAGGAAAGAAACATCCCAGAATATCCAGCTAAGTGAGAATTTGAATATGGGTCTGGCTCTAGAGCTCTCTTCTGAGCTGCCTCTCCTATCCTTGGGTTCTTGCATCTTCAGAATGAGGGTCTTGGGTAGAACCATGACTGTTGAACAATGATATTTCATGTCCAGGTTGATTTTTCTCCAGCTTGTGCCTCTCCTGAGCTTTGCATTGGCATTTTCCATAGCTCCCTGGCTTTCAAAGACCTCCTGGACCACATGTCTGATATTGAACTCTTTCATTCTTTTCCTGACCTGCTTCCCCTCTATGACCATGTGGTCTTTAATGGGAGTGCCCTCTACTCCCTAGTCCTGCTGAAGTTTCCCTAGCGGCTTCTGCTCTCTCCTCTTTTACCTGCCAGGACCATCAGTCAGCCTGGCCCAGTAGTGACCTGTGCCTGACCTCACAGACTAACTACCTGGGTTTGAATCCTAGTTCCCCCATTGACCAGCTCTGTAGGATTAGATGTTACTTCATGCCTCTGCACCGTGATTGGTAAAATGAGTGCTGAAATACAACTTGTTCTCCAAGGTAGTCTAGTTCAGACTCTGCTTGACTGAACTATTCAAACAGGCTTCAAGTTTGTTTCTGTAGTTAGGCTCTCCCTTCTTTAATCCAGCCTCCTGGATTACAGAATAAAATAATTAATACATATGGTACTTTCCTGCTTACAAATCTTTAAGACTTCTATTACACTGGAGTCTAACTTTTGACTTTAGCAAAGGCTTTCATAATCTGTACCCAACTGGCTCTTCTGGGTCATTTTTTATCATATCCCCTAAGCAATTGGCATGCTCTAGCAGCAAAATAACAACAACAACAAAAAGAAAAGAAAAATTATGCATGTGTTATTCTTTTATGTGTCCAGGAATGCTCTTCTTTTCCAAATCCATGCAGTGAGAGTGCATGGCTCTGTTCAAAGTCATCTTTGTTGTTATTTTTCTTAGGAAGCAGAAATTGAGTTTGTAACTTCTACAGTGTATTTAGAATCCAACCTGTTGTGTGGTACTGTATGCATTGTAATTATTGGTCTATCACTAGGCTATGGACTCTCATGGGCAGCAAAGTGTCTTGATAGCTTTTGTTTTAAGATCGCACATATAGTGGGAACACCTCAAATTTAGATTAATATATAAAATATCATTCTTCATTCCAAAACATATGACTTAAATACATGTACATCAAATGACTGTTATGCTGTTAATTAGTCAAATTAACTCCTGTTAGCTTAAGATACTAAAGGCAGTCACCTTGTAACAAAATTAAATTAAAAACACAAGCACAATTTTATTGTTCTTTTTTTTTTTTTTTTTTAAATATTTATTTATTTACTTTAGTTGTACACAATGCAATGCATTTAGTTTACGTGGTGCTGAGGATCGAACCCGGGCCGCGCATGCGAAGCGAGCGCTCTGCCGCTGAGCCACAACCCCAGCCCCTATTGTTCTTAACTATATCTAAGATTAAGCCATCATCTTTTTCTCTGTATTGTTTTACATTTTCTAACACAAGAATATCTGAGAATGGAAATCCTTTAGAGCATTATATTTCACACAGAGGACCTATACTTAATACATTTCATTAGAGAAGGAGCCTGTTTTGTCTTTATGGACTCTTACTCCAAGCGCAGTATTTCACAGGAGACAGCACAATGATTAAGATCATAGGCACTGGAGCCAGAGTGCCTGGGTTTAAATGCCAGTGCTGCCACTTACTAGCTTTCAGAACCTCTTCTCTCATCTGTAAAATGGGTGCCATAGTCACATTCATTGCAGAGAATGACTAGGGGAATCCAATTCATTAATGCATCTAGCCTTGAAGAGAGCCTGACTTAGCCAGGCGCAGTGGCTCATACCTGTAATCCCAGCAATTTGGGAGGCTGAGGCAGGAGGATCCCAAGTTCAAAACCAGCCTCAGCAACTTAGCAAGTCCCTAAGCAACTTAGTGAGACCCTGACAATAAATAAAGGAGGGGGTGGGGTGGCTGGAAATAGAGCTCAGTTGTTAGGCACCCCTGAGTTCAATCCTCAGTACCGAAAGAGTGGGGGAAGAAAGAGGGGAAGGGAGAGAGAAGGAGCCTGACTTATAATAGGTGCTTTATAAACATGTCCTGGTATGCGTTTGTTTTTAAGAGGTGTCTGGGTGTCTGGGCTCCTGGTAGAAAGGTGAGGGAAAGATACAGAGAGTTGGCTCATTCACCCGTGCAAAGACTAGTTTATCCATTTCAGGTGTCACTCCAACACTTTAGTAATTCAGTGCTTCATTTAGTCATTTGACACCTGGAACTAAATCTAGGAGCAAACCTTATATTTAACTTAGCAATTCAGACAGATATCTCCAGAATTGTCGTGCCTGGGTCTGCATCCTAGCTCTGTGACATGCTGGCTGTGTGACCTTGGGAGAATGTTTCATTTCTATTACATTGTTATATTCTGTTTTCTGGCAAATGAGGAAAAAGAATAAAGTTTACCTTCTACTTGTTGGAGAAGTAAATGGGAAAAAAGTCACTCAACATGCTTATCACAGTATCTGGCACATAGTAATACGTGTCATCTACTGTTTTCCTGTTGTACGTATTACTGAGATATTTTTATTACATGATATATCTTTTTCATATACTTTATTAATACATAGTTCATACCTCTGGAACAGTGTAATAATATTTACATAGTTTCAAAACAATAGACTGGGCAATGATATACTCACCACCCCACATTAAAAAATTCTGCAGCTGGTTCCTTAGAGGTCCTGCAAAGCCTTCCTAAGCACATTCCCACCTCTTTCCTTAGGGGTTTACTATTCTCCCCACCTTTGGATCATCCTATACCTGCTTAATTTCATAATTTTAGTTATTTCAAGTATGTTACTAAATAGTATATTATTAGATTTTTGTCTTATAGTATTAACAGAATGGTAGTATATATATATTTGTATCTTGCCCTTTGTATTTACAGATGTAGCTGGATTGATGTGTGTATTCTAGTTTATTCCATGTCAGTGCTATATAGCATTTTACTATAGTAACACCTCACAATTTATTTTGTAATTTTTTTCTCTTGATGGCAACTGGATATTTATTTATTTATTTATTTATTTATTTATAGCTGTTACAAACGTGGCTGCACAGAACATTCTTGTCCATGGGTCTGGGGTACACATGAAGGACTGTAAGACTTTCTTTAGAAAGTCAAACCTAGGAGTGGAATTGCTACATTATTAGATCTGTGAATATTTAAATTTACTAGGTAATGGTAAACTCTTTTCTGAGCAGCAATGCACAAGGAGTTTTTGACAGAAGATTGTTACATAAATATTTTGGGTCTTTATAAAAATCACTCTGTGTGGTAGTAGTCTCCCAGATTTTATAGTTCAATATTAAATCTAAATCCTCCCTGAGTATTTATACCCTGGTGTGGTTCCCTCTCACCAATGCAGGTCTGTGTTACCAATAGGATATGGTAAAAATGATGGTGTGATTAAGTTACAAAAGACTATTATTGCTTTTGTTTTGGACATCCTCCCTCTTTCTCTTCCTTTGGATCCCTCACTCTGAGGAAGCAGCTGCCATATTGTGAACAGCCCTTTGGAGAGGCCCATTAAGGCGAGAAACAGGCTTCCAGCCAACAGCCAGTGAGGAACTGTGGACTGCTGATCACCATGGAAGTCCAGCTCCTTGGGTCTTTGGATGACTGCTGGTTGACAGTTGGACTATAACCTCATAAATAACTTGAACCAGAATTGCCCAGTGATGCTGCACCTGGGCACCTGACCCAAAGAAACTGTGTGAGATTAGAAATGATCATTGTCTTAAGCTAAATTTTGGGAGTAACTTCATATGCAGCAAACATAACTAAAAATAGTTTCCACTAAAGAGGTGAAAATCTCCAAGCTCCCATAAATAATCTGTGAAATTTAAAGCAGGAGATTGCATGAATCTGAAAATAGATAACAAAATGTTGATATACCAACAAATCTGAATGTTATTTTATTTTTACTTTCTAGGTACTGGGGATTGAAACCAGGGGCACTTTACTACTGAGCTACATCCCAGTCCTTTTTATTTTTTATTGTGAGACAGGGCCTCAATATGTTGCTGAGGCTGGCCTTGAATTTGTGATTCTCCTACCTCAACCTCCTAAATCACTCAGATTACAGGTGTGCTCCACCACATCTGGCAGCAAATCTAAGTGTTATTTAGTTGTTCATTAAAAAAAAAAAACACTGTAAAGGTGAGAAAACGAATAATTTGTGCTTCGTAACCTATAAATACATGTGCTTGGTGTCTTTAGATTTTTTCATTGATCTAGATTTATTATAATTATTAGAGTCCTTTTGATGTTTTATAAGTTATTCTTAATGTAAAACAGTCATTATAGATGTCCAAATATGCAGAAATAAAAGAAAAATAATATCTACTCAATGAAGTATTATATGGCCATGAATTTTCTCCCTAAAAGTATTATGACTAGTTTCAGGCAAAGTGTTTAGTGTTATGAACAGTATGTACCCTAAAATAGCATCAAGCCAATTATACAATGACTTAAAGGTGAAAGAGGACATTTTTCAGTTGTGGAATCTGGCAAGTGGTTTTCTTTATGAAACTTTATCTGGATTTTTAAGTTCTCTCTAAGAAACATGTATTATTACTTCTATAATTAGGAAACTGTATTTACTACCTGAAGAAATTATTCTTGATTTATTTTTAGCACTGCAAAGAAATGAGAACCACAAACTCCTACCTTCAGGTTGCTGGGGTCTGGGGGTGGGATGAGGGTAGGAATCCTATCAAATACCTACCAATGATGGAGCATTCTGCACAGGTTCTACTTGGTTTCCCAGGTTGACTTCCTTCCAATCACCCTTTTTTGAAAATAATGATGGTCTTCTATCTTGCAATAATTTCTGATCCTTTTGATTTCTCTCATAGAAATGAATATAATTTATTCTTTTCTTTTTTTGGACACCAGAGCTGCTGGAGACAGCTATAGAATCAGAGGGTAAATTCATAGGCTACTCTAAAATTCCATGTGACTGAAGTTTGAGGTAAGGGCTGCCCAAGACCTTTTTAAATTGGGAAGACTATTTATGTAAGGGGCCCAATGGTGGTGTACTTGAAGAGAGCTTAATGAGGTAGAATGGGATCTGCCTTCATTGCCTGAAAAATGATGTTTCGTGGCAGAATAACTATGAACATTTTCAACACTAGCAAAAAAGAAAAGAGAGTAAAAAATCCTGCAAAAGAGTATTTTAGAATACTGGATATGATCAGTACAAGATATATACATTATGGAAATGGATATGATCAGTACAAGGTATATACATTATGGAAATGTCATAGTGAAGTTCATTAATTTGTACATTGGTATGTATTAATAGCAAAAAATCGTGCTTGAATAAACTGCAAATATATTTTGTGTTTGATTTTTTTCTTAATAAATTTTTTTTTGCCCATTACATTACATTTGGAGAGGACCTTGAAATATGGTATTTAATTTGAAAAGATTAACAGATGTCCCACCACTCAAGGAGAGCTGCTTCAACATACTGGTGTATTTCTTCTGACACTTGTATTCTCTTTGTGCATTGCCATTGCATCCTGTGCTTTTCCCCTTCATACTTTATTATTATGTATCTTCCCTTCCAAACTGTCAGTTCTATGAAGGCAGAGGCTGTGTTTGTCCGGCTTATCCTTTCTTCAGTCTTTAGAGCAAAGTAGGTGCTTAAAAAACATATGTTGAGCAACTGACTTGTTTAGACAGGCCATGGAAAAGAGAAAACCCACAAGTAGAAAAATAAGATAAAGGCAGGCTCTATGCCAATGGACACTAATGGCAATTTGGAGTGTCAGTGTCCTGCTGCTCTCGGTGCTGGGTATCAAAAGGCAGATGGCACTGAGGATGACTATCAAGTGCCCCTGAGTGCTTCAGGGTTTGTGCCAGGAGAAAGTTCAGGGAGGTTTTCTGCAAGGGTGTTTGGTGAATGTCAAGGAAAAACATTTTTTTCTGAACTCCAAAAGAGCAAGCTAGAAAACGGAGCTGATAATATCATGGCTCCTAGCTTTATTTGAACCATCTAATACTAAAGCATATTCACTTCTTAAAACAAGAAACTGTTTTGTTATACCACATACAAAACACCGATCACAAATATTTCATGCAACAAGAGAAAAAAATGTGACTGGTTATAGCAAGCACTGGAATGTATAATTTGGTGACTTTGCAAAGATCCAATTGTTCCAACATCACGTTTCCAAGCATTATTTTATTAAGCATTGCGTTTGTAGGGAATCTCATAGCCAGGATTTATTGTTTGTTTTAGATTTTTTCCAATGCCCTCATCACTGAGGTCTCTGGTTGCATGTGTAGAAGATTAAGAGAGACAATAAACTAGAAAGAACAGACCAAGCAACACATGCTAGACCTAGGCCAAACTAAATAAATACATCTATTCTAAGTCCTGGAGTTCAACAAAAACAGAAACAAATTCTTACACATAAAATAAGTGAAATTTTTGTAAGAGACTTCAGCCTTAATTTGATCTGAGTTGCCTATGTTGTTTACGAAAAGCCGATATTCATGATTCATCTTATATCTTCCAATCACACTTTTGAAAATAATATGGGCCACAGGAAAGCATAACCAAGATATTAAAAGTAAAATTTCCCAAGGTGTGAATTAAGGACAAGGCATGTGTTTCCAACTCAAAGCAAAGGATTTAAAATCCTGTTTGAATCTGCTAGTAATCAAATCTTCAAGAACAAAGTACAGCTACATGCAGTTCTTCCCAGTGTCAGGTTAAAAGCCAGATTCCTTGGTTTCAGTTTCTAGTTGTGTTATGGGACATGGATTGTTTGCCTCTTTGTGCCTTACTTTTCTCATCTGCAAAATGGAGTCAATACCAGTACCCATCCAAGGTTGCTCTGAGTCTCCCAGGAGCTGATGTATGTTAAGTCCTGAGAATAATGACTGGCATGTAGACAGGGTTATATAAATAGCCTTACAGCTTCATCTATTATTGTGAAACAATGAACCAAGCCCTTGCTTACTATTACATTATCATCTTCTTTTTTTATTGTCAAAAGAACACGTCTGTGGGCTTTCACAGCTTTAATCTTTCACATTTGTTCCAGATTCTCCTTTAACTCCTTGTGTAAGAGTGCTTCCCTCACTCTTTGTTTGGCACGTCTGATCTCTTTTGACTTAACCCCTTCTAAGGTAGCATGCTACAATTTGCTGGGACCAGAAAAAGTTTCAAGGGCTTATTTATTCTTTTGGAAATGAGTGTCATTGTATTTCCTGACATTCTAGAATCAGCCATAACACTTGAGAAGACCGGACCCACTTTAGAAATCTATAGGAAAATAAGAGCAACCCCTTCAAATATTTCTGTCCTTAATAAACCTCATTTTATATATATATATATATATATATATATATATATATATATATATATATATATATATTCCCCCCAAGAGTGAAGGCCATTGAAGTCTGCTTTTATTTCGAAATGGAGTATAAACAAAAAATGTTCTGCGTGAAGATCACTGTTGACAAGACCGTGTAACAGTGTGTGACTAAAGTTTATACTCTTTAGTTCCTGCTCATGAAATTGGGGGGAAGAAGAATAAAGGAGACCAGCTCACATGAGGGGGCAATGTGGAGGTGGGGCGGCCTAAGACCTTTTTAAATTGGGACAGGTATTTATCTAAGGGAGCCAATGGTGCTGTAATAAAGAAATAAATGGAATGTAACTTTCCTTTCCTGGGACATCTGAAGTGAGGAACCAGGTGTCCATTTCACTGCTCTTCACTCTGCCATCTCCTGGTGGTGTGGACCAGGTCTCAGGACACAGCGGGATCCTGCACCCTAATGTTCTACCTGCTGTGCAGGCGCTGATACTGGACTGATGGCCTCAGTCCCAAGCCTCAGCTGCCTTGGCTGTATTGTGGGCTGTCTGTATTTGTGAGTCCCATATCTGTGGACTGCAGACAGAAATTGTCATTAGGCCTATGATGTCTTCATCTGTACTAAACATGTACAGACTTCTTTTCCTTTTCATTATTCTCTAAACAATGTAGCATAGCAAGTTCTTACATTTACATTGTATTAGGTATTGCAAGTAATTTGGAGATGATTTAAAATATATAGCAGGATGTGTTTAGGCTACATGTAAATACCAGGTTATTTTACATAAGGGACTAGAGGGTCCACAGATTTTAGCATCCACCAGGTGTCCTGGAACCAGTCCCCTACGGACGGATAGTGAGGGAAAACTCTACCCTGTGAGCTGTACAACCATGCCCATGTCAAAGCAGGGACCTGGTCCAGCATCATTGTGAGGTCCCACCTGTAAGCTGCCTGGTACCGTAACCCGGGAAAAAATCTCGGAGGCAGAGTTAAGCTTTTACTACTTTTACTTCTACTTTCTGTCTTCCTCAGGAGCCTCGGCCTAACTCTGACCAGTCATTACTTCTTCTATCTGGTTTCTCTTCTGTCTTCTATCTGGTTTCTCTTCTGTAACCGCTCTGCCTACGTTCTGGCCGCTCTGATTCTTCTGACCGACCGAGTGACTGCCCGGCTGACTGAATTCTCCGTTCTCCTAACTCGGACCGCTTTCACCCGGTTATATACCTTCAGGTTTGCGGGTGCCTACAGGTGCGTCACATACATATCAGGTGGAACTTATGGCTTCCAGCTAGCTACAACAGCCCTTCCTAATTAGGGCTCCTTCACCCACCCAATTCTTAGGTCCATGATTTAGTGTATTTAACTGGGAGGGCATTGTGACCTCTCCAACTTGCTGCATCATTTTTAAAACCCAGCACTCAAGGAAGTCTCATGCTGTGGACTTTTTTGGGGATTGTCTTGCCTTTAGCTATGGGCCAGCCCATAGTGATCTTTCTAAATGCCATTTGGCTCATGGTGTTTGTTCCTGTATAAAATCCTTGAGTTATTCTTCCTTGAGCATGGAGTAAGATACCCATGCTTGTGTGGCCCTTATTACCCTTCACAATGGATCCCTGGGGTCTGCCATCTCTCAGAGGTATCCTAGGCCCTGAAGCTAATGAACTTGACACTTCCCCTCATTTGCTGTCTTTACCCCATGCTTTGCCTTTGGATGGATTTTTATTTCTTCTGACAGTAAAACATTTCTTTGTTGTTATTGGTGATTTTTTGGTTGGCTAAATTTTTCTCTTCCTATACATTAATCTCAGGTGTCTTGTCCTCTGGGGGACTCTGTCTTGAACTGTAAACTGAGCTAGATAGTCCCCTTTGTACCCATCTGGCACTCAGGACTTCCAATGGCAGCATTACCCATGCCACGTTGTACCTGCCTTTTGGTAATCATGTTGCCCACTGTTCTGGAAGCTTCTGAGGGAAGGAACTGGGTCTTTCATATTGGCAAACTTCAGCACCTTACCCAGAGCTTTTTATATAGTAACAAGGTCAATAAATGCTTTTTGGATAAATAAATGAATAAAGCTTGTGTCTGACAAGATCATCTCCTATATGATAATTAGGGACACCATAAATCTAGAAAGCATTATAATTTTAGGTAGATTTATAGCTAGTGGAAAGCTGTTCCCAACGAATTTAGGGATGGCAGGTCTAAATCAGTCGATAATTGTATGATGATTTATAAGAAATAAAAGGACGTGCAGTAAGATGAAGAAGCTGTGGAGTTTGGAAAGGGGTTTTCAGGAGGCAGCACACCTAAATGATTCAACTTTAAATCTGATGAAGTATAAAATTCTAATTTTAGGGCCAAAAAGTTTATTAAATGAATACAAAATGTAGGAGGAGAACTTGACTGCAAGTTCAAAACAAGCCAAGACTGTGATAGAAACTGCCTAAAAGTTTTACATTATTATTACTAGCTGTTTACTGAGCAGCAAGAGTCTCTTAGGCATTTGTATTAGATGCTATCAATTCAAAACCTCATACAATTCAACCATCACAGGATCTCTATGAGATAGGTAGCATAAGCCCCTTATTGTGAATGAGGGGACTGAGGGTAAAGGGAGACTAAATGACATGCTCAAGTTCACACAGCTTGGAAGAGACAACACAGCCTGGTGACTTTGCAAGTCACTGATCAAAGGAGGGTCCTCCTCCCTTCACCCCAAACCACCAGATCATGAGAGAAGATGGACTCCATTTTGAGTGCTCCTTTTCTCCTTGGTACTGGAGTTTAAACCCAGGGATACTCAACCATTGAGCTACATTCTCAGCCCTTTTTTATTTTGAGGCAGGGTCTGAGTAAGTTGCTGAGGCTGGTCTCAAACTTGCAATCCTTTGCCTCAGTCTCCTGAGTCACTGGGATTACAGCTGTGTACCACCATGCTCAGCTGGACTGTCCATTTTTAAGATACTTATGGAAAAATTCTTACAGAACATTTTGAGAAGGGAAGCTAAGGAGGATTTATATAGGACAATCACATCTTCCTCAAATTAGTGAACCAACAGATGAACACACAAAGAAGTCACACAGATAGAAATCCATTCGCCACCCCCCACACACACCAAGGGAAACTTGTGCTCTGATTAAACAGATGTTCTAATCTTGTCCCCAGCCCCAGCACTAAATGTAGCTTCCAGAGTTGTGGGCCAGGCCTGGTTGGTCAGCTCCCCACAGGGAGAAAACCAGTCTCCACAGGAAGTTCCCAAGCAGAGGATCCTACAGGCCCTTAAGCCATTCATTCATGCTCAGCCATTCCGTAATCAGGCAAGCCATGCCCCTCCGATGGGCAGGAATGAGTCAGAGAGAAAGCTTTAGAGTGACTCTAAATCTCAGAGACACACAAATGCAGAGAATAAAATCCTGGTCCCTAGCCACAGCCAGGATGCTGACATATCATTGAGATCAAGGGGTGGAAGGACTGATGTGAGGGCTGAATTTATGTGTCACATTGTCTAGGATATGGTGCCCAGATGTTTATTCAAAACACCAATTGGGATGTTGCTGTGAAAGTATTTACATCAGCAGACACTGAGTAAAGCGGATGTCCCTCCAGTGTGTCACATCTTATGAACGGAAGGCGTTGGGAGCAAACACTGAGGCTTCCTGAGGAAGAAATACTCCTCACGACTTCCGTATTAACTCTTAGATGAATTCCCAGCCTGCTGGCCTACACTGCAAATTTCAGACTTGTTATCCCCCCAAATTGTGTGAGCCAACTCCTTAAAACTAATCTCTCTCTTTCTAAACACACACAGACACTGCATAGGTGTACTTCTATCTCCTTTTGGTTTTGTTTGTCTGGAGAACTTTGACTGATAGAAGTGGAAGCGGGGAATCTGCAGCTGAGGAGTTAGGATGGTGGCCCTGGGACACAGCTGTGTTCACGTTTCTAACAGGTTCACATAAGACAAGCTATTGGGCTTATTTAATGTGTCCTATCACTGTGTTTATCTTGAGATGCTTTTAGCATTGGAAATGGTTTAAATGGAGCATGATGACCCTGGTCAGTGGTGCTAGAGAAGAAATGCTCCTGCTATGAGAAGGTGGCCTCAGATGGCTGGCTGGGAGGGTCACATCATCTGATTTAAGGATAGTGACACTAGCTTATGTTTCTGTTAAATAATTCTACTGGCATCCCTCACATTTGGATGTTTATGAAGTTCTTCGTGTCTATTAGTTTATTGTTTTTCCCATCATGTCTAGAACACATCTAGGCAATTATGGAATTGAATTGAGAGTGTAAAAGTGGCAAATTAGGGACCAAATTTCAGCTTTGAATTGACATGTATTTCTCTTATTTTCTTCACATGCTTTGTCCCTATACACTATTCTTTCAAAGTATTCATTTTTTATGACCAGCATATTAGTAATGTCTTATTATTACTTGGTTATTTAATTATAAAATTAAAATACATAGCTCATAGGATTTCTGACCAGAACTAAGCAAAAAATTAAAATACAAATGAGAAAATAACCTAATTTGTAAATAACATTTCTCTGAAATCAATTATCTTATTTTCATAGGAAACACAATTAGAAGGAGAAATCTGTCTGTTAAATTTAACCCAAAGAATAAAAGAGTTATTGGACTATAAAAAAAAAGTACTGCCTCTTTAAATGCTAATGAACACCAGCTTTATCATTTCTAAAGAAGAGGATTTTTGCCTTTATTTTTTTCTCTTCCATTGAAAAATTTTACTGCCTTCTGCCTGGCAAAGGGACATGGCTTGAGTCTGAGATGTGAGACCACATAAATAGCTGATCTAGAAATTTCAAGTCAGTTTCATCCTCTTTCCTTTGAGTATAGTTACATGCACTCCCCTTTTCTCCTTGAATTATCTGTCAACACCCTGGGTCTTGCCAGTGTTGATATAGCCATCTTGTCATGCTGGCTGCTTAACTTTGCGCTCTAAGAGGAACAGGGGAGTCTTTTTGGAGTCCTGACACCATTCCCCTGTTCAGATCATCTCGTGGGACAGAGAACAAGAGCCTGGGCTGAAGGTATCACAGGAAGTTGGAGGCTGAGGGTATTAACAAGCCTTGTTCTTGATATTAATGTTGAAGATGACTCTAGTGAATTCTAGCGGAGCACTGTGGTGACAGACACCATCTCTTTGGAAGAAGCATCCACCCCTGTAGCACTGCAAAGGTCGTGCCTGGTGGACCTGAGATCCCCATGTGGAGTTCATAGCAAAGGTCATGGAAGTGTGGTCCATTGGATCTGCAGCATCTGCATCCCCTGGGAACTTGCCAGAAATACAAATTCTCAGGCTCCAGCCCAGAGCTGATGACTCAGAATATTAGGAGGTGGGGCCCAACAGGCTCTTGAACAAGTCTCCAGGGCATTCTGATGCAGTAGTTCTCAAACTAGTGGTTTATAGCACACAAATCCAGATACAGGAATATTTAGGGTCCTCAAGATAACAATCACGTTTTTTTTTTGTGGAATATTTCTTCAGTATGGAAGGCTCTGGAGATGTTGAAATAGTGACTCTGTGCCCGTGTGTGTGTGTGTGTGTGTGTGTGTGTGTGTGTGAGAGAGAGAGAGAGAGAGAGAGAGAGAGAGAGAGTGGTGGATGGTGTTTGGTGGTAGAAGGATCTAGGAAGCAGGACATCAGCAGATCCTAAAAACTATTGCCATTGGTGTGTGGATCAGCATTCCTGGACAATTTTCACTCTGGATCTCCAAGGTTTCATGGAATAAAGATGGCAGGCACCAGTTGGACCTTGGTACGATGTGGTATTGTGGTGTCCAGGTGAGGGCAGGCTGGGGTTCTCTAGAGTGGGGTGCACTGGCCATTTCATATCAGGGAGGACTAGACTGGGTTGGAAGGACTGTGCTCAAGCCCCAGGCCATGCCTCACTTGGATGTGTGGCCCCAGCATGTCCCATGCTCTCTGGACCGTGTGTGGTAAGTAGGCCATATGAGTGGCCATCTTAGGGAGGAGGCAGTGATGGTGCTGGCCACACACATCTCCTTCACTCCTCCTCACTTGCTGTTGTCCTTCCAGGAAGTGCCTCCCCTACCAGAAAATAGCATTTGTAAAGCAAAACTGATCCGGGTGCAGGGATGCACGCCTGTAATCCCAGGAGGCTGAGGCAAGAGGATCCAAGTTCCAGGCCAGTCTCACCATTTAGAGAGACCCTGTCTCAAAATTAAAAAAATTAAAAATGGGCAGTGGTAGAGTGCCCCTTGGTCTAATCCCCAGTACCTAAATAAACAAATAAATAAAACACAAGTGAATGATTGCTGGGTTCACTTTCAGCTCTAAAACACCACAGGACAGGCCTTGGCTGTGTCTCAACACAGCAGCCTGTGGTGATAGGCTTCCTCTGTTGTTTCAAAGGGCTGGCGCCCTCCTCTGAAGATTTGTTTTCTGGTGGTGAGCTTAGCAATTCTATTTTTTCTCCTTAATATATTTTCTTGCACAAAGAACAAATGCCCCAAGTACAATTGCACCCAGATTACCAGAGTCTCAACTTAAACATTACCAAAAGCTATAATTTTGAAATTCTTTTATCTATCCCAAGCTAATAGCAGTTTTGCATGTCTTTATATTGTTTTCATCTGTTTCCTTAGTCCCCCTCCCCTTTAGTTATTGTTTCTGTAATATGTGCGGGCTTGTTTAATTTTAGTGCTGAGTTTGGGATATGGAAAAGATTATTCTTAATTATATTACTTATTTATTGAAACATAATATATTTATATGGACCTTCTGTGCTACAGAAGCAGTGTGCTGTTTTGTGAAGATGTTGCCGGAAAGTTGCCCGAGCGAGGATCTGAATTAAACAGGATTTGAATCTAAAGCAACCCAGGAAGGATGGATCTTCCAGAACCTCTAGGCTGACTTCTCAAATGCTTCCTTCCACATGAGACATTCACCTGAATCTGTAGCCACCCAGTTCAGTGCTATTTTTCTACAGTTCAGTGACTCCGTTTGGCCTCTTCTAAAGCAATCACTCCAGAACTTGGGGCTCCACTAAAGGTTTTCCTTCCCAGGGAGATTAATGCCCACAAAGGCGGGATGAATTGATGGGGGCATTTTTCCTTTTCTTGGTCTCGTGATTACAACCCTGTTCCATAAACTGCACTAGGTCAAAACATAGCCCAAATGACTTTAAAAAGATATAATGTTATTGAAAAAGAGAAAGTAAATCCTTGACCAACTATTACCAAATAGGAAAAACAAATTCTATGTCTTTGAATTTCTCACTTTGTCAATGAAATTATCAACCTCAACTTCCTCCATATTTCTTCATGATGTGCTGGTGGTAGGTCAGGAGTCAGAAGCTGCCTGCTTTGGCCATCACTGTAGAGCTCAGACGCCATGCTGCTCTGCAATTACAGTGGGACTGGCTACATGATTTGTGGGCGAAATGCAAAATGAAAATGTGAGGTGCCTTGCTCAAAAATTATTCAGGGTTTCAGGATGGAGATAGTAGAGCACATGCTGAACCCTTCTGAGTTTGGGGGGGCCTGTATAACTGCACCAGCTACATGGTCATGAACTTTCCTGGTTCAAGGAGGGGAAGTGCCCATTTCCTTCTCTCCTGTTCTTCTGCCTAAGTCATTTAGATTTGTCTGAGAGGTCTGCATTCAATTCTTCCAGCTTAACTGCCTCTCTCTTTTTCACGTTCCTTTCACATTTGAGATGATCTCTAAGCAACATGTTCTCTGCAGGGCCAAGTAAGTCCTATTGTCTACGAGTCCTCAGAGGCCAACGAAAGCCATCAGAGGGACCACAATGAGCAAGTCTCGGCTCCGGATGAGGTTGCTCTGCCCCGGCTGAGAGAGCTGCTTTGCAGATTCTCAACCACTTCTCCAACTATGGAGTTTGTTTTCCCTTTGAGTCTGACAAAATCCTTTATAATTCTCTTTAGATGTTCCAGGGCTTTTTTTCATATAATTGGTATCAATGCCTGCCAAATGCCTTAGCTCTTTCTTCCTTGTCTTTACTGTAAATACTTTCCTGACTCCTCAGCAGAAAGATTACAGCTAGGTTGGGCGTGGTGGCACACGACTGTAATCCCAGCAGCTCAGGAGGCTGAGGCAGGAGGATTGAAAGTTCAAAGCCAGCCTCTGCAACTTAGCGAGGCTGTAAGCAACTCTGCAAGTCCCTGTCTCTAAGTAAAATACAAGAAGGGCTGGGCCTGGGGATGTGCCTCTGTGGTTAAGTGTCCCTGAGTTTAATCTCCAGCACCAAAAAAAAATAAAAAAATAAAAAAAAAATAAAAGAAAAAGGAAAAAGAAATATTATAGCTATACATAGTAACAAAATCTCTATAGCTATCTGGTTTTCTTTATCCTTGTGTTTTCAAAAAATTCCAAGTCTCACTCTGTCAGTGTCTAATTGTTCTGATATGATTTTTTAAAAGGAAGCATGTTACCTATTCATAACTTTTTCTATAAATGTCTACCTGCTCTCCCCAGTCCCAGTTGCACTGCTGATTTCTGATTTAAAAAAAAAAAAAAAAAAAAAAAAAAAGAAGAAGATGGAAACTGGAACTCATAGTTGGCTCAGTTATCACTTTGCCAAAAAATGGGAGCATTTTGACTTTGTTACCTGTAAAGCAGAGGGGGTCATCTTTGTGAACTGGAGTCCACCCAAGTAGTAGTATTGCTGACAGTGGTCTCCATGAGGCAACGAAGTTCACAGATGTTAGTTTAAATGGCAAAAGTTTAATTAAGGAAATTCCTGAATCGAGTTTGGGACTTCTGAATTACTCTGCTACAGAAAAATTAACAGATGCGTGGGAAAACGAAAATAAAATGCCAGAACTGTGAAGAGCACATCTCTGTGGTCTGTTCAATGTTACTCCTTGTCTGGGAGGAACACTTGGAATTTCCATTTCTGTGAGTGGGGCCCCTCTCTCTCTGTACCTTAAATTCCTCCTGGTGACAGGTAGAGTGTGGTAGTGGCTGTACATCTAGGCAGAAGAATCAGAAGATGTAGTGTCTGCTTCTCTTTGCTTTCTTTGCTTATTAATTCCTACATGGTTTTGTTCAGATTAGATCTCTTGATTTCCACATTTAAAAGAATGATAATTATATATGTAATCATTGGTTATTTTAACTTTGTGGAGAGATAAGTTATGTGGATGGAGGAAATATCTCTGAGAGAATTTAGAAATATTTCTAAGAAATATTCTTTCCTTCAAATGCAATTGTTTTCCTCTCTAGATCTTCTTGTCAAAATGTCCACTAATTTCTGTGTTATTTTGAAGGACAGGACAGCAGGATTCAAAGATTTAGTGTGCACATTTTTTTTTTCAATGTATAAGTAAATGTGGACTTGGATTTTAGATTCATGGCTTCTTGAAGAGAAGTTCTCCAGAGCCTTTGAGGGTGGATTCCTGGTCCCAATACTCTGGTGTTGTAGGTCTCTTATGAGAATGTCTAGCTAGCACCCTGATTTGTTGTCCTTGTTGAAATGGTTCTTTTCTTTCTTATGGTGCTCCAGGAATTTTCCTGTGTACTTGATTTTAAAAAAGTAAATCAATGGAGTGGAGGCCACTGGGCCTTTCTGTAGATTGTTTTCTTATTCCTGAAAATTGTTGTACAACTTCTGTTCTGATGATAACCTTGAAATAATACTGAAAGGGACCGTCCCTGTCTGCATTGCTCTAAGTCAGCCCTTCGTTTAACTCTAGCTCCTCAGCACTATGGGGCTCTTCCGAACCCTAGGGGAGCAGATCTCATCCTTTCACCCTTCTTTCTTCTCTCCACAGCGCCTTCAGATCTTTTTGCTGATGTGGGACAATTATAGGTTGTTTCACCAGAAAAAATATCTTCCTCATAAAGCTTCATAGCTTTGCATCCTTTCTCTAATTTCCACAGGCTCATCCAGTAATTTCTTTTCTTTTTTTTCCCAGTCCTCTAAATATTTTCCCCCCCTCTGGTATTTCTTTTCTTTTTTAAAAATTTATTTATTTTTTATTCTAAGTTGTTAGAAATGACAGCAGAATGCATTACATTTCATATTATACTTATAGAGCACACTTTTACATATCTCTGGTTGTATACAAAGTCTTAGACTCTTTTCTCTCTGTATGAGAATGTTTAGTCTGCTCGTCTTCTTGACATCTCTTTCTTGTGCTCTTTTTTGACTTATTGAAATTCTCACTTCCTGGGAGAAAGAGTTGTAGAGTGACAAGAGAAGGCATGGAATTTGGAGATTTTAGATTTCAGATTGCCTATTTTAGCAGCGAACTGTGAACATTTAAACAATCTTTTGCTCAGTTTCCTTAGTTGCAAATAAGAATAGTAAATGGTACTTTCCCTCAGAGGCACTGTGTGTGGACTAGTTAAGATAATAAGTGCCAAAGTTGTTTGGTGATATTTTTAAAAGTGTGCTCATTCTTATTTCAGCAGATTATTTATCATCTAATTTTGACTTTGATAGATTTTCCCATTTCATGCAAGTAATACATAGCTTATTTGTTGTTTACATTTAATTATTGATTCACAAAATGTGTATTTACTCTCTTCTATGTTAATTATTGGTACCAAGCCAGGTTTTGACCTCCCCCTCCCCAAGGAATATGGGGTTGGAAATAAAAGCCAAAATTATATGGAAGAGACTTTAACATAGTTCAGGTCCTAAATTATGCTAATTAACACATTTGTTTGCCTTTGGAACATCTGGAAGAGCAACTACATACTAATTCTCTTAAAAATGATTTATTTAAACATTTGTGGAAGATTCAGGTGTGTGATTTTAATTGCACAATTAATTAATTATTGGTGAGGTCCTTTTATTTCTTCTTAGTAATCAACATAATAAAATACTGTAGTATAAATTATGGTAGAAAAGAAAATTAATAAATGTGTAATTGCAGTTTTTATATTTGTTCTAAAAGTGTGTTTAAACAATTTATTTTTTATGTCTACTGGATTTTTCACTTCTTCCTCTCCCTTCCCTCTATCATTTTGTCCCTCCTTTCTTCTTTCATCTTTCCTTCTTTTCTTTCCTTGCTTCCTTCTATTTATATAAACAAAACAGTAACGAGAACAATGTACTTAAGTTGTACAAAGATAAAAACAAGGAGATGGATAACAATAGCAAATCTGAGCTTTGCCTACAAATTAATTGGATAAGCAGAAAAAATTATTGATCTTATATTTATGTAACATATACATGTATGTGGTTATGCATGCACATAAATGTGTTTGTGTTTGTTTATAATTTGTCACGTTCATTGTCAGAGTAGGGTTATTAACTTCTGACATCTTACTGATGGAAATGTAATTTTCTTACATAACATTTCTTATCTTTTTAGAGTAGCTCTTCTTGATTTTTGTAGGACTTTGAATGAACTTATTAATTTTCAGTTAATAAAATGTGAGTGTGATGTCCTTCTAATCTTGCCAGTGGTCAGTGTAATCACCTGTGGAGAACCACTTGAAGATCACATCTGCCATCTTCCAGGGCAGTAGGTATCTAGGCTGCCCTCTCTTAGCCTTTTCTTGGATGAAGACTTCAAAGGTTTCTGGTAAAATGCAAATATGCTCTTGGGAAAAGCATTCCATAA
Source organism: Tamias sibiricus (assembly GCA_025594165.1). NCBI lineage: Eukaryota > Metazoa > Chordata > Mammalia > Rodentia > Sciuridae > Tamias > Tamias sibiricus. Next base: position 39,934,700 of record CM046670.1, on the reverse strand, counting down.
AAACGTATTTACCCACTTATAATTTTACTTGAATGAGGGTCCAGTAGAATAGGAGTGGGGCAAAGATCCAGTAAGTGTGGAATGACAGAGGCTCAGGGGTTCAGAGTGTGGCCCTTACCTTCGGGATGAGCCAGTTGAGGGCCCTGGTGTCTCCTGAGAGGAGGAATATGACAGGATAGGGCACTGGAATCAATCTTTGCCCTTCCCTGTGTAGCTTAGGATAGTGCTAAACTGAATAAGCACATTTATATGAGTCATGGCTGAAGGGTGTAAGTTGTTTTAAGCGAGAGCTTCGCGACTATGCAATTTCCCCTCCCCTGCTGATTCACTGCATAGTATGAACAGTTACTAAAATTTCTGAAGCTGTTTTCTCATCTGCCAGATGTGTATGGTAGTATCTATTTTGTTAGATTGCAATTATGATTAAAGGGAGTAATGTTTATAAAGTGCTTAACACAGTACCGGCCTGTCTTCAATAAGCATCACTAAACTGTATATCTACATGAATATCTTATATTGCTATCTAATTCTGTCTCTTAATATGCCTCCAATTGCATGTAACATAAAAATCTGATTGGAATTAAACTATAAAGACCTAAACCGTAAAGAGACTTATTGGCCCACATAAATGGGAAGCAAAGTTAGGCAGGCCTTGGGATTGGATTGTTTCTGTGATGTAGTAATATTACCAAGGCCCACTCACCTTCCTGTCTTCTCCCTTCTTTTCTGGTGTTAATTTGGTCCCCTGGCTGGCATCTCCTTGTGTCTGGAGATGGCCACAATCCCTTGCTGGGTCTGCATTCTCCCTGCTCCAGAAAGCCTCTCAAATGAAATGAGAATTCTGCTTCCCCAGAATCTCCCTGTGTCTTTTCTTCTCCTGTAAAATATTTTGGAAGAGGGAGGGGGTGAAGAGGATCATCTAGACTTTGAGGGGTTATCTAAAATCTTTTGTCACTGATGATGTTAGGATCAGAACCTAGCTGTCCTGATGTTACACTGAATCTTTTCCTACCTCTTAACACATCCCTGCCTCTTCATATTTTCATAACACTTTTAAATTTTATATCTGGGACAACAGAGTGTCAGAGGTTGCAAGGAATTCCTTCACAGTTACAGAGCTAGTCAGTGGTAAGCCCAGAATTGCCACCATCATTAAAGGCACCAAGGGACAACCGGGTATTAGGAATCAAGTAAGAAAATGAGTGACGGTTGTCATGTTTATGGATATTCATTCACCATTGTTTACAATGACAAATTCCTAGAAACAACTTAAATATCTACCAGTAGGGAAATGATAAAATTCATGATATTTGCAAAATTAAAAACCATGTAGCTCTATAAGTGATGAGACTCTATATAAATGTTCATTAAGCTCTCAGAAAGCTTTTCTTAAAGAGCATGATATTATGCCCCTATTTTTTTTTTTGTGTGTGTATGCTTATAGATACACTTATATTTTCTTATGAAACCATAGACAAGAGTTACCTTAGGGAAGGAAATTAGAATTTAATTGAGACAAAAATATTTTCACTGATAGATTAAAAAAGAAACTATCATATATACTGTGTTTTCACTTAAAAATGCTACTTAAACAAGGAATTAGTCTTTTGGTTTCAGAATTTGGGTGTTAACTTAGAGTCTTATTTCTCAGCCTCATGATCTTAAGCAATACGCATCATTTTTCAGAGTCTTGGTTTTTCTTATGTGTAGACTGAAGATGATGATGTTTATCAGACAAGATTGTTAGGCAGATTAACTGGTACAAGATCTGTGGAAGTCATTTCTAAGCTCTCCAGGGCCATCCAGTTGCTTGTGATTGCTATGTAGCATTATTCTTTATCATGAACCTCCACCCCCATCCCCCACCATCCCACTGCTTCAAAAAAGATGACTTTGGCATTAAATCGTAAATAATCTCCGTAGACTTTCTGGCCAGTCAGGAGCAATGATTGAGAAAGAAAGCTGAGGAATTCAGAGAAGGTGCTGGTTGTAGTCTACCAGTCTTGCACAACTCGATGAGTATTTTATCTGTGTACATGTGGAGTCGATATTCTTGGATCCTAACGTAACTATGGAATGGGTTCTAAATCCTCACTGCTTTCTCATCTGTCCAGAAAGGACGAACAGTCCTAATTTTATTTAGATTCCTTATTTGTCCAACCAGTAGTTATTGGGTATGCACTGCAAGCCAGATCCTGGACTGGGTACTCTAGGTAGTTCACAAAGCCCCAGGAGTTTATAGTGGAGCAGATTTAACAAATACTTATTAACTAACTTGTGTGCACAGTAACCCACACTTTTATTAGACAAAGGTTGTTGGTGAACAGAAAGGTAACTTCTGTGGCTGCAGTTACTATAATACCTCTGAAAGCTGGTTTCAGTTCTTCATTGCTAACATAAAAATGAAGTGCAGGTAACTGCCCAGAGTTTGTGTATACCTTTTGTTTTAGTTAGATTTTTTGTTGCTGTGACAGAAAGACCTGACAAGAACAACTTTATTTATTTATTTTTGGTACGGGGGATTGAACTCAGGGGCACTTGACCACTGGGCCACATCCCCAGCCCTTTTTTGTATTTTATTAGGGACAGGGTCTCACTGAGTTGCTAAGTGCCTCGCCATTGCTGAGGCTGGCTTTGAACTCGCGATCCTCCTGCCTCAGCCTCCCAAGTGCTGGGATTACAGGCATGCGCCACCACGCCCGGCTATCCAAGGGTCTTATCTTGCCTTTTATTCTAGGTCTTTGAGTTTGAACCTTGGCATCTCTAGGTATCAGCAGGCAACAAAGGACCGGGGAGAAGGAGCACAAACAGAGATCCCTGGAGACAAAAAAAGTCGTCTTTTTAGGACTGAGCATTATGGATGAAAACCTGGGAGGAGCAGCAGCTCAGGACTGTCTTTGGATCTCCTTTCATAAAAAGACCATGATTAATACCCAGCGACTTCCTTCCCTTACCCTCGCCCCCACTTGCCTTTTCCCTGAACTTTCCTTTCACAACAGAACTTTACTCTTACAGAGCTCAAATTCAAATAATTCAGGTCTAAAAAAGAAACGTCTTGTTAGAACACAGACATCATTGACAATTAGCCAGGATTCCAAGGAGAAAAAAGGGAGGCCCTGGTAAGGTAAATGCATTTGTGTTTATACAGCATGTGATGTGTTTTGAAGTTCCCCCTAAGGAGAAGGGCCCTCTTTCCTACTTCAAAAGCCATTTTCATGTTTTTGAAATTACTAGAAATTATGGGCTAAACCCCCTTCACACGTAATTTATTTCACCCAGTATCTCATATTTTGTGATAACATGCAAATACCATATGTTGCACTTTCTCTTTATGGATGGAGGAGGGAAAGGAGGCGAACTGGCAGAATTATCACTAGGCACTGCAAAAGCTTCCATTGAAATTCACATTTACCATGGTGACATTTACTAGTTATGGCAGAGCTGATCAACTGCAGATTTTCCTGCTGCTGAGGCTAAATTGCAAGCTGCTCATAATGCCATCAGATGCTGTGGGGTTTTCAGCCAATGAGAACTTTGGGAATGCTTCCCGCCCTCCCTGTTTTCGATTGCAGAAGAGCCCCCATGCCACCATGCGTGCAAAGTCGGCGCAGACTCTACCCTACTTGAACTTGATTGACCTCACCCAGCACTTTCTTGGAATAATATACCTTCCAACATCTTAGGGATTCCCAATACTCAAACCAGAAATCCAAATGTATTCCCAGGGCCTTTTTTTTTTTTTTTTCCCCCTAACAGGTATTTATTTTTCTAAATGAAATGGTCAATATCTAGACATACGTATTATTCATAAGACTGACAGAGAAAGAAAAATCCACATCTTGTATTCTGCTATTGTGTTTCATCAGAGGGAAAAATGTTTTATGCCAGGCCAAGTGAGTCAAAAACACAAAGCTATTATTCAACCCGTGGCTGCTTCAATCATTGCTCCACCAACAATGGTGAAAAGATGTGATTTTACAAGCAAACAGGAAGAAAAAAGCTTGAACCCACCCTGGGAACGTGTTTAAGAAGTTGATTTATGTTTCATGCTGAGTCTTACACCTGCAGTTCAAGCAAAACCCAACTTGGCTGCCCCACAGAGTCTGGTTTATTAGGTATCAAGGAGTCGCAAGAAGCCATGTAATTAAAACTGTAATTAACTGGAAAAGGAAAGTGCCACCTGAGTTTTGAGAGGCTGTCAATTTTATTTCCATTACAGCTCTCCTTCTGGTTCTCCTCTTGACTTTTTATTTTCCTTGGCTTGATAAGAAAACAGGTACACACGACATGCATGTGCTTTTCTGGATATATTAAAACATGTATGCCTGCTTGCATCTTAGGGAAAAGATCACCAGGTTTGTTATCTGTTTCAGTTTTTCCAAATCATCTTGTTTCTAAGAGAAACATTTCACAAGTACAGTATCCAGTACAATAGCTACCAGCCACCTGCAGTGGTTGAGCACTGTGACTGTGGCTAGTCTTTATGCAGCTCAGCTCTAAGTGTCAAATCCACATCAGATTTTGAAGACATAGTACAAAACAAAACAAAACAAAACAAACAAACAAACAAACAAAAAAGCAAAAGAAACCACTAAGAAATATCTCAGTGATACTTTTTATATCAACTGCTTGTCAAATGACATTATTTTGGGTTGTGTAAAATATACACTTAATCTCACCTGTTTTCTTCCTACCTCCCTCCATTCCTTCTTTTCTTTTTTTGTTTTTTGTTTTTTCAGTGGCCACTAGAAAACTTAGGATTGCATTTGTGGCTTACATGATATTTTTACTGGGTTTTTCTGATCTGGAAGTGGGGTACTGCATTTCCTGAGGAACCGTGAAAGTACGCCCTAGAAATATCTTTTCTTGTCCTTTCTGCCATCCCAAGAGCTGTGAGGGCTGGCCGGCATGGAGAAATAGGAGCCCTTGGTGGCAGTGTTCACGGGTGCTGGAACGAGTTATTAAGACACATGTTTGCGATTGCTGGATTGTTCAACTCAATTTCTCAATAAAGGGCTCAAAGGGAGATGTCTGAGCAGCACAAGGAGCTTCAAGGGTCCTTTCTTCTTTCACTGCCCCTTGGTCAACAGAGGTTCAAATGCAACATGAAATAAGTTAGCACCAGAATGAGGGGAGCCGCAGCCTTCCAATGAAGGTACTGAAAGCAGGTTCAAAACCAACATGTGTGCCTTAATTTGTGAATTCAAGTGCTGATAAAACAGTCTTTTGAAAAATGTCAATCCATTTACATCCAATTCTGTAAACATCCATCTCACATTATTACATCATTCATTGGAACCACATCCTATGATATTATTAAGAGGTTATCCTTTGAGGTTACAAAGAGAATTTGTAGGATAACATGATCAATGATGGAATAACTTTAAAAGCGGCTTAGAGAGTGAAGGCTTTTGGGCACTTTACATCTGAAAGAGACAATTTTAAAAATATTATTTTCTTCTTTTCCATTTTAAGGATTGGGGTGTCAGGGGGAGGTAGAAGAGGTACATTGTTTGAACACATTAAAAAAGAAATGCATTGGCTAGGCCCAGCGAAACATGCTTATAATCCCAGCAACTCAGGAGGTCAAGGAAGGAGGATTGCAAGTTTGAGGCCAGTCTCAGCCACCTAGTGAGGCCATCAGCAACTTAGTGAGATCCCGTATCAAAAAAAAAAAAAAAAAAAAAGATGGAGGTGCTGTGCTGAAGATATGGCTCAGTGGTTAAGCATGCCTGGGTGAAATCCCTGGTGCCCCCCGCAAAAGAAATAGAGCATCATTTTGTTCCCCTATTACCAATATATATAACAAACCTGTGGATTAACACTACACAAAGGTAGTTAAGAGACAGAGAACACCTTTCTTTGTGCAGAGGAAGGAAAAATTTGTGTCTTTCATAGCCTAAATCTTTTCTCACTTCTCTACCGTTGCAAATTTTAAAGCTAAATTTATAACAAAGTAAAGGTCTCTGGTATCTTCCAGTTCAGAACAGAAATATGTCGGTGTGTAATTTTGGTAAGTGAGCCTGAGGTACCCAGCGCGGATGACACACAGGGCTTAGGTCCTGAATCAGCTACAAGTCAGCGGGGCTCCCCAGGACCATCTGCGTTCTATAAATTACAGTAACGCCGGCACATGCAGCTTGTAAATCACCTACGAACAGGCTTCACCTTGTGACACACGACATGAACCCTGTTGTATATTCCAATAAACTCCCATAAACCATCTGATATAAACTCCGGATTATGTTTCTTTAGGGGTTGGAATACTTAGACTTTTCTTTGCTTCACATGCGAAATGAATACACACGGTCTGTTCCCTTCCCTTTCCCATACACGGAGCATTTTGATATTTTTCAAGTGCAGGATTTTACTTAGTGGCTGACATGTGCAATTTGGTGAACTTTAAAGGACTGATCATATTTTTTTCTTTCTCCTTCTTTAATAAACTTGCTTCTTTCAACACTACTGTGAATGTCAAAGTCTTGTGGTTACTACACATGGAAAATACGATTTATAAACAGCAAATTAATGGCCAAATTGTCAGTAACCTACTTCAATGCATATAAATAAACACCTATCATAAAGGGTCATATCATTAATATGCCTTTTCTGGGTTTTTGGTAACCTGCATGGCTGTCTTCTACAATTGTGTGTGTGTGTGGTGTGTGTGTGTGTGTGTGTGTGCACGCACACACATGGGGGCAGGAAAGGAAGGATGGCTAGAGTGGAGATAGCATTCAATTCTATTTTTGCTTGAACACAGTTATCCTATTCATAGAGTCTGGTCCTTCCTGCATCTTTAGGGGGATCCTTTTCTGAGGCTTATCGCAGCCAGCTTGCTCTTTCACATATTGGAGGAAATGTCAAATTCCCAAATATGAGTCCTTTATAGGACACCAAGCTTTGCTTCTATTAGGAAAGATAGCAACTTTCCTTCATCTTTGTCCTTTTCTTTTTCTTTTATAAAAAACACTAATAGCAAAACCACTACATTGTCATTTGTTTTCTTTTTTCATAATTAAAGTACTTTGCCTCTCTAGAAAATTCTTGCAGTTCAGTGCATTTTGATATAACATTAAATTATTTCCTTTAAGTCACCTGGATGTACAGGTATAAACAAAAAGGAGAGATCATTACTATTTTATGTGGAATTTAAACCAAACATGAAGTAATTGTGATACAATTCAATAGCTTCTTAAGTGACTATGGGAGGAAACAATTCAAAATTAATTTTACTGGTCTGATTTAAACTGCTCATACTTTAATTTTTCATATTCGTTGTCTGAAAAATGCATCAACCATTATTTTTATTGTGGCTCTCAAGTCTACATAAAGAAAACAGAGTGTTATTTTTATAATTGATTAAAGATTTGTAGAGGGTTCATGCACTCAATAGAAATTAGATAATGTTTTTAAAGTTATGGTAGCTCCTTGAGATGTACAAAATGTACATGAAGTCCAAATGTTCAGGTTCTGCTAGAAGATGCCCCTAGATCTCAACACATAACAGTCTTAGCAAAAAAGAAGTAAAAATTAACATTTGCTCAGATACACTACTATGAATTAAAAAATATAATTTCCAGGAATTTCTAAATATAGAGTACCATTATTTAATTAGTGAAATTTATCTAGTAATTTTAGAGATTTATTGATAATGGCTGAAACATTTGCAAATAACTTAGAAAACTTCCTGAGATGTTATGTATCTCAAAGGATTTCATTCAGTTTTTCTTTTTTCAACTGCAATCAATAATTTCTTTTAAAACTCTTAATTTGCTGAGATGTAGTGAAGAGATTGTTGGAAGATCTCAGAAGAAGGATTTACAAAAACAAACATGAACAAAGATTAACTTTGTAGTATTATGTTATTTTCTTTCATTCACATAATTTTTGAACAAGTTCTGTTTCTGTTTTCTATTACACCTAAATAGTTCTCATTTTTTATTCAACATCAAGAGATATTAATGTGGGTGCATCAAATCAGAATTTGGGTTCTTTGAACCAATTGAAATATTTTTTTCTCAAATATTTGGGGTTTGATAAAACCCAAAATGCATGCTAGAAGCACTTTTTCCATTAATTATTAAACCCATGTGCATTTTGAGGAAAATTTGATCCATATGGGTTCTGGTTCATTTATGCTTTACTCATCAAAACCCTTTTCCTTAAAGTCCATGTCCAAGAAATCTTTTGAGCCCCGTTAAGTTTTTTGAGCTTTGCCAAGAATAAACAAAGTTGAACACCAAAAGATTCAAGTTGGTTTGTAACCCTATACCTGTGGAGCATTAGTGGGTTCTAAACTTGGATTAAACCCACACTCCCATCCCTAATAGATAGTTGGATGCACCTCCAGCAGGAAGCTTGAGGTCTAATACAGAAAGCAAAAGTCATGTGCACCAGAAAATCCCAGAATGCATCACAATCCATTAAAAATTCCATTGGCTATATTTTGAGAATAAATGCACAGACATATTCCATAAATCAAAACCAAAAAGTTCAAAAGCATCCATCTCAAGTAGGTAACCAGGAAAAAAAAAAGTATTATTAGCATTATTATTTTATCTCAAATGTCAAATCCAATTATTTAGATAATATTTCAAACAATTCTTAATTATTGGGATATAACTAACAATACATAATTATGGGAAATATTCAATTATTGTTAGAGAGGGGGGAAATGGGAAAGTGGTCCTTGGTGTTTTATTTTTTTCTTTCTTCCTTTTTACTATTTAATTAAGAGGTGATTTTTGTTTATTTATTTGTTGTTGTTGCTTGTTTGGGTGTGTTTTGCCTTTTGCTTATTTTTCTCTTGGAATCCACAGGCCAAGTCAAACTAAAATTACAAGTAAATATAGATTAGATTTTAAGGGACTGGTCTTTGATTAGACTTGATTGTTAGTCCCAGAAATTCATAAAGAAGATTATCAAGAGATTATTGCAAATAAAATAATACACTATTTCAGAGGACAGAGAAAATAAAATCTTCACAGGCTTTCATTTTGAGTTTATGCTAAAAAAGAGTCTTTTCTTATAAGGACTGTCTTTCCTATAAGGATTGTTCTTGTTAATTCTTACTGATATAAATATATCACATACACATGTACATGAAGTAGCATGATCTCTGGGATTTACTTTGAAACACAATAGGAGTTAGGATATAGGTGGAAATATAAAGCAAGACAATTGTCGACATTGAACGTTGGGCACCTTGGTATTCATTATATCATTCTCTTTCCTTTAGTTCAGACTTCCATAGCTCCTATGCCTACCACACATGCTCTGGGGCCATGTCATGGTCTAAGCTGCACCATGCTTTGTTTTTATTCCATGACACATCTGTAGGAACCTCAAATGCAGTTCTGATGCATGAACATGTTTGAAAATGTGAGGAAATGGACATTTCTTGGGGTGGTCCTTGGATATGCTGCTGGACTCCGCTGAAGTGTGCCTTACGTGGCTCCTTAGCAGGTCCCTGGTGGAATTACACTCCCAGTTCCCATACAGTGGGATAACATGGCCTTGGATGATTATTTATTTCTTGTTACACACCTCTTGGTCTCCGTCTTTCTTTCTCCTGTTTCTTAGCATTACTTTCTAAAATAAACTACCTGTATCAAGCTCTTAGAATAATTCCTAAACACACATAGTCTTATCTCAAACCCTGTCCCATGGTAAGGTTATGTATGTTTGGATTTTGTCATAAGAAAAATATTTTTTTGTTTGTGTTTTCACTCTTCTTTTTCTCTCTCATATACATATGTGTGTATATATTTAAGTATACATATATAGATATGCACACTATTTGCATATGTATATTTATTTTAAATTTAAAAATATAGTCATAAACTCTTTAAAGAAGAGTTGAAATTTTATATTGTCACAATTCTCTTTGAAATTATATTTATGTTTCATTTCCCACATGGACCTTTTCTTAATGTAATAGGTCTCATGATTTTAAGTTTTGTATTGGTTATTCAATAACAATTCTGTCACAAAAATGTGCATATAAATTTATTATTATTTTCTTAATTTCCTGTAACCATAAAACACGAGTCATTAAAATATTTATTCTGGATTGAGTTAATATTACAACTACTCACTGCAGTCAATTGACCAAAAACAATAAAAAATGTATTTCCAAGCTTGAAAAAGTATTGTGAAGTATAAAAACAAAATTTATTTGGAACACATCTCTTAATGAAATGGAGCTTCTTTTTTTTCCTATTAGTGCGTGTGCTGAAGAAGAACACTATTATAGGAATGAGTTTGATTCCAACTATGATGCTGCTCCTACTCTCATTATTACAGGTGTACATTTTGAGATTTGTTCACATAAACAAATAAGTAAGAATTGAAGGAATTTTGTAGAATAGTATTACTTAGTTTCTTGAAATCATTTTGAGCTAAAAAAAATCACATTGAGATTTATCATAAAATTATTTTTGTTGATTTACTCTCTGACAACTTGATTAACTCTTCCTACAATTGCATGGATAGCAAAAGGTTGGGAATCAACTTCCTTATCAAAGAATTTGTTAGGGTCATCCACTTTGTCAGGATACCAATACTTTATATCATTCCTTTGTTGGGCAGTGTGTTCCAGGAACTGTATCATGAAAGAACAAGATGGATAAGAGATGAGCCATTCTTTTATAAAATAAGAGAGGGACAATTGTGAAGGGAAGGTTGTTATTTTCACACAGGCTTTTATTTGAATTGAGATATAATTTATCTACTATAAAATGCACACTTTTAAAGTGCATAATTCAATGTTTTTTAGTGGTTTCATAAAGTTATATTACTATTATTATATAGTTCCAGACTATTTTCATCACCCTAAAAAGAAGCTCTTTTAACCGTATTCCTCCTTAGCAAGCCCCTGGCAACCACTAATGTACTTTCTGAATCCGTGAGTTACTTATTCTGGACATTTCATTTGAGTTAGTTACATTTTTGTTGTTGATTTGAATACTTCACTAGGTATATGACTTGCAAATATTTTTTCCCATTCTGTGGATTCCTTTCTTCTTCTTCTTCTTCTTCTTCTTCTTCTTCTTCTTCTTCTTCTTCTTCTTCTTCTGATGCACAAAAGTTTTTCATTCTAATTTTTGAAGAAGTCTAATTTAACTGTTATTGTTCGTTGCTATTGCTTGTGTTTTTGGTGTCATTTCTAAGAAACCATGGCCAAATTCAGGCTCATAAAGAGCTATGTGTATGTTTTATTTTAAGAGTTATGTAGTTTCAAAGCATATATTTAGGTCGTTGATTCATTTATTTTGAGGTATATGATGTAAGGTAGGGGTCTAACTTGATTGACCATAAATGCATGTGTTTATTTCTGGACTCTCTGTTGTATTCCATTTATCTTGATGTCTAACCTTATTCTACTGCCAAACAATATAGATTAGCATAGTTTTCTAGTAAAATTTGACATACTCTTGGTCTCCTGAATTGCCACATGAATATTTGGTGTGGTTTGTCAATTTCAATAAAAAAGGAACCTGTGGCTTGATAGGAATTGTATTGAATCTGCAGATGAGTTTGGAGAATATTGCCCTCTTAAAAATGTTAAGTCTTCAATCTATGAGCATGTCTTTCCATGTATTTAGGTATTAATTTCTTTAATTTCTTCCACCAAGTTCATAGTTTTCAGTACATAAGACTTCCACTTTAAAAAAAATGATGACTAAGTGTATTATTTTTCTGATGCTATTATAAGTGAAATTGTTTCAATTCCATTTCAGATTGTTCATTACATATAATATATTATATATGTATATTGATATTATACTTTACAAACTTGCTGAACTAGTTTATTAGTTTAATACATATTTTGTAGATTCTTTAGTCTTTCAATAAACAAGATCATGTTATTTGTAAATAGAGATACTTTTATTTCTTCTTTTCCAAGCTGGGTGCATTTTTATTTCTTTTTCTTGCTTAATTGCCCTGGATTGGATCTCTAGTGCAATGATGAATAGCAGTGAGAACAGACAGCCTTGACTTATTCTTCAACTTAAAGGGAAAGCTTTCCATCTTTTAGAATCATATCAGCTATAATTTTTTTTCAGATGCCCTTTATCAAGGTGAGGACGTACCCTTCTAGTCGTGTGTGTGTGTGTGTGTGTGTGTGTGTGTTGTGTTTTGAATCACAAAAGTATTTGTTGGGTTTTGTCAAATGCTTTTCTGCATTATTGAGATGATTATATGATTTCTGTCTCTTAATTTCTTAATATTGCATATATTGATCAGTTTTCTTACTGAACTGACCTGTATTCTTGGACTAAATTCCTCAAGGTCTTGCTGTGTAATCCTTTTTACGTGTTGCTGGATTTGCTCTGCTCACACGTGCAGAGGGTTTCATGTGTATATTGATTATGTAGTTCTGTTATCTTTTTGTAGCTTTGCCTGGTTTGGATATCATAATAATACTGAACTCATACAATGAATTAAGAATTATTCCCTTCTCTTGTGTTCTTTGGAAATTTTGTGAAGTTTTGTTTCAATTCTTTCCTAGGAAGATCAATTTTGTAGAAGTGGAAGAAACTGGATAATGCATTATATGGTAATTTTTACTTATGCCAACCTTCTAAATACACGTGCCTCTTATTTTCTACTGTATTGTAAATTCACTAATGTATTTAAAGACTATTTTTGAGCATCTTAACTATGTGCTACGCCTTCCTTGTGGTAGGAGCGACAGGTACAACAGTGAACAATGTGATGGGTGCCCTGAATGTACAGGCTAGTGATGATGAAAGACAAAAAAAAAAAAAAAAAAAAAAAAAATCCAAGTATATAAAACCCAAATACTGTTGGCAGGGATAGCATCAGTATTGGCCACACATCACTCTAACACCACATTCCTAGTATCTAGTACCATACCTTAAGCATGTTCAGTGTATAGTGAAGATGGATGGAATGGTTTATTTTGGTACAGATTCATCTCATAGTTTTTCTAGGAAGGGTAGGTTATACACATGGAGTAATGTGAGAATTTTATAAGACCAAATAATAATTTTACAGTTCTTCTGCTACAGTAAGAAGAAGGAATGTATAAAGGTTTGAAAACATAGTCCTTACAGTTTGATGTAAAAGGCAGAAAAAAACCCCAAATAATACATCTTATCCACAATGCTGGCTATTATACAAATTATGACTCTTACACTAGTGTTTCTCAAGCTGCCATATGCAAAAAAAAATCACCTGGGGATCTTAGGATGAATGTTTTGATTCTACAGTTTTGAGTGACCACAAAATCCTGCATTTACATTGAACTTCCATATGATGCCTGCACAGCTGGTCTGTGGACCTTATTTTGAGGGATGAGCCTTTCTACCCCCTCCCTTGTCTGAAAACAGAGGACCAAGAGAGAACTAAGAATTTAGGACAATTTTCCTTCAGATTTTCAGAAGTAATTGAATTGCAGTACTACCATCCATGGGTGAGAAGGTCTAAGAAAATCATCCGAGTCTGCCTGTAACCCACAATGCCATATCAGAAAACCAGCACCAAGCGAATAAGGAATGCTTATCCTCCTGAATGATGTCATTTATGCTGAAACTTAATTATAAGCGAACATCTATCTTTCCTGTCAAACAATGCGGTGTACATAGGCCAAATCATTTTTAATGTAAATATAAAAGGTTCTTGTGCATAGCCGCTGGGGAGATGGTTAATGGGGAGAGGGTGGAGGAGGATGGATAGCTAATTCTACGTTGTAAAGGGAAAATTGCCCCAATACCTTAAGGTTCTGTGCCTATTAAGAAGAAAGATAAATCATAAAACATTGGTGATGGGGAATTGGCTTGCTGGTGTCCACAATGCAGAGATTTACCTTGACAAATTTTACCTTTCTTGTGCTTTCTGGTCAGCTATTCAACCTAGAAATACATGCTTTTCTTATCAGCATGTTGTCTTTTTGTTGGTTCATTTGTTTTCATTTACCTGATTGCATTTTCTGGCACATTTCTGTTCCCCAAACATTTTCCTGGAGTTTTATATATAAAGAAGCTTTAAGTAAAAGATCAATTTGGTAAAAACCAAAAATTATTCATTGAAACCAGTATACTATGCTCTGAACCAGAAAATATAGAAATCGTAAACTCCCTTTTATTGATACATAAACTCATCTATTTGGCACTGTTGCAAACCTAAAATCACCCAATTTAAAATGCTCTTAAAGTACTAGATAGCTCTGTGTATCTTGATGGGAAGAAATAGAGAACAGGAGTCACCCAGTGTATTGGACCTGGGTCCAGCAAGGAGTTGATCTCAGGGAAATATTAATCCCACCAATGCAATTGGGATGGGTTGTCTTTATTCAGCCTATAGTCTTCTGCATGTGCAGGTCTATGGTACAATTTTTACATGTTATAGGCAAAAATATATTAGATAATTTTGGAACAGAGTTCTAAAATCAACATTTAATATCATGCATTTTTATGCCTGCTGATGTGCTGGGGACTGTATTAGGTAATGGGAAAGATACAAAAAGGGTCATTGTTTGTAAATTCAGGGAAACTGTACGTGAGCTCTGGTAAGTGTATTCCTATATTTGCCGTGCAAATTTTCTAATGTTATAAAGGGATGCTCATGTTAAAAGAGGGTTGGAGAACAGAGAGAGAGAGAGCACATGTCCTTCCTTCTAGACTACTCTGACTACTCAGGACTTCAGCAACACCTACTCCAATGACCCTGGCCGGCTTCCAGGGCTGTCTGCATTGGACATTGAGTTGCTGCTCTGCACACTTAGGCCACCTCACCAGACTTCATAGCAGGGCTAGTTCCTATGAGCTCTCAGGTTTGGTACTCTGAAGATGATTTCTGACCAGTGCTGGGAGGCCAGGCAGACAGAGTGAGATGCTCAAGACAAAATGGGGTACCCTGTTGTCCAGAGCCTACTTGGGCTTTTTTTTTTTTTTTTTTTTTTAAATATCAATAGACTTCTGAGTTCTGATGAAAACTTGAAATCAGAAATCAAACTCGAGACTCTCACTCCATATCTTATCTCTGGTTCACTTTTCCTTCACTGTACATTTGCATTTATTCTCCCCAAATTCAACTCTTGGGTTTTTTCCTTGGCTAGTCACTAAACTAGGCAACAGCAGAAGGGCAATTGTCTTCCCACCAAGCTTAGCCATTTCTCTCAGACCCTGGACATCATTTCTTCCTTGCTTCTTTTTGAAAAGTTTGAAGAAAATCAGGAAGGGGTAAAAAGAGGCAGAGAAGGGAAAGGGAGAAAGATTAGGGAAAGGGAAAGGATTCCTCTGGTGGTGTTTGTGTCCGAGTTCTGGAGCTGTGTGCCAAGTAGTGGAACTAGAACTGCTGGCAGAGAGAGGGAGGAGGAAAGAAGAGAGGATTCATCCTTGCTTCCTCCCATCTCTTGAGATAACCTGGAATTAAGATAGTGTAGTTGGGTGCTAACGGAGCATGCCTGTAGGCCCAGCTACTTGGGAGGCTGAGACAGGAGGGTCACTTGAGCCCAGGAGTCGAGGCCAGCTTGGGCAACATAGTGAAACTTGGTGTTTTAAAAAACCAACAACCAACTCAACAACAACAAGAAGAAGGCCTCTTTACCTGGTTGGTGTCTAGAGCAGAAACTGGTGGTTGTAGTCAATGCTTCAAGATGGGTCAGCATCGCTTGGTTTGGTTTTGTGGCTTGGGAAAAACACTTTTTCCATGATTTTCTCCCTGCGACTTTGTGAAAGAAAGGCTTCAGTTGTTCCCACAGAGGCCCTGTTGTTGTCACCACTGCCTGCCCCACAGCCAGCCGCTAAGGAGTTGTTGAACAGGTGAGGCAGTGCTGGAGATTGGCTTCCTCTGGGCTGTTTATTATTTTTTATAATTGAGGGCTCTGTGTCGGAAGCTACCGTTTGGGTTTTTATTACCTTATTTTTGTATCTGTTGCATTCTTCTTTGAAAATGTCTTTCTCCCTCTTTATTTATGAGTTCACAAACTCTGAACTTAGTACTCTCTCCATAATTATGGGTTTTCCCCGCACTGTCAAGCTGGCTTTATGACAGGAGACATAGTTTGAACCAAATGACTGTTTTAGTCAGCTTTTTTAAAGCTGTGACTAAAAAAAACCTGACCAGAACAATTGTAGAGGAGGAAAAGTTTATTTGGGGGGCTCACGGTTTCAGAGGTCTCAGTCCATAGACAGCAGACTCCATTCCTTGGGGCTTGAGGTGAGGCAGAGTGTGGCAAAGGGAAGCAGCTTATATGATGATCAGAAGGCAGAGAGACTCCTCTCTCCAGATACAAAATATATACCCCCAAGGGACGCTCCTAATGTCCACCTCCTCCAGCCACACCCTACTTGCCTTCAGTTATTGCTCAGTTAATCCTGTCAGGGGATTAATTCACCAATTGGGTTAAGGCTCTCATAACTCAATCATTTGTCCTCTAAACCTTTGTTTTGGCAAGGGGTACTGGGGATTGAACTCAGGGGCACTTGACCACTGAGCCACATCTCCAGCCCTATTTTGTATTTTATTTAGAGACAGGGCCTCACTGAGTTGCTTAGCGTCTCACTAAATTGCTGAGGCTGGCTTTGAACTCTAGCTCCTCCTGCCTCTGCCTCCCAAGCTGATGGGATTTCAGGTGTGTGCCACTGCACCCAGCCTAAACCTTCTTGCATTGTCTCACACGTGAACTTTTGGGGGATGCCTCACATCAAGAATCTATTAGCAGAGCCAGGTATCATGGTGCATGCCTGTAATCCCACATTCTAAGGAGGTTAAGGCAGGAGGATCTTGAGTTCAAAGCCAGCCTCAGAAATTAATGAGACCTTAAGAAATTTAGCAAGACCCTATCTCTAAATAAAATATAAATTGGGCTGCGGTGTGGCTCAAACGGTTAAGTGCCCTGGGTTCAATCCTGGTAAAAAAAAAAAAAAAAGAATCTATTAGCCAACGTTTCTTAGACCTTAGAATGGCACAACATTAATAGAAACTTCTAGAAGAAGGAAAACAATACTGGCCTATATTTTCAACATGCCCCTTTTAAGGGAAATCTTAATAGCAATGATTTGTATCAGTCAGTAAAAACTGATGACCTTTAGAGGACTGTTTAGTCCTGGGGTGATTAAAAACCATGTGCAGAATGTGGTCACTCCCCACACGAGAAGGGAGATGTAGGAAAAGCCCGCTTATGTAAACAACCAGGAGCATTTCTACCTGGGTGTCCTTGGCCTTATACTGCAGAGGGTAAGTTTCCATGTTTGGATTCTAATTCAGATGGTAAACACTAGAGTGTTGGGCAATTATTCCCTAGATTTTAGGGATAAGATTGGATGAATGGGATTTAAGGTCAAATAAAATACAAGGAGCTCTCTTCCTTCTTAACTGTTACAGGATTTACCTGGCTTATTATTGACTTCTCTTTCCAAAAAACAGGCATGCAAATAAGTCACCACAAACACGTAGGCTGCGCATACCAACAAAGAACAATAACTAAACCAACAAGACAAGGGAAGGCACTTTTTTTTTTTGTGGTACCAGGGATTGAACTCAGGGGCAGTCGACCACTGGGTCACATCCCCAGACCTTTTTTGTATTTTATTTAGAGACAGGGTCTCACTGAGTTGCTAAGTGCCTCGCCGTTGCTGAGGCTGGCTTTGAACTCATGATCCTCCTGCCTCGGCCTCCCAAAGTGCTGGGATTACAGGCGTGCGCCACCGTGCCCGGCTGGCACTTTTTAATAGAGAAATGAAAACTTTTATATTAAAGGAATTTTGGGAAGCTGTGAAAGCAAATATATAACCTGTACATTTATATGACATTTCCTGACTGGTGATCAGCAGAATGTAGTTTTTAGAGCCATTAATATACATGCTATGGAGAAACATGTTAGCCAAATGAATGGAAAAGGAAGCATGCCATTTTATTTCACAGATTCTGAGAAATCTTTGATTGTAAGCAGTGCCATTTTCTTTTTCTTTTTAGTTATATTTGAGTGTAGAATGTATTTTGACATATTATACATACATGGAGTATAACTTCCCATTCTTGTGGTTGCACATGATATCGAGTTACACTGGTTCCGTGTTCATATATGAACACAGAAAAGTTATGTCTGATACATTCTACTGTCTTTCTTATTCCCATCCCTTTTCCTTCCTTTCCTTCTCCTTTGTCTACTCCAATGAACTTCTATTTTTTCCCTTTCCCCCCCACATTGTATGTTAGCATCTGCCTGTCAGAGAGAACATTTAGCCTTTAGATTTTGTGTGTGTGTGTGTGTGTGTGTGTGTGTGTGTGTGTGTGTGCATTGGCTTATTTTACTTAGCATGATAGTCTCCAGTTCCATCCATTTAATGGCAAATGCCATAATTTCATTCTTCTTTAAGGCTGAGTAATATTCCATTATGTTTATATGCCACATTTTCTTTATCCATTCATCTATTGAAGGGCACCTTGGTTGGTTCCATAGCTTAGCTATTGTGAATTGAGCTGTTATAAACATTAATATGGTTACGTCATGAGACTATGCTGATTTTAAGACCTTTGGGTATATGCCAAGGAGTGGGATAACTGGGCCACGTGGTGGTTCCATTCCAAGTTTTCTAGGAATCTCCGCACTGCTTTCCAGAGTAGTTGCACCAGCAACGTATGAATATATCTTTCCCCCCACATCCTCGCCAACATTTATTGTTACTTGTATCTTGATAATTGTCATTCTGACTGGAATGAGATAAAATCTCAGTGTAGTCTTCATTTACATTTCTCTAATTGCCAGAGATATTGAATATTTTTTCATATATTTGTTGACCAATCATATTTCTTCTTCTGTGAAGTGCCTGTTCAGTTCCTTTGCCCATTTATTAATTGGGTTATTTGTTTTCTTGGTGTTAAGTTTTTTGAGTTCTTTGTACATCCTGGAGATTAATGCTCTATCTGAGGTGCAGGTGGCAAAGATCTTCTCCCATTCTGTTTCTCTATTCACGTTCTTGATTGTTTCCTTAGCTGTGAAGAAGCTTTTTAGTTTGATACTATCTCATTTATTGATTCTTGCTTTTATTTCTTGTGATATAGAAATTCCGTTGAGGAATTCTATACCTAAGCTGACATGATGGAGATTTGGGCCTACTTTTTCTTCTAGTAGGTGCAGGGTCTTTGGTCTGATGCCTAGGTCCTTGATCCACTTTAAGTTGAGTTTTGTGCAGAGTGAGAGATAGGGACTCAATTTTATTCTACTGCATATGGATTTACAGTTTTCCTAGCACCATTTGTTGAAGAGGCTATATTTTCTCCAATCTATGTTTATAGTGCCTTTGTCCAGCATAACTGTATTTATCTGGGTTTGTTTCTGTGTCTCCTATTCTGTACCATTGGTCTTCATGTCTGTTTTGGTGGAGTGCCATTTTTTATGGTCTACTGAAGAAGAAAAAGCACTGCTTAATTAAACTATGTCATGCATCTTGGTTGTAAAGTGCAGCCCAGTTCTGCCGATGTCACCCAAAAGTTGAGAGGTGGACTTGGGCAGGACTCTGGAAACTCCCTGGGCCTTTCAATAAAACTGGAAGCAAGGAGGGTATTACTGTCCCTCTCCCCTATAAAAGGACCCATTCTCTCCTTTGAGAGTGTCCTTTTGCTATCCATTCTAGTAAACTTGTGCCTGTTACTGTGTCTATTATTCTAAGCAACATATCTGAAATCTTTCTGGACTGGTTGCAAAAATTGGGGTGAAGATAGGCTTTGGCACTGCTTGAGTGCCATGGTAGGCCCATGCCAGGACCCTAAGCTCTCTCCTCAAGTTGCTGTTCTACATGTTGTGTACCGCATGGGTTAATAAAACTGTCTATTTTTTTTTTTTAAAGTAAAAGAACAATACGAGTCTTAGAATAGATGACATTTGGTATAGATTCTCTTTTAAAGGTTTACAATTCATTTTAATAGCTCTGAGAAGTTTCATAGAATAGAGATCTGTTTAGTCCATCTGTCCCCCATTTTTCCCCCTAACATGGATGGCCGGTATTTGGCAAATATCTTTAAGGGTGCATCCACTGAATCATATTGGATGGATTTCAATCCTTTGCAATGCCAATGTAGTCATTACATATTTAGCCAGTGGGAGTCTCTTCTAGTTGTGTCCTGAATCCTTTTGACATGACCCTAGTAGTCTTTTAGAATCTATTTACTTTTTGGCTTATCAAGAATTTCTGAGCTCTTTTTTTTTTTTTTAATATACTGTCTTATCCTTGGAATAAGTAATTCTTAGTATAATTCAGTCTTAAAAAAAAAAATGTTGTAGTGCTATGGATGGAACCCAGGGCCTCGCACATGCTGGGCAAATGATCTACCACTGAGCTACATCCCAAGCCCCAGTCTTCATAATTGTTAAAAATTTCTAATTCTTGGGCTGGGCTGTGGCTCATTGGTAGAGGAACTGGGTTATATCTTTAGCACCACATAAAATAAAATAAAGGTATTGTGTCCACCTACAACTAAAAGAAACACATATTTTAAAAAATTTCTAATTCTTTCTTGAGTTTTGTCACCTCATTTCTGAGTTTTTATTTTGGTTTATGTTCCTCTTCCACATCTTACATAATATCTTCTTAATATCTTTTAACGCATTTTAGACTGGTATGCTACAGTTTTGATCTATTTTTTGAATGTCTTTTGGGCATAATTTTATTTTCTTTACTAATAACTCTAGTCCATATTCTCTCTTTTTTCCATGTAGTAACTCTGTGTGGAAGACTACTCTTCTGATCATTGTAATGTGAAATTAGTTTTCCTGGACTTTAGAAGGAGACTGGGATTTAGAAAGTTTTCCTAACTTCACACGTCTCTCTCTTTCTCCTATTGTTTTTGTGTAGTATTTAAACAACAACAACAACATGGTGGCTTCTTTTCAAAGGTTTCTTGGTTTTGTTCTCCTCCACTTTTTGTTTTCTTTATTTGTCATCCCTGATGTGCTCTGATTTGATCCTACTCCTAGTAGCTCTTCCTCAGTGTGGGGCTCTGTATTGGAAAAGCCCTGAAAGGCCGGTTTTGAGAGTTCATAGAGACCACACTCGGGACCTCCTGAATTCACTTGCTACTGAAGAGGGCCAAACCCTGGCCAAGGTCACTAGCAGCTGTTTTCTATTAGTCATCTGAGTTTTGTAGTGAGTACCTCCTGACTATTTGGGGCTTCTCCTCATGCTATTGCTTCATTCTTTTTTCACCTGTGCAGGTGTGATAGCAAGCTAGTCTTGAGGATGTAGGTGGTTTGTTGCCACGTGCTTACATTTTGAGATTTGTGGGAATACTTTTTATCTACTTTTGTTGTTAATGTTGTCCATAGATTTTTGGTGCTAGCTGGTTGTTCTGTCAATTTTTATGTGGGGATTCTGCCACCACCACTGTCACATTTCCAGAATCACTTGGTATCACTATTAAACATTTACAGAGCAGTGACTTATAGAGCCTTGATTTGAGAAATGCTATTCTAATCTATTAGGAGATTTAATGTACTGATTTAGGAATATTCTCTTCAGTGCTTGAAACAAAAATGCGATCTTTTAGTTTCATAAATGTCTTTGGTGTCAGTCATACGAACAATTACAGCCCCTTCAAATTATGAATAACTTTTCTATCTATAGAATACTCACACAACCATTACCTTAGGTAATCCTACCGCCAAGTCAAAAATGGGCAAAGCAAGTAATCATGTTCATTTTAGGGAGAAGGATCTGGGAATTCAGAAAGGTTGACCCCTTTCTCAAGTTCTCATAGCTGGTCTTGTGGCCAGTAGATCATCCTACCAGTTCATTATCTTAGCTGTGCTGCCGTGTCACCAACTTGATTAAGGAAATATGTTGAAATTTTCTTTATTGGACATGGACAAATCTGTGTGAAACAGGGATCTTTAAATTTTGCCAGTCTATGAGATAAAGGGTCAGAAACTTTGACTTGAGGGAGATATTTTGGAGAAGCCTCCAGATAAAGCTCATCACTTAGCTATATGGGCCTTTTTCTTGAGCTGAATGCCATATGGAACCTCTGTTTTTAACGTTCTATGGTGTCTCCCATGAGCTTCTTGGACTATACAGGTGGGACAGTGCCACACTTTCCTGGGTCCTAATCTGAGCAGAGATTAGAAGTACTTTCTTCCATGTGGGAGAAATTCCATGCCCTTCATACCACATGGGAGAAGAGAGAGAGAGTCCCCACAAATAATAACTAAATAAGGGATTGGGAAGAGAGTACCACATCACCTTTGAGATGTAAATGTCCTTTTCAGTTACACTGGAAGACTCTCCAGCCCACACCTCCCCTCCCCTCCTACCTCTGCCCGGTACTGGGACCCAGCAGTGTTATTGGTCAGGGTTTACATCAGGGATCTTCCCCTTTGGAGTTGGGGTGAGGAGGGGAGGAGAGTGGAGAGTTGGGAATGTAGTAGATGGAAGGAAACTTGAACTTGACCTCTGTTTATTGCAAACAGACAGACTACTTGGAAAACAAGTTAGTAGCCAGAAGGAACCAAGTCCTCCTATTCTTCCCCCAGGCTCTCTGCAGTCCATGCTTCCTTCTGCCTACAAATCCCCTCCTTCTATCTAGGCTCTCCAGCAACCTCCCAACCTTTGGGCTTCCCTGCTGTTTCACGTTCTAAGGATCCTGGTTTACCTTTCTAACTCTGGAGACCTACTTGTCACTAGTCTTCTTTCACCAGTGATTATACACAAATTCATGTTTCTGTCAAAGAAAGGCAAAGTTATTTCTTTGCATGACACTTCCAATGAAAGTGAGAGCTGCTTGGGGCAAAGGCTGACTGCTACTTCCTTTTTTCTTGCCTGCAGGGCCTAGTATAGAACATTCCACACATTAGTAGCTAGTCAGTGATGCTGCTGATTGATGGGATTTACAGGTAAATATGCATCCATTTCTACACAGTAAGGGTAATTTTTTTTTTCCTTCCTTGAAATTTTACCTATAGGACTTAACAACAATCTTGCAATCATGGTTTTGAAAGGAGAGAAGCATTTTAAGGAATCAACAGGTACAGGTTTTATTTTATTTTATTTTAAAGTAAAAGTGTGGACATGGAAGAACATGACAAGCTAGACGGACTGATAATCACATTTGAGATTCAAGCTGTAGGCTGTATTTCTTTCGTAGAGCAGGGATCAGCAAGCTATAGCCCATGAACCAAGTGCAGCCCAGGCACAGTTTTTATAAGTAAAGTTTAATTGAAACACAGCCATGCTGATTTATTTACAAATACTTTGTGGCTACTTTCATGCTACAATGACAGAATCAAATAATTATAATAGAGTGCTCACAGCCAACAAAGTCAAAAAGTTCACCACTAATCCCTGGTGTGGAGCAAGGACACTTGCCTGGTGCTAATGCTGGAAGGAGTTTTCGCTGCCTGGATCTCACACCTTTCCTCTCCTTGCTGCCTCCTTTCAATGTCAAGGGCATTTTATACTATTTCATGGGGCCCAGTGCTCTCTTGCTTTGCTCCTGCAAAATCACGTATTGTGTAGGAGTAAGAAGGAAAGGAGGAAATTCATGGTAGAACCACAGACTACTAGGGAGCTCCCACAGACAATTGGCCTTAGTTCGCTGGCAAGTCTATTGTGTGGGTGATGATAATGTATTAAATATATCTTCCTTTTCTGAGGAAAAGCTTTTTAGGTATAGCACTACTCATACCCATTGTACATATATCTCATTAAAGCTTATATTGCACTAAAATGAGCTTCTGGTTGAGATAATAGTATTGGATCAAGATTTAGTTTATATTGAAATAGTTTGATTGGAATATCATAGTATGAGGAAGGAAGAAAAAGGCCAAATGTGCTTATATTAGATGTAATTTAGTAAAAATGGAAAGTTCAGGCGTTTCTGGCATATAGAGAACATTTATAGCATTTTGGCTTTTCACATTCATCTTTTAAAGTTCCCAGTTACAACATTTTCTTTTCTCAGCTCCTTAAAAATAATGAACAATTTTGCTCTGCACCCAAAGCTTGAAATATTTTGGTATATGCTAATTCTGAAGATAAAATTCCTTTTGAAAATGATCACTTTAGTCTGCACATTCGAAATGAAAAGTCTGCTAGCTAGAATTTGAAAATTACCTGTATCATTGGGTTTGAACCATTAACTTGTTTTGAAAACCTTGTTCAAAGGTCTGCAAGAAGTAACCACTGATTCAGAATATCAACTCCAGAGTTGGCTCTGACTTAATGAGTCTCTCCATCTGCTCCATATTTTTTCATCAGCATTAGACATGTGCTTTAGTAAGCATTAAAAGTCAACCTGTTTGAAAAGTCATGCCCACCCTGCAGCTTAGAAGAAAGATTCATTTCAGGATCTGTTGTCCATCAACTACTCATCTTTAAAAATGTTTTTTATAATTTTTTTAAAATTTCCATGCAGTTGGTAGAAGATTTCCTTGCTTCATTTATGTTAGGGATGCCCATTGCTCTGACCAATGAAATGTGAAAGGAAGTCTTGAGTGTCACTTCTGGTTGTTTTAAGAGCCCATGTGTGAATTCCCACACCAATTCCTCTTTTTCTAGCCTTAGCAACCAGTGGTACTTCATATGCTATAGGCTCTACAAATCTGGGTTCCAACATGAAGTGATATGGAAGTGATAACTGATACCAATTATATAACTAGAGCAAGAAATAAACCTTTATATTTTAAGTCACTGAGAGATGTGGTTTTTTTTTTTTTTTTTTTTACTGCAGCATAACTTGGTCCTTACTGACTGAGTATCTCTGGGATGATTTTAATTTAAAAAAAAATTCTCCAAAATGAGAGTTAACTTTATGGAGAAATAATTCATTCTTTTCCAAAGAGACTCACATGAATATGTGGCGTGGTATTTCACTCAATGGTTTTGTACTAGTGTGCCTCTGGGATACAATATACACTCTGTACTATCTACTCACTTTGTGTTGTTGTTCCCTATTTATTTTATTCCCAAGGAAGAAGGCTTTTGAGGGAATACTTTGGAAACTGAATGTATTAAAGGCAGTCCAGCTCTCAATCAGCATTCCTTGGAGAAAGCAGCCCTGAGAAGGAATTGAATGGTATTAGGCCTGGGGGAAATGCTGCTAGAGAATAATAACAAGCTATTAGCAAATTGGGTTGCTTTCAGCATAACATAGCATAACAGGATAATATAAATATGGATTAGTGCTCCAGCCCAAGTTTTTATTGCAAGAGGTACTGTTGAAATGACTGGAGGAGTAGCTGAGACAGAGATTTAGCCAGAATTACACATTTTGCATATGTCAGACCACTTAATCCATTCCTGGGTGCATTTTTAATCCTTGACATTATAATTGTTAAAGCTTTGTCACCTTTTTAAACTTGGAGAGATTAAGGTTCTTCCCATACCCTTGAAAATCATATCTTTGAACAGTTCTAGTTGTAGTAACCTCAAACAGAGATATCTTTCTTTTCTCTTCTGTTGAGTGGGCAAAAATACCTTCCGAAAGTCTTTGTTAGGACAAGACACTTCCAGATCTTTGAGAAGGCAGTTGTTGAAGGAAGGAAACCACTTAAATTGGTCAATATAGGTTTGTGCTTGCATAGAACAAAGCCAAGTTCTTCATCTATTGTTCCATCTATAGCCACATGCACTTATTAGCAGCAATAATAAAATATTGCTGCATTATCCCCAAAGCATAGGTCTCTGATAAGATAAAAGCTTTTTTTCCCAGAGGGGTTGGTTAGTGTGTGGGGGTAGGGGATTGGAAGGGAAGGAAATACATTAACCCCTTGATTTTGATAGAAATAGCCTCTTCTGTTAGAAGAAAATGCACATGTTAAACGAGAGTGACTAGCAGAATCATAAGAGATTGGCTACCTTTTCACTCTACTTATCTTAGTTTATAGGACTGGTAAGTAGTTAGAATTCCAATGAGAAATGGGCAAGGAAACACATCCAATGACTTGGATAAAAAAAGAAATCAAAGCAAAAGAGTTTGTTGGTCTATATGGAGAGTGGAAACTCAGAACATTCCCCAAATATCTGTAGTGTTCCTTGTGAAATCCATACAGTAATCTCTTTTTCTCATGTCTTTGGATGAATTTATTACTTCTGGTTAATTTCTTTTGTTATGATTACATTCTTCAACGTGAGAATGCATAGAACATACATGGAAGCAATGAAGCAGAATAATAAATGAACAGTTGGGAACTCACCATCCAAATTTATATAAGCTCTTTTTTATATAATTCTCCCACAATCCAAGCCCTTGTCTCCTCCTAGTCTAGGGATGAACTTCATGTTTAACATTGCTTGCTTTGATTAAAATCACTTAAACACACACACACACACACACACACACACACACACACACAGTGTGTTGCTTAGTTTTGATTTTTTTTTCTTTTTTTTTTTTGGTGAGGGGAAGTACCAGGGATTGAACTCAGGGACACTTGACCACTGAGCCACATCCCCAATCCCCAGTCCAATTTTGTATTTTAATTAGAGACAAGGTCTCACTGAGTTGTTTAGCACCTCGTTTTTGCTGAGGCTGGCTTTGAACTCATGATTCTCCTGCCTCAGCCTCCTGAGCCACCGGGATTACAGGCTGGCATCATGACCCAGCTTGATTGTTTTCTGAGCTTTTTAAAAATTGTATGTTTTGTGTTGTTTTCTGGGACCTGCTATTTTTACTTAATGTTCTAAGATTCACCCATGTTGTTTGTGAGGTTCTGTTCCATTTATTTTTCCTACTTTATAATTTTCAATCATGACCATACTGCAGTTTGTTCATCCATTCTCCTATTGTTGGGCATTTAAATTGTTTCCCATTTTTGCTGCTATGATTAAAATTGCTGTGAATATTCATATTCATGTCTTCCTGGAGCACATGGGAAAGTTTCCTGAATTGTTACTCAGGTTGCAGTGTGCAGGACCATTCAACTTTAAAATGAAATGTTGCATTTTTTTCTCATAGTGGTTGTAACAGTTTGCTTTTCTACCACCAAAATATACAAATAAAAGTTCCTATAGGATCCACATCTTTCAATTTTGGATATCATAAATGTCATAATTTTTGCCAATCTAGCATATAATAAATGGGTATCTATCTCACCATGGCCCTAATTTGCATCTTTGTGATTGCTAATGAGCTTCAGCCTCTTTACGAATATTAATTAGCAATTTGTGTCACCCTTCTTTTTCCTCTTAAATTAGCAAGGTAGCTATCTCTATCTATTCAGCTTTCATTAGAAGAAGAAGTCACTTGATTAAAGTCTTTATAATTAAATTAACGACTGGTAGTTATTAAATGACCAAAAAGTAAGATGAGTGTCAAAACTTCTTTTTTGTGAAGGCAGAACAGTGTGTTAGGTTGCTCTCAGGAATTCTTTAAAACTCTGGAACTTTATGTTAATTTGTGCTTTATAGGAACATTACACTGTATCTGTAAATAATGGTACATGATAAGGGAGATTTTCTGTATTCCTCACATAGATCAGTTAATACTTTGTGGTTGCAAGCAACAGAAACCCTTTGACTAACTTAAGCTCCAACAGATTATCCATTGCCATTCTGTTCACAGTAGAAGAAAACCGGAAAAACTGAAATGTCTGTCCATCAACAGGAGAAGTGATGAGTCAGTAGCTGGAGAACAGGCCATCTTGAGTGATGGTATAACCAAGACTGCACAGGATCCCAAAGGGAAATCTGGCTGCTATTGCCAAGATTAAGAAAGGCACAGATGCAAGGTAGGAAAACAACAGATTCCAAATGTCTTGACTTAATTGAGTACTTTCTTAGGTGAATGGATGAAAAAAGTCTCTGATTTCCAATGAAGACAAACAGGAGTTTGAAAGGAAAAAAAGTGTTTTTAACATAATTCATCATGGAGGCTCAGCTAATAGACAAAACAATAGGTTAATTTGTTCTAAGATGTGAGGATGGTAATGGTTTGGTTCATGGAAGGACCATGTTCCAACTCCCATGCCAACTTGGATCCCTTGGTGTAGGTGGCCTGGGCATTCATGAGCACTCAAGATGGCCCTTCCTAGGTAATTATGAAATGCTGAAAGAGGAATTCAATCTCCACTCACAAAAAGTTTGTGTTCTTCTCTCATAACTCAGGGGAATGACTGGATGCTAAAGGTTTTCAGGGGCCCTATCACTGGCAAGAGTCATCTTTAAATGCTATCTCTTTATCAGAGTTTAAAAGTTGATATTCACTTTAGGTAAACAGTAAATTCTAAACCCGAGCAAGTCAGATACAGAGTGCCTATATTCTAGCAAGGCCCCAGGAGGCCTGGGAGATAGTCAAGGCTGAGGCTCTGAACACCAATTATTTACACACTCAGAAAAAGGACTAAGAGCAGTGCCACTTTGAAATTCAAAGGATTTTATAAGATAATATGTGCTTAGAGTCATTTTGTTCCAAATTTTATGTTGGGATGGAGGTTTATATTATCAATGCATATGACAAAAATAAGATATAGACTCAATAACAGAATTTTAAATATAAGCAGTATCAATAAAAACAATGGTATTATCTACCATTTGTTTCTCCTTCTGTCTTGCAAAGGTGCCTTATGCATCTGATTTCTGACCCTTCACTCTTTCAGTAGTTTTCCTATTCCTATTTCACAGGTATAGTTCACATCATTTAAATTACTTACATAAGGTAGCAAGTGATATTGCTGGGATAATGTCACATTTGGAATTAGAATTTGAATTATGCACAAAATGTATTTTGGTATGCATTTAACTTTCTTCTGCAAAGAGAGATATAGTATTTGATCATATCCAAAAATTGACAACTATACTTGAGATTTCTGTGCAGTATGTATTGTATCAATATAGGCTGATGATAATTGTTTAGGAAATAATTAGGATTGGAATAGTTTATCTTTTATTGGTGAAGGAAGATTGTGGAACACTGGGTATTTTTTCTCCATGACAACCTCCTGCAGACATTTAGCATCCTACTTGTGATGTGGGATAGGAAGCACCCTTTTTCTTTCTCTTTAAGTGATATAGAGAGGCAGTGACAGCTCAGATGTGGCCCATCTTTTGGCCTGGAGAGAAAAAGGAGGAATTAGGAAATGGTATTTTGTTTGTGAAAAGAGATTCCCATGTCTGAGTTCCATGTCTGGAACTCAAGTCTTGGGGTAGTGGAAAATTTGACCCATTTGGACAATGGAATCATAACAACACCATATTGCAATTCTGTTTTTCACTTAAGTGAATTACCTAAATTTAATAAGTTCTTAATCCTTTTATACAGAAGGGAGTCTGATAATGCCTAACCATGGTCCTTTTCCCCCTTGGACTTATTGTTTCTTGGCCAACCGTGCTCCCATGAGTCACCAGGCAGGGTGTGCTGCCCCACTGGCCAGACACCGGAGACTGGAGCACAGCGTTTTGTGTAGCTGTTATCTTTCTACTCTCATTCTAACCAGCAGTTTTGCACAGCATGATCTCCCCTTTAATTTAGAATTTGTCTTCTTTCTTGGCTGCTGACTGCCTTCAAAAAGGAATGAGCATTCTCAGTGAGTAAATGTAACTAACTCCCCAACCCTCACCCTCTTCCCACCCCAGCAATCATTAGTCTGAACATCTGTTCACCCTGCATTTAGAACATGATCGAGCTCACACTGGGACTTTTTGGTTAGGATCTTTCTAGCATCAATTATTTACTAGACTCAAAGCTCCTAAAAAGAAAGAACTGTGTCCTACACTCAACTGTAATTTTGAGCCTGAACATAAGGCTTGGCATCTATTAGGGCCAAAGAAATATTTGTTTAATGGCATTGAATATTTACATCTGAGACATTAACTCAAGATGGCCAGTAGAAGGGGGGAAATAGAAGAGTCACATTTTGTCAGAGAGATTTATGTAATGACTCATCCTTTACTGGAGAGGAACCATGTTAATGGCCTTATTCCTATTGCATCATTCTTTTTACGTCTTTGCCTTTTTAACTTTGAGAGACAGTAGTGAAAGTTTGGCTCTTGAGTGAGACAGATGTGGGACAGATCTGAGCTTTGCTGTTTCCTAGCTTGGTGCCCTTGGACAAGTTAGTTAAACATTCCAAACCTCACAGTGCTCACCTCTAAAATGGTCACAAATGATTACAACTATTTCTGTGTAGTGTTTTGAAGTAATAATGATGAAGTATATCTAGTATGTACTCAGTGAAGAATAGCTATAATGATTATTATTTTCAAAACTAATGGCAAAATTGATATTTATAGCACAATGAATCTGTAGCTAGTTTTCCCATTCAGCTTCAAATATATTATTTTTTCCCTATCTAAAACAGTTGTTAAAAGAAATTATGGACTGCAGTTTCAGCTCAGTGGTAGAGCATTTGCTTAGCATGTGCAAGGCCCTGGCTCAATCTCTAGCAACAAACACGCACACCAAATAATCATTTTCTTGACTTCCATATACCAATAATCAATATCCAATAATAGTTGGATGTTACTTTGTAGCATAAAATGAACTTTTCACCTAGTGAATCACTTTAAAAATGATATTTTTAATTGGCTTTAAGAAATGGATCTCTAAACAAATTTTTTCTCTATGGGCTTTTGTTTACTCAGTGCCAAGTCTTACAGTATATATTGGTCAGCTGTTGGTGTATAACATACCATCCCAAACACACAATGGTTTAAGATAAAATTCATCTATTCTCTTCTACATAATTGTGGGTTGTATAGGGATTAGTAAATCTAGCCTGGGCTCAACTGGGTGATTCTGCCTCAAATTGAAGAGCTGGCTAAGCCCAGGTACTCAGCACATGTCAGATTCATGTCAGTTACGTATGTGTTTGTTCATTCTGGACCAAAGGTTTTCTCATGTTGATGCTAAACGTGCAAGAGGGCAAGCCCACCTGTACAAGCACATTTAAAAAATTTATTTGCATTGTATCTGCTAATACGCCATTGACAAAGAAAGCCATACCGCTGAGTATAAAGTCAGGGGAGTATATTTATCCTGTGGTGAAATGGAGTCAGAAATAAGTGTGTTTGAGCAATAACCAATCTACTACTGGGTCTAATCTGAGAAAGTCTAAATTGAGGACAGTGAGTTTTTGAATAAATTCTTCCCTAGGTACTCACATTGCAATAATGACTGATAAAGGGACTTATTTCTTTCTGGGGTACATCCTCAACCAACCTTGCACCACTAAGTGCTCAGAATTTAGAATGTTTAGATCAGTGTGTCTAAGAAGGAGGTATTCAACAGAGCTTTAAAAATAGAGTACTTGAGAAAACAGACTGAAGTGAGTCCTAGGGGATATAGCTAAAGAGATTGCTATTATTTCTAGCAATACAATTTATGCTTCCTGCAAGGATACTATTTGGGGCTTTCTTTTTTTTCGTGAGAAAGAAAAACTAAGTTGTGTTTGTGTGAGATTTGGTGATTTGGCTTCTGAAACATCACAGTAAGCTTTGTATATTTGGCTTAGCATATAGACACTTTTGTTTGCGGGGTGGGGGGTATTTTTCAGTATTCAGGTTATAGAGAAAAGAGAGCATCAACACATTTTACATTCTGGATTTGTCTCCGTGTGTGTGTGTGTGTGTGTGTGTGTGTGTGTGTGTGCGTGTGTGTGTGTGTGTGTGTGTGTGGTGAATTCATCTGAAAAGGGCAAGATTTCTGGTCACATTCCTGCTTGCTTGCTTGCAGCAAAGTCTTATAGAACAATACTACTCTGATCTCTGATGTCCACTAAGGGCTTTAGCATGTATAGTTTCTTTGAACAAAACACGGTAACTGAAAACAGGTCATTTAGACATTTACCACCTGCATGGAAAGGAATGTATTTGGACAAGGTATTTGTGTTTTTTGATAGTGTAATGATATTGAACAAAACACTTCTGGAGGCAGTTTTCTCTCTCTTCAATCCTTCAGGTTGGCAAGCTCAGGATTCCTCATCTTTTGGACTTTGGGTCTCAAGTGAGAGGCTGATTTGCAAGTCTGCAATGTGGCCTGGGCATCGGAATATTTATAGTTTCCCCGGTGAATTACTTGTTCAGTGCTGTGAACCTCTAATCTACAGCCTTCCTAACCTTGTCTTTGTCATCAGAAAAGTTCATTGGCTGTGGATCTGCAGCCAGTGCTGTGCCAAATGGGAGAGTGAGTATAGGATCCAACTGAATATTGTCAGTATGTCTGGAGTTTTGCACGTTATCTTATGGATACGACACACACACACACGCGCGCGCGCGCGCGCGCGCGCGCACGCCACAAATCATACTAGATGAGTATTTCCCTTATTTTATTCATGAACAAATAGAACCTATGATAGGACATAGCTTACTCTCAAACACATTTAACACTAAGCATTTAAAGTACAAAGGTAGGATTCCAATTCTATCAGATTTGAAGCCTTTTGCTTTTACCCTGAAACAAAACTGAGCACATACTATATTTACCATCTTCTAACATGCCTTCTAAGATGGAGAGTGTTTTTTCAGAGCTGGGTCTGTTGAGGGACACGTGAACAGCAGAGTGAATGTCCAGCTAGGATAGAAATTGGATTAAGAGGCAAACTGAAGCTCATTAGGTAAACAAAGGCCATGGGAGAGTTCGGGGCAGCTGGATTATAGGAGGGTGGCTTTAGCCTGTGTATCTATACATGTATGGGCTTCAGAAGACTTGACCGATGTTTCTTTGATTGATTACAGAAGGGTGGATAGAAAACATTGGGATTGTCCCCAAATGATTAAACATTAGGACAGAGACTTTTGAAATGGGATTCTGGGGCCCCGGTTAAGTGAGGATGGGATGAGATGATTCCAGAGGAACTGTGGTTTTGGAGAAAGCTTGGAGATGGATGTGAGTTGAAGGGAAGAAGAATCCCAAAGGTGCTTGAGATGAAGACAAAGGTGCATGTTGGGTTGGAGAAGCCAAGAGGCACAAGAGCCAGCAGGGGTCTCAGAGGGAACCTGGACCTCCAGGGTAGGAGCACTGCATCTTGGTCGCTCTTTGTATGAGATGGAGACATTTGGAGGAGCCCTACGTGTGGGTCCTTGGGTGGCATTCTGATGGTGTGTGATGAGGAGCGGTGTCCTCTCAGGACATCACCTGTCTTCCTCATGGCTCTCCCTGGATGTCCCTCTAACAGAGGGAGTCTCTATTTGGAGTGATGTCTGGGGAGGAACCAGGTCTGTTTCAGTACTTCTTTGTTCCAAAATCTTAAAATAAAATATAAAGGTCAGAAGAGAAAAAGAGCAAGCGAGATGAGAGAGAGGGAGAATAAGAATCCCAGACAATAGAGCTCACACACAGTGAGGAATAATTACAAGACAGGTGTTCTCTAATATTCTCTAAAAATTTATTAGATACTGAAAACATGAGAACTTAAGACAGTAGGTTTTACTTGAAAGTTTTAGTTTAAATATGGCTTTATCCCTCAGAGATGAAAGTGCTTCCAGACCCTGAGCTTTACTGCTCTTATCCTTTGCTTCTTATTAATGTTTCTGAGTTGGATCTGAACTAACACAATAATCAGCCAAGGGACACTAACTTTCCTTTTCTGACGTCTCAAAGCTGAAAACTGATTTTGACTTTCATGTAGTAAATTAATCAGTTAGAAACTTGCATTTCCTTTCTCAATCTACTACTAATAAAACATGAGAGTTTAACAGCCAAAGGATGCTTTTATGGATTATAAAGTATTTCCTTGCACCTGCTCCCATTCTGTTCTTACAAATTCCTTCTGAGATAGTTAGAATGAGCTCTGTTATCCCTATTTTATAGACATAGTACTAAGGAGGTTTAGAATGGTTGTGTGATTTGACATGGGGTCCTACTTAGTGTTACTGATTCTATGGTTTAGAGCCTTAATCTAATCAGTGAATTAATCCACTGATATGGATTAATTAGGTAATCACTGTAGGCAGGTAGGGTGGGGCTACAGGAAGTAGGTCACTGGGTGTGTGCCTTGAAGTTTATATTTTGTCTGATGAGTGGAGGTCTCTGTCTGATTCTGGGCTGTGTCCTGCGTTGCCTTCCTCTGCCACATCCTTCCATCATGGTGCTCTGCCTCATCTTGGGCTCAGTTATGGAGTTAGCCAACCATGGACTCAACCTCTAAAACCATGAGCCAAAATAAATTTATCTTCCCTTAAGTTGTTCTTTTCAGATACTTTGGTCCCAATCATGAAAAATTGAATAAAATGCAAATTCAACATATTAACATGCTTTCATGAAGGGAGTCCCTGTGTGGGGTTAGTGTAACACATTTTGTTCTTCAAGGTGTGTCTTCTGGTCTAGAGTCATGTTTGGCCTCACAGGGACCCTGAGAAAGGTATTATCACCTGAGATAGGTACCCATGTCTTGGGTGAGGAAACTAATAATCTGAGTAAAGAGGTCATTTTCTCAAGTCCTTTGGGTCATGTGCTACTAACTTCTCTGAGGTCTTCTGCTGTCACATTTGGATCCCTGTCTTTTATGATGATTAAATAATACTAATGAAAAGTCACTTTCTGGAAAGAAATAAAGGAAGCAGAAGGAACAGAGACTCAGCCCCATTTCCTGAATTCTAATAGAATGAGTATAATGTTGACTCTGATTCTTTTAGAATAACATTCTACTTCCAATTAAATAGTTGGTTATGTAAATTATAAACTTAAACTTAGAATGTGCATTTAACCACAAAATTCAGTTTTTTTCCAGATCAGACTCAAGACTAGTCATCTTCCTTTCTTTACTGAATTTTCCCTTCCTCACAGAATTAGATTCATCCCTTTCATAGTTATTCAGGCAGTGTTCTACGTAAAAAAGAGGACAGGTGACAATATTGTAACTTATAATTTTTTCTTTTTTTTTAAAGTTTTCATTTTTGTGTTTGCTTTAGAATGCATATGAAAGACTAGTAGGTCAGTCTATTGTACATATATAACATACATGTCATATATAATCACAGAAAGACACATTGAAATGTATGTATACTTCAATTTTAGTAGGTATTTATATATCCATAAAATTTTGGAGATCTTTAGTGTTATGTGTTAAATTGTGTTCCCTCAAAAAAAAAAAAAAAAAAAAAAAAAAGTCAAACTTCTAACCCCAGTACCTCAGAATGTGACCTTATTCAGAAGTAAGGTAATTACCTTACTTAGTGGTAATTAGTTGAAATGAGAAGTGGACTTCTAATTTGATATGACTGATTGTCTTATAAGAAGACAATGATGTGAAGACAGCATCCCAGGGAGAATGCCACGTGAAGGTGGGGGAAGATGCACCCAAGGGTGATGTGTCCACAAGCCAATGAATGACAAGGATTGGCAGCTGTCATAAGAAGCCAGAAGAGATCCACAGGTCAGATCATTCCTCAGAGACCCCAGAACAGAACAATTCTTCTGCCACCCTGTTTTCAGCCTTAAAACAATAAAATCTGAATGACAATAATTTTCTCTGGTTTTAAGCCACCCAGTTTGAGGTACCTTTTTTAAGGCAACCTTCAGAAAATGATGCACCTCATCTATATTGGCAAAAACCAAAAACAACAACAAAAGAAATCCATCTGAAATATTTTAAGAAAACGTGACAAATTTAAACTACTTTTAAGTAGTGTAATCTATCAATAGGATCCTGTAGTTAGGAAATCTAAGCAGACAGATTTGAAGTCTGAGGAGAGCATTGAGACTTGGGGAGGGAAAATATATCAAATGCTTTTGGAGGACATCTCGTTACCAGGGCAAAACTGTGAGTATCTCCATACAGGTAAGGGGTCCAAAAAAGTGCCTGGGAGACTGGGAAATGCTACTGGGCTTTCAGAGCAAAAAGTTGAGTGGTTGAAGAAAGACATTGAAAGCTTAAAAGAGAAATCAGAGAGGCCTGGGGCTAATTTTGCTGGTTTATTTTTTTCTCCATTTGTTTATTTGCTACAAGTCAGGTTTTGGAGCAATTAGCAAAATATCATGCAAATATTCCCAGTGTGACTACACATGAATAACTTTAATTCTGCTGAACATTTGTCTTCTTGCTACAAAATACATCTGCTATTTGCATTAACTTAATCTGTTAAGATATTGTGAACTAAACCACAGACTTCCAGAGACATTTAGGAAGCAACTTCCCATTTTTATTGGACACTTTTGACTAGCAAAATATGCTTTTGTGATCACATGACCCAACCCCAGGAGCACCTTTTTTTCCCGTGCTGTTTCAGACAATATAAAAAGAGGCATAATGGAGCATCATGTTGGGGAACTGTTGGCTAAGCAGGAGGGATGATTATTGGTAACAGAAGCAAACAGTGGAATAAATAATATAGTATAGTAATACATGAATATGCATTCTGTGTTTGAGAGAGGACAGAAAGGAATTGAACTCTTGAAATGTGAAAAGTACTGTGTATGTATACCACATACTTCATATCATATCCATTTCATGACCACTCTGTAGGGTAGATTTTACAGAATTGAATCATCTGTTTTATGTTACACAGAGAATAAGGAGCAGGGTCTGTGTTTGTTTCATTCATTTAACAAATGTTCATTCATCCATCATCTATCATAAGCTGGATACTGTCCTAGTTACTGGGTGTAAAGAGATAAAGGAAGGAGAAAGACCACCACTTTTAGGGAATTTAATTTGGATGGAAGACCTATATCTGTAATAGTAGACAAATGAAGAAGACATTTTAGTTGGAGATAAAAATTCTAAAGGATATTATGTGATGTAAAAGCAATTTCCTGTAGTGGGACACAGTGGCCAAGGAAGGCCTCTCAGAGGAGGTGACAGTATCTGAGACTTCACTGATGAGAAACAAGTTATGCAAAGCCAAACATGATAGGGAATGAAAAGATCAAATGCCACTGGTCAGGACCCAGAGAGGTAACAGATGCCACTGGTATGTTTTCAACAGCGTTGTGACTTATTACAATTTTTAGATTATTGCTTTGACTGTTATGTCAAAAATAGATTGTACTGGGAAAGGAAAGGTGTGACTGATCTGGAGGCCATTGGGATTATTGGGGTGAGACTAGACAGGCTTTAGAGGATTTGCAGATGCAGAAGAGCAGGCAGGTTGGGGATGCATTTTGGACTGACAGAGCTTGCTAATGGTTAGGTAGGAGATGGGTGCTGTTAATAAAGAATGAGTTTTTTTTTTTTTTTGTTTATTTCAGCAATTGGTAGGTCATGGTGATATTTGGTCATGGTAATATTTGCTGAAATGGTACAGGCTGCAAAGGAGTAAGTTTGGGATATGGGAGAAATTTTGGGTTCTCTTTTGGGAATATTAAGTTTGAGATGCCTTTGAGGTACTGTGGTAACAGTATAGTATCATGGTAGAGATCTTTAGCTCAGGAGAGAGATTGCCAGGGATCTAGTCCAGCCATCTCCATTTGCTGGCTGAGTGACCAGGGGTCAGTCATTTAAGCTTTCTGTAGAATAAAGCTAATAATGGAACATTTTTCATAGAGTTATGAAGATCAAAAGGGTAATTAATACACTAAACAATAACAGGGTCTCACTTTTCCAAAGTAATCTATTTATCCATCTATTAAAAATATGTTCAGGATTTGAACCTAGGACTGGGTGATATTCAAGTCCACTCTCTGTATGTATAATCTCAAGGAAAGTGTAAAGTCAACTTAATTTTAGCACTACTACTCTGAGCTCTTAATTGGTTATCTCCTTCTCAGCCATGGTGTAGCCAAGGTCTACCTCACCAAATACTACCAAATTCTTGGGACTAATGTCTACACAGTCTCCCCACTGTTTGTGACTTGAATGCCCTCTGCTATATGTCCCTCAAAGTTCTTGTGTTGGAGATCTAATACCCACTGCAGCCATGAGAAGAGGTGTAGGTGATTAGGTCATGAGGGATGAACGAGTGGATTAATACTGTCATCACAAGAGTGGTTAGTTATTGTGGGTGTGGCTTCCTGATAGACTTGAGTGTGGCCCTCTCTTGCTTCTATCTGTCTTGTCATCTGTCTCTCTCACCCTTTCACTTTCCTCCATGGACTGACACATGTTCTCACCAGATGCTGGCACCATGCTCTTTGGAATTTTTAGCCTCATGAACCAAAAAATTTATGTTCATAATAAATTACCTAATCTCAGGTGCTTTGTTATAGAACCAGAAAATGGAATAAGATAACTTCTATGATCTGACCCTAAGTGCTATTTTTGGACTTTACTTCTCATGTTACTTTTGTTTGCACAGATTAGTTGTCTCATTATAAAATAAACTTTTCATATGCTCTTAATTATTAATTTATTTTATTGAAGCTTGTTATGTTCTAAGACTATGCTAAGAGCTAGGGCAACTCGAGATCAAGATATACCTATATATGTGGTCTGCCCTTGAATGACAGAGATATCCAAGGCCTTCTCTGTGATACAACGTACTATAGATGAGAAGCATCCACAGAGGGAGTGAAACTGGATAAAGGCCATGGAGTGTCCACTTGCATGATGAAGGTGGAGGTTGGAAGGAAGAAACCAGGAAGGTTTTCCTTCTAGAGGAATCAATCTGCACCATGGCAAGGATGCATGATGATTACAGCATATTTGAGGAGTCTGACATTCACTCTCTTTTGTTCAAACCAATACTTCACCTAGTCTGTGACCCTTCCTTTTCACTGCCTTTGTTCCAGTTCCACTGCAACTGAAAGTCTCATGCAACTCAGATTCACAGTGTGCTGTTGGAATGGAAAGCATGGTCTCTGGAGTTGGGCTAAGATGAACTCTGGACTTGGTCCCACCAATTGATATGTACTTGATCTTGGGTGAGTTGTTTATCCTCCTTGAGTCTTGGTTTCCTCACCCATCAGATGAGGATAATAAAAGAGCCTATTTATATTTGTGGAAAAAGAATTAAATGAAGAAGTACATCCTTATAGCAGTTCTTTCTTTGTATAACTCCTTCATTCTTTATTTCTGTTCTCTACCCTACACATGCAGCACACGACCTTGGTGCAGCACACGACCTTGGTGCAGCACACAACCTTGGTACAGCACACACCATGGCGGACACGCAGTGGACTAATGCATGAATACATATCACATGCCCAGCATTATCAGTCTCCTAACTTCCTTTCCTCAATCCATGGCTAAGTTCTAGTTTTGTTTTAGTAAATGACAAATTATATAGACATGTTTTTTTCCTGGATCAAGACTTTGTAAACATTTTTCATTTAATTAATTTTTATTGCTATTTAACCTCTAAATCCTTACTCTTGGGAAATGTTCTCTTTGAAGTTTATTTCTTTTCCTGGAAGACAGTGATTTGTCATCCTTTAGAAGACTGTGATTCACCAGAGAGCCTGTTCAAGTCCAGTTTGCGACACCAGTTCCTTTAAGGCTCCAATATAAGAAAGGCACATTTGAGGACTTCTAATGGGAGCATTAATATGCATAATACATTCTTCCCTTTCTCTTACCTCAGACTCATTTCTCTCCCATAACAGCATGACCTGGGTCACTTTATCAGCTCCGCCTCAAGGTTTTTTTTTTTTTTTTTTTTTTTTTTTATAATTCATACAACACATAAATCTGCCCCTTAGTCTTTCTTCTCCAATGAGTCTCCCACTTTATCCAAGATCACTTTCCACTTTTTTTCTTCCACTCTGATTTCTCAATGCAAGGGGATGTGATTAATAGGTGATGCTTGGTTCTGCCCGAAGTGAGTGCCACTGTTAAGAGTTGCCCAGAAAACTTCCCCAGCTTCAGGCAGTTCCCATGAAAGGGCGGCCTGGGAGGACAACTCCTCCTACATTCTTGCACCAGGAAGTGCCTTCACAGAGTGCCATTTAATAAAAGAATCAATAGGGTTTACTTTTTTTTTTTTTAATATTTAACTATTTGCTTTAGTTGTACACAACGTGTTTATTTTTATGTGGTGCTGAGGATTGAACCGGGGCCACACACATGCTAGGTGAGCGCTCTACCACTGAGCCACAACCACAGCCCATAGGGTTTACTTTTTATGATGCAATGTGGCATTGTCACCGAGATGAAGTGGTTGGGATTTGCTGCCAGAAAATACCAAATAAATGTACACACTGTACAAAAGTAGAACAGAGGGCTTGGCCATATTTGTAATGGAAATACAATTTTGCATTTCAGAAACAAGGATAATTTCACTAGTTGATTTTTTTCTCTTTTTCAAGGATGGATAGAATGTGGAAGGGGGTCATATAAAATGAGTTTATATCTATGTGTGTGGTGATACATACACACACAACACATATACATATACATACCCATAAGTTAATCTGGCTTTGTGTGTATATGCATGTATTTTCTTTGTGACATTTTTTAAACACATTGACTTTCTTCTTAAATTATTTGTGAATGCTGAATTAGGCTATTGTTTATTTCTTCCATTGAATCAATCATAGGTATGGGTCTTTTTTGTTTATAGCTGACATACCCAGTACAACACATTCAAATTGTTGGGATGTGTCAACTAGATTGCCATTTTACAATCTGACTTACAGTTAGCATATTTGTGTAACATTTTTGGTTCTTTCTTTGAAATCCCCTTTTGCTTCCCTTCCCACAAATTCTTGTTTCGACTCTGTATCAGAGTTGGGTCACTAGACAGAGGCTCAGCAAGACTTGAGATCAAGAGGTTGTCTGCTGGAGAAGCAAATGACTCTACATGGAGTTCTAGGAATTGTGCTCCCTCTTTCCAAGAAGACCTGAGCATGTGTGTGTG
This sequence comes from Tamias sibiricus, assembly GCA_025594165.1. NCBI lineage: Eukaryota > Metazoa > Chordata > Mammalia > Rodentia > Sciuridae > Tamias > Tamias sibiricus. The sequence continues at coordinate 39,894,066 of CM046670.1, read as the reverse complement.
TGTGTGTTTGTGCACATGCTCGCGTATGTGCATGGAGTTGCTGAACTCTGCCCTGCTTCTTTCACCTCAGAAAAGAAAGAAATAACATATCTTGGTTCTCAGTGAAGCTCATAAGACTGTTACTAATCCAAGACCTTGGACTTTAAATTTAACAAGTACTTCTTGAAGATTTATTTGGTGGAGCCTACTCCTGATGGAATTCCCAACCACATGAAGAGACAGATGTGCCATATAAGAACATATCCAAGGACAAACAGGACTCATGGAGCAGAATCCTAAAAGAAACCTTATGATTGTCCCTACCTTGCCCTTTGAACCTGTTTGAAAAGGAACTATTTTTCCCTACCACTGGATAAAACTCAATCTTATGACTTTTCTACTTTTGAGGCAATAAAAGCCCAAATAGACATTTTAAGGAAAGAAAAACAAAAGCAAAAACAAACAAACATACAAAAAAAAAAAAAAAAAAAAAAAAAAAAAAAAAAAAAAAAAACCTCAAAGCACCATCTCTACTTGGAAGTGAGGTTGCCCAGAAACCCCCATTTCAGTCTTCATGCAGAGGTCAGTCCTCACCTCCTTCTGCAGCCTGTCCACCTGCTCTTTGCCTCCCACACCTGCCTTGTGTGCCTCCCCCTCCACAGCCTCTTCTGACACCTTGATTGTTGGGTTGGGAGTCCCTGAGCACAGGACCCAGTTAGGGTGTGCCTGGACTCCCGACCCATGGAAACTAGATAAGTAATGGTGTTCTTTTCAGCTGTTAAATTCATGGTAATTTGTCACACTGCGATAGAAAATAAATACACTTCCCTTCCTCTGAGTGCTTCATGTTGGAGCATGTTAACAGACAAGGATACAAAAGCTAGCAAGACTGCTAATTAGTTGGGATGGAGGAGGCTAGATTTGATGGCATTATCCTATTCAACAAAGACCCAGATACACTATGTTTGAAAATGCTACTGTGCTTCTACTCCATATTCCTTGCAGGTTGGCTGGGATTGTTTCTCTGTATTATCCCACCCCGGGACCCCTGCTGATGAGCACCCCTTCACTGCTGCCGTGGTGGAAGACAAATCAGAGAACATAATGACTTGCACAGAGCCATTAATGGCTTCCACCTGAATGTACCACATTATATTTTCACTTGTATAACATTGGCCAATGGAAGTCACAGGGATATGCCTAAATTTTAAAGCAGAAAGTCCAGGTATATTTGTTGAACATCATCTGTCAGTGTGAAATAGTCATTTTAGGTTCTTGAGAAGGGCATGACTTGATGACCACCTGGCTTCCTTCTTTACACCCAAACCCCTCCCCTCCTTAATCCAAATTTTGAAAAGGTACCCAAGGGTCCACCGCAAGCTCACAGCTCATTTAGTGCTGGATATTTGGCCCTAGACAGGACAGTGGACAACACTGGGAACAGGCGTCTTGTCTTATGCTCATGTTTCCTGCCCCAGTTGTCCTGCTGGGTATAAAAATGCACTTTAAGCTCATATTTATACAAGGAATTTCCCTTTTCTTGTCTTTTCTATGCCTTCATATGCTCCTTATTTTTCCTGAGGGTCAATTTGTTAATGAATTCGTGGTAGGCAGGGAAGACTCACCAGGTATTCAAAGAGAGATGATGGGAAACTTTGACAGATAAACTAATCAAAGCAATTACACTATGCCTCAGAAGGGAGTGTGAGGAAGAGATGTATAAAAGCTTACCCAGAAAAAAAACTAGTTGTAGTTATGCCAGTTAGTAATAGTACCAGTACCATTAAAAAAATTCTCAGGGCACTTTCATCTCCCTGATGGTTGATATAGGGAGGACAATTATTATTCCACTTGTGATACATGAAAAATTGAAGGCTAGAGAATGTTTGGCTTGATTTTCTTCTTCCTCTCCTTCTCCTATTAACGTATGCTCTTAGAAAATAATTTGCTGGTTTTTTTTTTTTTTTTTTTTTTTACTTCTCTATACCTCTCTTTAAATACTTTACCACTCTTTAAATTCTTCTATGAATTTAAAACCAAACAGTGAAATGGAATCTAAGTTTTCTGCAACAATGATTTTGGGCATCAACAAAGATGTGTTAGAGCCTCGAATGAGACGGTAATGTTACAGGTGGGGAATGGTCACCATATTGGTCATGTGGAACCCAGGCATGGAGAGAGACAGAAGAGAACTCATAGAATGAAAAGATGAATGAACACGTGGATGGTAACAGGATGTTGAATGTGCTGGGTGGGAAAGGAGGCAAGTGGGAAGAAATATAGGGTCATTTTTAGGTTCATAAGCAAGAAGATGATTTGATGACAGCCCAGCCTCCTAATTTATATTCAGGTAACCAGAGGAACAGAAGGAGAAATAGAAGAACGTGTGGATTTCAAATGAGAGAGTTTCCAACAGAAGAGGAGTGTAAAGTGTTCAGCCTTCCACCCCCAAAGAAGACTGCTAAAGGGAGGAAGGTAGGGAGTTCCATGATATAGTAATTCAAGGGCATTGGTGACCTGAACAAAAACCCTATTAGTAAAAAGTGAATAATAGCTAGATTGTTGTGGGACAAAGGCTTATTTCCAAAAAACTATGAAACATAATTGGTTTGTAGGGTGAGGGATATGGTAAGAAATACAACCTAGAGAGAATGGGTGAAGCTGTTACTGTGTGAGAGATCTGTCTCATTACATGTGGAAAGGAGTGTGTTAGGAGAGGGAGGAGGATCATTGCTCAATGTCAGAGGGTGCTGGTCCTGATGAAGCTGAACCTCAAGTGTTATTCTCCCACAGGAGGAGGGAGCTGTCTCCCATGAAGCTGGGGGAAGAAGGGAAGAATGGACTTCCATGAAGATGAGGTAGATGGGGCTCGAAGGTGAGACTGTCCAGATCTGGAGAGCTCAGTGTTTTAAAACCACATAGAAGGCTCATGTGCAGGGATGGGGAAGATGGACAAGACCCAAGTCATACAGCATTTTGCAAACCCAAGTCATAGGGTGTTTTGTACCCATCAGAAGGAAGTCGAGTTGCATGAGAAAACTTCATAGGGCACTGTCCTGCTGCTGGAAAGGCAGGAGGGAAATGGTACCCAGAAGGTTGCTTTGATCCAGTTCTCCATTCAGACACCTGTGGCATCACAGCCATGTCCAAGGTAGGAAAGCGTAAGAGATGAGTATCTTTGATCTGCTCTGCATAGAGAATGGCTTTGACCCTATGACTTTTGTGAGTGTTGTTGAGGGCATGAATATAAAATTTGATTTTTTTTTAAGGTGCTGGGGATTGACCCCAGAGGTGCTTTACCATTGAGCTACATTCCCATTTTTTTTTTTTTTTTTAAATTTTAAGAGAGGTTCTCACTAAGTTGCTTAGGTCCTTGCTAATTTGCTGAGGCTGACCTCAAATTTGTATTCCTCCTGCCTCAGCCTCCAGAACCACTGGGATTATGGGTCTGTGCCACCATACCCATCATGAATATAAAATTTGAAGGTTGACTTTACCAATTCTGGCACATCCCAATCACGAAGAGTATGATTTTGAGGTCTCTTAACATTTGCCTCTATGAGAAAGAAATTTTGTCTCAGTCAAGAGGAACTTCTGCATTCTTGAATCTCATGAGGATTTTGTGATGAGGATTTCGGGGCACAAGTCTAGTGCCTTTTTATTTTAAGAAGTATACATTATGTTTTGGGGTGGTTGTCATTTGTCCTGTCAAGGAGTGTCTCAGAAAAGATTGTCTTTTTAACTTTTTTTTTTTTTTTTTTTTTTTTTTTTGTGACTGTTAACAGTGGAAACGAAGGAGGGGTTTTCATCTACATGAATTAGGTTGATGTACCAATCTCTTTCTTCTCTGGGGTCTTTAAAGAATCTTCCATGATTGGTTGAGCATGAGGAATCTTCCTGTGACAGCTCTATAAAGAAAGAAAGACAATAAAGACAGTCTAATAGGCAGTCAGTCGATGAAGATTTTTGTCTGGAATAAATTTAGCGCATCTCATAAAGTTTTTATAGATGCTACCTTTCAGATGGTTAGAATATGATTATCTAGCCCAACATTTCTCTATTCCTGATTTTTCTTATCTTTGCCTGGAAAGAAAACAACAACAACAACAACAACAATAACACTACTTTTAGGATGTTTTTCTGTGACTATTTTAAGCTCTCAGCAGAGTTGTTTAAATGACTGATTTTTCTTTTTCCACTGCTTGGTGTTCTTTTCCTACGGGATTTAATTAGAGTCTTCCACAAAAATCTGACAATTAGTGGGTGTTGCAATGGAATTTATGATTTGTATCTTTACTTGGCCTCAACATATAAGCCTCGACAAGTCCTCTAGAAGGGTAAGATTTTGGTGCTTTCAGACCAAAGTAGAAGAGAAATGAAATCATGATACAAAACATTTGATCATTCCCAATTAATAGAACATGAAATGACCACCAGCCTAGCCTACAGCAACTAAAATAAAGTTATATAAAAATTCACCTCACAAGTAAAAACAAAACAAAATAATACCCCAAGTAAAAAGAGATCTGTTTTATTAAGAATTTGACACACTTGTTTGTGCTGGAAACTTTGCACGTATTAAGTCTCTTTTTCCCACACTTTCAAATAAGATCCATCCTTTTCTCTTTCCCCCTTTTTTCCTCCCTTTTGTCTTCTTTGGGAAGGAGTGAGCTGAGTCTATAAGGAAGCAAGGCTTCTGAGGCAGCCGCAGAGGAAATATGTGTGTGCCAGGTAAAATATATTCATATCTTTCCACATGGATGGTGCTCGATGAGCCTGGTTTAATGTCCCCCCGGTCTGAGGAGTCGTGAGACTCTACGGCATATTTTATTATTTAATGGGAAAGATAGCATATCCTCACAGTGAGGCACCCAAGATGCCAAAATCCTGCCTAGTTCCCCTTTGAGGAAAAAATAAATTTTTTATTTTCTGGAAAAAAAAAAAAAAAAAAAAATGGGAGGGAGTGAAAGGGGTTTGACTCAAGAGAGAATTATCCCCTGAAAGATCTTCTTCCCTAAATTTTTTAAGTTAAATGCTCTGATTTCTGCTGGTGAAGCGCCCCTTTTATGGCAAGGAACAAGCAGTGAAAAGATAATGTGTTAATTTTTTTTTCCCTTCCAGAGAGAGAAGCATATTGGGTCATGAAATCATAGTGTTTTTTTATGGTGTTGCTATCTTCTGCACTTCAACCAGGAGAAACCAGGTACTCAAAGATCTGAGATTTTTTTTTTTTTTAATTTTAGGTGTGTGTGTGTGTGTGTGTGTGTGTGTGTGTGTGTGTGTATGCATGCATGCACATTTGTTTTTGTGTTTTTATATTTTAGAAAATACTCAAGTAGAAAATGAAAATCTTGCTGGGTGCGGTGGCGCACGCCTGTAATCCCAGCACCTTGGGAGGCTGAGGCAGGAGGATCACGAGTTCAAAGCCAACCTCAGCAATGGCGAAGCGCTTAGCAACTCAGTGAGACCCTGTCTCTAATAAAATACAAAAAAGGGCTGGGGATGTGGCTCAGTGATTGAGTGCCCCTAAGTTCAATCTCTGGTACACCCTCTTCCCCCCATAAAAGAATACAAATCTTAAACCCATGACTTTGACTCCCTTTGCTTCCTGGGTTGTGAGGCAGGGAAGATTCACAGTGGAGGAAGAATAGACTGACTGAGAGCTGGGAGCAGCGTCCCAGAGGAAGTGGCTCTGACGTCCTAGGTGGCCACACACAGACAGAGCTGGGGGACTGATCTCAGGTGCTCCCTGGTCTCCTGATGGTTGGGAAACATATAGAAGCTTTAGACTTGGCACCTCATTCTGGAAACTGAAAAAGGTAACAGGAAAAAAAAAAAAAGAGTGCTCTGGGAGGTGGAAATTGTAGGCTTTTCTGACAGCAACACCGTGTGCTCATGGTATGACACTGGGCACGTGCAACTACTTAATGTGGCCGCCATCCCTGTCCTGTGCTTTTGTAAAATGTCAGTAATCATTCCTGCCTGCCTCTCTCCTGAGTGTGGCATGGGTCAGGTGGTGCAGAGAATGTGCTGTTTTAGTGTGGAGTGCTTTGTGAACTAGGGAAGCCAGTGACTGAGCACTTTGTGCCTAGACCTGTGCTGATTTCCCAGAAGAATGCCCAAGACCTACAGACCACCATCCTCAGTTTTCATAGGACTTAATTTGAAGCAGGAAGAAGCAGCAATGGTGTCATGTCCCTCAGCAGGAATGTCCCAGTAAGCAGTAAGCAGATGTAGGATTTCATACAGGAGTCCACAGACTCCCTCAGGTACAATCAAGGGCAAGAAGTTAGCATGTTTCATTTTTTCTCAGGCATGTCTTATCCTCCCCCACATAAACATCTCTAAAATCAAATGTCACTTACAGTTAGTGGTTGCTTATAGTTTAAATAACAACTCTTTCTTTGTCAGTTCTTTTGTGTTAGATACACAAAATAATGATGAGTCTTATGACCTATGAAGTCTTACATCCAATAAAATATTATAAGCAAAGAAAAATGCTATGTCCTGGATATCCAACACCTTGAAGTCCAGTGTTGTGCAGAACATTAAACAAATGCATCCTGAGTCTCTCGGCATCAAACCGATCCAGTCTACCACTGAAACAGTTTTACAAAATGAGAGCAAGCAGATATTTCACATGGATGTCTCCATTTAAGGTATTTGATTTTGACTTTCAGAGCATTAGAATACTTTATTTCCTTTAGAAATTAGTCACACTACAGTGATACAGCCACATCAATGTATATAGTAGCTCAATTCACAATAGTTAAAGTATGGAACCAACCTAGGTACCCTTTAACAGATGAATGGATAAAGAAACTACGGTATGTGTACACAGTGGAATATTACTCATCCTTAGAAAAGAACAAAATTATAGCATTTGCCAGTAAATGGATGGAACTGGAGAATATTGTGCTAAGTGAATTAGCCAATACCAAAGAACCAAAGGCAGAAATGTTTACTCTGATATGAGGATGCTAATTCACAATAAGGGAGGGGTGGAGAATAGTGATATTTTGGTTTAAGCAGAGGGGAGTAAAGGGAGGAGAGGGAGCATGGGTGTAGGAAGAACAGTAGAATGAATCTGACATTTTTACCCTCTATGTGCACATAAGATTATATGACCTGTATAACCTTACATCATGTACAACCAGACAAATGAGAAGTTATACTCCATTTATGTATGATGTGTCAAAATGCATTCTACTAGTGGGCTGGGAATATAGCTCAGTTGGTAGAGTGCTTGTCTCACATGCACAATGCCCTGGGTTTGATCCCCAGCACCATCACCACCACCACTACCACCACAACAAAATGCATTCTACTGTCATGTGTAACTAATTAGAACAAATAAATAAAATTTTAAAAAAGAAATTAGTTCATTCTACATATCTTTCAAATCTTAGAAAGAAGATCTTATCTGGGGGAAAAACAGACAAGAAATTGTTAGACATGAAGGGAAACATCAGGGCTGTTGCTATGAACTTTTATCTTGAACACCACTTTCAATTTCAGTCAGTTCTAAGTCAAGACTGTGCTACTTCCAGTGATTTTCGAGGAATATGTCCTGGTCCTTTTCTTCTTCTTTACATCCATGTTCTGTGTTTGAACAGGCACATTATAGGCATTCTCTCTTGGGCATCAAAAGAAGGCTGGAGTAGGCAGTGGTGGGGAAAGAGAGTAGATGTGTGGGGAGGAAAGATTGTCCCTTATCCACTTAGGTTCTGTAGCTGGGACTGAGAATAAACTGACCAAGACAGTCTAACAAGAGAAAGGTCGATGAGTTGTATTTGATGATAATGTTTTACATGTACACAGAGGCCTTCCTATATGGGAAGTGGAGACCCCAAAGTGGATACGCCTGAGAGGTTATATACCATTTTAACAAGGAATGATAAATTGTGGAGGTGTGAGAAGACCAAAAAAAAAAAAAAAAAGTGAATGGGTTATGGATAATGAAGTATGGGAAGGTTCTAAGAAATATACAGAGGGAGGTTAGTGGAAGATATGAGTTGTTTTAGTAAATTTTCATAGATTCATCTCAGATCTCAGCATCAACCCCTGACTCTATTGATAAGATGTTCTCCTCCTGGTACAGAGAAGATACTTCTCTTACGGGAAATGTATGCCCTACTTCTAGGTAGTAAAGGGGAACTCAGAGTCCTATCTGCATTTTCTTTTCTTTTCTTTTTTCTTTTTTTTTTTTTTTTTTTGCCTGTAGCCTTCATATCATGATAATCAATACACCACAGTGTTATATTTTAGGGTAGCATGTGTATTCTGATCCCCTTCTGTTGTTCCAATCTTTCTATTTTTCTTTTTCTCCATATTTTAATTGGTGCATTAGTTGTACATGATGTTGCTACATATTCATAAGTGCACACCATACAACAATGTAATTTGGCCAGGATCACTTCCCAGTACTTCCCCTTTCTCTCTCCCTCTCCCTTCCACTAGTCCCTGTCCTCTACTGATCTCTCTTTGATTTTCATGAGAGCCCCATTCCCACCTTTCTTTTCTGTTCTCCTCGCTAACATCCACATATGAAAGAAAACATGATTCTTGACTTTCTGAGTTTGGCTTATTTTGCATAACACAATGTTCCCAAGTTCCATCCACTTTCCTGCAAATGGCATAATTTCATTATTCTTTATGACTAAAATGCCCTGGTGTATATCTAACACTTTTCTTTATCCATTTATCTACTGATGGACACCTAGGCTGGCTTCATAGTTTGACTATTGTGAATTGTACTGCTATAAACGTGGGAACACATGTATTGCTATAGTATAATGACTTGAAGTCTTTAGGATAAACATAAATAAGTGAATCTTTATACTTTACTTGAAGGGAAGAACTTATATCTACTTACCATTTTAAAATGCTCCTTTGATTTTCATTTGGACTGTTGCTATAGAGCCTGAATCTCATTGGTTTCTGGCTTTGGGGTCACAGTCCTCTTTAGGGCATTTTTCTCACTGTTTGTGCCTTAATCTTTTGATTGTGGTCATTAACCAATCCATCTTCCATCTTCTTCTTTTTTTTTTGGTACTGGGGATTGAACCAAGGGGCACTCAACCACTGAGATACATCCTCAGTACTTTATTGTATTTTTTAAAATTTAGGGACAGGACCTCACTGAGTTGCTTAGGGCCTTGCTCAGTTACTGCGGCGGGCTTTGAACTCATGATCTATCTTCCATCTTGAACTTCTCCCCATCCTGCTTGCTCCTAAAGAGGATTGACCCCTGCATTCTATCACTTCCCTAACTTTACTACTCCTTGACATCTTTCTCAGGAAAATCATTTTCCCCTACCTTCTGGTGGTTAAGGGTCAAACAGGATCTGAGTTCAAATTTGTTTTTTGCCAAGCAACTTCTCTGTCAAATGAGACAACCATAATGCTTATCTCATATTGCTAAATGTTGTTTAAATGATCAGATGAGGTTTAAATGTCCAGAACAGTGACTGGTACATAGTTAGCACTCAGCACATGAAAGCTATTCTTCATCTATTACTAGTGATAGTTGTCATGACACTATAATATTTGAGGAAGACCTTGGAACCCTATTAAAATTAGTTTATAATGACATTTCTATGCTCTTTGATGCATCTAGAAGATATTCCCAAGGTTTGCTAGAGAATTAAGTCCTAGACTAAAGTATCCATTGCATGTGATAAATTAACTTATTTTCTCTGTATCTAGAACAGTATCACTAAGTACACTTCCTTGGGAGTATTTAGAAAATAGTCACTTGAATCATTTTCTATGATCCTTAACTCTCTAGAGAAACTTTGGCTGTGAAAAACTGATTGTAGATTTCCATAATTCACAAAGTAGAGCTTTCATTTGAAAGCTATTTGATTTAGAAGGATGAGTGTGACTCAAAGAGGAATGAAGCTAATACATGAATTCCAAATATAACATGCTAGTAAGGTATTCTGAAGACTTTATCTCCACAAGGGATGATTCTGTTGTTTATGGTTATCCTCTGTGGATCTGATCCTAAAACCCATTTCCCAACTAATAATTTTTCATTTTTACATTATTGAGCCTGAACGCTGACCATAGGATTTTCTTGCAGGTGGTGCTAAGCAAGAATGTTGATGCATTTATTTTAGAAGTCCCTGGGGAATGCTTCCCAGAATTTCAGCCTGTCTCACTTTCACAGCATTGTTCTTATTAAAAAAAAAGAAATCATGCTTTTGGTTGATACTGAAAAAAGAAGACAAGGAAAGTGTAGATGTCTGGAATAACACTACCACATCAAATCTTCCCTTACTTTGCTTCTAAATGACAAGCCAAGCACTGGTTGGAGATGTGGGAACACATTCCAAATTCATTTGACCTGTGAGACCACAAACCCCCCAAACTACACCAAAGGTGCTGGTGTTCTGAACTGCAGCGAGGCATTCAATTAGTATTACTAGTGGGCTGGATGGAAAAAGTATCTGGGCACTTGCTTCTGGATGATATCCAGACTTGGGGAGTAGATAGAAGGAACCACATAGAAAGGTGTATAGATTAATTTTCCCAAATAAGTCATGTGGTTAAAAAAGAAGGAAGGTGATGTTTGGCTAGAATGCATTAATGTTTAAGAAAACAAAGGGGGTTTAGTGGTTCTTTGGAAGCTGTAAGACATCAGTATTTTTTTTAGGCTTCTTGACTATGCAGTTCTCTGGCTGCATTATCATGGACTTATTTTGATTCTTCAGGGCCAGTGCAAAAAGAGTGAATGTGAATAGGGTGTGTTAGCAGGAAAGGCAGCAGTAATGCATTCTTCATAAACTGTATATTCTGAATACATAACCCCAGCTCATTCCATCACAGGCAAGACTAATTTAACATCATGGTGACTCTGGTACAGTAAAACCTTAATTATAGCTAGAAATTGGCACAGCCATTCCACCTTCTGCAATCTTGCATTTATTCCCTTTCAATGAGTATTAACAGTTAAGCTATTTAGCTAAATAGAAATTATTTTCATGGGAAGGTTAAGCAATTTAAATACTTGTATTAAGGGGATATTTGGCTTTTCCTGTAGAGATTTATCTTCACTTTAAAGATTAAACATGAGATAAGCCATGGAAAGAGAAAAGAAAAAGAAAAAGTGGAATGGAAGGTAGATCAGAAGAATTCTGTTTTCAGCATCTCCTTCTATGAGCCTACAATTAGATAGGGATTGTCAACATGGCATTTGTTAAAGCTCAGATAATTGGTTTTCCAGATTTGGTGGTGGTAAGGATGTTAGGGGAAGAGAAAGTTGGGAAGGCAATTCTGTGCTCAGAAATCTAGCTGTTTCTCTGTGTTGATGAACAGATTAAAGAAAATTAATAATCCTCTGTGCATCCAAGTAAATGCATCTGTGGAAAATCCCCTGCCATCTTCCTGCAGTACATTTTATTGAGCTCAGCTCATTGAAACAGGGTTGATAAGGTGATTTTTAAAAATTCCTAAAATTCCATCTAGAAGGTAAATTTGTAAAACTGGCTATAAAAGAAAACATATTTTAACTCTTTCCAATTGCTTATTTCTAGGGGTCATACACCCAACTGCTCCCCCACCAGTCCCCATTCCAATCTATATAGCAGTGACTTTTTAGACTGGGAGAAAACTTCACAACAAATAGCAAGCCAGTATGTGGAGTGCTTTGTGATCCATTGACTTGAAAACAGTTTTTGAAGGCATCCTAGAATGGGGAAACTGGGTGCCTACAATAAGTGAAGTTGCTCCTGTATTACCTAATGAGACAGTGAAGGAGGAAGGTGCATTACCATAGGACACAAGAATCCAGGGAGATAATACTGACGGCATAAATCAAAACCAGGAGCACTGGGCTTGGTGTTCCAACATTATTTCACCTTGATCTACACAGGTAGCCTTAAGTTGTTCTGTGCGTCCTGTTCTGAGTCCCTGAGCAAAGCAGACGCCATAGTGGCTGGTTAGGCTTAAAAACACCCTAGTAGTTATCTTTCTTCTAGATGCATCTAAGCCCTAGATGGGATAGACCTTGCACCATTAGTCTCATTCCAGAGGTAGGCTAGAAGTTCAGCCTCACAGTGATCCTTGAAAACTACATTAGTAACTTGGTAGGTTGCTAATGAGAACTGAAATAACACTAAAGAAAGATCTGAATGAATGTATCAGATGGCTGCATGTGTACTCACTGAATTGAAAGCAAGATTTTTGCATTGAGTTCAGGACCCCTTAGTATGCATGCTCTCCTCAAATTTGGCTGCAGCCCCTTTTTAAATTAAATGGAAGCTACAGTTGTTTCCAGAGTGTGATGAAATGCTTGTGTTACTGAAAATGCAAATTTAGATGTGGCAGCTGCCTAAGAGATGACCCTGTCTGTGAAACACAGCCTGCACAACCCCAATGAATGCTTGTTTTCTCCAACATTGTATGTGTGTGTGCATGCACACACATCTTCCTATTTGACAGGCCCTTCTGTGAATGTTAATCTTGATACATTTCCATTCAGGGGATTTCTCCATGGTCGCTTTAGCCCACATTTTTAATCATTGTTGGTTGAACACATGTGCTCTCCTTTTCAAATATCATTGCATGCTTGACAAGATTTGGAACCTTCTAGAAAAGGGTCCTAGGCTCAGTGTCTCTGATCATGGACTAGTAAATAATTTGCTTAACTAGAGCATCCACCTAAGGCAAAGGAAAGAACATGGAGTGTGGCCAACTCAGAACCAGTCTCTCAGACCTTTGACCTAGAGTCCCTCAGGTGACAAGGCTTCCTCCAGTCACCTCAGTTAGCCTCAGCTGAATGATATAGGCTTTTGGGAACTGAGTGGTCCTGAGGCAGTGTTGTCACTGTGGATAAACAAATGGACAATATCTCAGAACCACGTGGTTTCCTTACAGCGATGCAAATCAAAAAGTAGATGAATTTCAAAAGAGAACAAAGCCATAGGTTTTTAATGCTCAGCATGGTGACAAAAATGTACAGCAAGTTTGCTTATGTGTGACATTGGATGAAGAGTTCATCAGGGCTTGAGTTTACTTGTATAGAAGGTAACCATGAAGGTTGCCAATATCACATTAATTGTGGGGCATATTTATTCTGTTCAAGTTGCCTTCTCCACTAGCACAATCACTGAAATGTGCCCTTCGGCCTCTGGAGTATTTACACTGTCCTTGTCTTAATTATAGATTTGGAGGCTGCTGAACCATAGTACGTAGAAAGTAAAAAGGATCCAGAAATAAATGGAAAAAACCCATGACGGAGATGAAAAATTCCTCGTCAGAGCTCCCAACCCCTGGCTCAGCAAGGCCTTCCGGGTCATTCATCTTGCCTTTGATTTGTCTGCCTTTTCACTTCAAATAGGTTTACAGGTTTTTAGCTGAAACCAATTAAAGAGAACCAATTGGTAGGGTTAGCACTTGTGGTGTTTATGGTGTGCATTGTATTGATTTATGCCGCTCAGCAGCTACAGTGAAAAGCAAACTCTATGAAGAAGAAGAGAAGCCTCACACTGAGGAAGCATTACAGTGCATGGGATTATTTTGAAGACAGTAATGAACAACACCATAAAGAAAATTGCTGACTCTACAAGATCAGGCAATAGGAGTATTTTTTTTTTTTTTTTTAAAGAAAGACAAACCAATGGCTACAGTTTAATAACAGGTATTTAATGTAAGATGCTCTGTATCATTTGAGAGTGCTGCTTGAAATAGCAGAAGAGGATGCAGGGAAGAGGAACACATTTTCCAGTTGTGTTGCAGCTCCTTTGCTGGCCATAAGACCTAATTTTGGCAGGCCCAAGGGGATGAGTTCCAGGAGAATATTTATGGAAGTTATTGAGTGGTGAGACACTGCTGACTTTTAGATCTTACAGTGATGTATGTACACGGTGGGTTGATCACTTAAGCCTGGCAAGGTCAAGATATTAAGTGGTATATTCATGAAAATGGGAAGTCTCTGGGGAGATGACCCATAAAGTGAGGATGGTGGAGAATGACACTGGATGACTTCTGAGGCTCTGTCCTGTCTTCGGGTGTACTGGACAGACGGTGTTCACTGTAACGTCCTGGGTCTTGGGTTGTTGACTTCATCTGAATGTCAGGGAGTAGAGGACAGTACTGGCATCTGTGAACACAGGACTAAATGATTCTACCTTGGGGTGAGAAGAGAACTTGCAGTCTTTATGTTTGTAGCACTCTACAGCCCTGGCTTACAAAATTCAGGACAGGTGATCAAAAACTCTTTTGACAAGTCTTTCAGGTTCTTGGAGACCAAAGCTTTGATTATAGAAGAAAACAGATGTCAAAGCATATAAATGACCAGTTTGGTTTGGAAATGAGTTCAGGCTGGAATGTCACGTGAGACTTTTATGATTTAGTGTTAAACTTTATAAAGGCAGATGAGTCAGGTGCAGCATTGAATATGTGGAATGAAAATAATAATTATTATAATGGTGCTAATATTATTGCTTTGCCTTTGTTTAATAATGTATCTTCTTTTTTTAAAGTGCCATGATATGCATCACCTCTTTGATTATCAAAACACTGCTGTGAGGCTGTAAGGTTAAGCATAATTATCCCCATCTAAAAGATAAAGGAATAGCCTCAGAGAGATTAAATGATTTATTGTGGCACCCAATAAAGGGAAAGGGATAGGAATAAATAATTACTGAACACTTATGACTTACCATATATGTATGAGACCTCAAAACTAAGTATCAATATACCCCTGCTTTTTTTTTTTTTTAAAGAGGAAGCTAACATTAGTAAATTGCCCACAAGTTAGTAACAAGGAAACGACAACACTGTGTTTTGAACCCAAATATAAAGCTTTGGTTACTCATGCACAGTTTCTTTCTCTCTTGATCATAATGGCTATTTTGTTAAAAGGAAATTTTATGGTCTAGTATCTAAGAAGCTTAGAAATCCTCTCTCAATCTAAAAAAAAAAAAATCAAATAAAATGTTGACTATATGAAAAACAGCTCACCTCAGATCCATCAGAGAAGTGAGGTCTCAGGAAAGCTTTCTGCCCCCATAATTGGAGAGACAGACAGACAAATGCAGAGAATCAGGACTCAGAGGGGCAAAAGCCACTGTGAAAATCAGTACTGAGGTAGGAAAACCTGAACTGTTGTTGATGAGTTACTAGAGACTCTCTGTGGACAAGTTTTGGAGATAGAAATTCTAGGGTGATCTAATCTCTAGGTGAGAACTTACATTTTTGTGAGATTTACCTCTTAGAGCTACCAGTTTTTTTTTTTTTTTTTTTTTTTTTTGTGTGTGTGTGTGTGTGTGTGTGTGTGTGTGTGTGTGTGGGGATTGAACCCAGGACCTTGTGCATGCTAGGCAAGCACTCTGCCAACTGAGCTACATCCCCAGCTCTGTATCAGAATTTTATAATGAAGATCAGAAAAAATAAAAATCTGCTTGGACTTCCTGGAGGGGGAAGGGAAAAAAATCACCATCCAGATAGATATACATTGATGCATTCTATTCTGCTTAACAAGACCTGAAGAAGTATTTTACCAGTCTAACATACTGGTCAAACATTCTCCATGCCTAACCAAGAAGGGAAGTGGAAATACAATTCCATCCCATTCTAGCGTTCCATATGGCTGAATAGATAGAGCACAGAGGACTTTTAGCACAAGCAAACCACTCAGTATAGTACTATATTGTTGGATGCATGTCATTATATATTTGTCTAAACCCATAGAATGTACAATACCAAGAGTGAAGCTGAATTGATCTATAGATGTCAGGTTATTAGGACGTGTCAGGGCTGGTTCATCAGTGGTAGTAGATATACCCCTCTGTGGGAGGAGTGTTGATGGGGGTGGAGGCTGTGCCCATATGGGGGCAGAAGATGTATGGGAACTCACTGTACTTTTTGCCACGTTTTGCTATGATTCTAAAACTGCATTAAGAAATAAATTATATTGAAAAACAAAACAAAACAAAAAAAACCCCAAGTCCCACGTAAGTCTCATGAGCCGCTTGTGTCAAGTTGAAGAAGCACCACGGTCAGCCTGGTGCTTCTTAGATCACGTTCCTCTCCTATTTGGATGAACTCCGTTTCAGTCTACACTCCCCTCCTCTGAATCTCTTTTCCCTTCTTCCCTGATACATAAATGTCTCCCCTAATACATAGCCTCTCCTTGGATGGCAATTTCCTTTTTGATCAGACATGAAGTGGCTATCCATATAGTTTATCATCCAGATTAGGATAATTTTGAAGTGGAAGAAGGCACTATCAATAACTATCCCAGGAAAATAAACACCAACTTGGACTGTTTAGGGTAAATCAGGAAGAATGGTCACTCGTCACTCTAACTATGGTGTCAAGTTTTCCCAGGAGAGCTGAGGCTGGGCAAACACACACACACACACACACACACACACACACACACACACACACACACGACTAATTCCAGAATAGCATTAACTAATTACTCACCCACTGGGTGGTGGGTGCCTGGAGGCGAGGCTGTTTCATTTTTCCACGTCCCTTCTTTATTTCGCCATCTCGGCATGCTTCCACTACTTAGTAAGTGTACACTGAGTGAACAAATGAATGGGACAATGGCATAGCTACCTCTTTCTTTTTCTTTTTTCTGTCTCAGCACTGTCTGTTAGGATTTCTGATTCTATCTGAGTTCCCCCCGTTCCTTCAGCATCCTTCACTCCCACCCAGTGATGTCAGCCCTCTTTAGATGTGTCAGCCTCAATAGCTATTTCTATCTCATATTGACTCTTCTTTCTGATTTCCTGTTTTGAGGGCTAAAGCCACAGCAACCCAGTAACTGTAGCCAACTTGTGTCTTGGGATTTGAACATTCATTTGTTGGCATCCACTTGGTGAAATTTAGTAGAGGGAACATGACACAGGGGCCACAACCTTAAGCACCTCTATTATCTGGTCAGGAATGGAAGACAAGGACCCTTGTCATAATGAATTTTGTGATCACCATGTTTATCATATTTAATATGCCTGTTAGAAGAGCAGAGAGGAAGTAGAGTAGGTTTAGTGGTCTGCTGCACAGCTGATAGAGGAAAAAGACATGAAACACAAAAGATTTTATTTTTTTGTCTTGATAATACAAAACATTTTTAAGAATTTTTAACCTAACAGATAAAATAAATTTTGGGCTTATATATTCTTTTTTGGTACTGGGAATTAAACTCAGAGGCACTCGACCCCTGGGCCACATTCCCAGCCCCTTTTTGTATTTTATTTAGAGACAGGATCTCACGGAGTTGCTAAGTGTCTCGCCATTGCTGAGGGTGGCTTTGAACTCCCAATCCTCTTGCCTCAGCCTCCCGAGTGCTGGGATTACAGGTGTGTGCTACCTTGCCCGACTAGGGCTTATATATTCTAACAACAGTTACATATAGGTAATTTTAAGCCTGGAGAAGGCTAAGCATGGAAAAGACACCATATGCCTAATTCAGAGTGATGTGACTGGGTCAGGTCTAGGAAACCTGAGTCTCAGCCTTGGCTGGGAGGAGTGGCTAAGGGGCAGAGGCTGCAGGACCCTAACTTTCTTCATCTGTGATGGTGAGAGAATTCAGACCACGAATGTCTTCAGGGCCTCTTGTAGATTTAATGGTCTCTTTTCATGAGGCTTTGAAGGTATTTAGGCTGGAATGCCCCAGAAGCAGAAGAGGCAGCTCATGCTGTGGGCTGCTTCCTGAGAGACGTTGCTTCCTTAGCCTGTGCCACTGCACTCTCACAATGCGGTAGCCTGGAAACTTCCGTGTCCTGCTCATTTATTTACTGGGAGGGACCAGTTGCCTTTAGAAATAGGCTCAGAACTCCTCAGTTAGAGAAATTTAGAGTGGTCCCACGATATTGCAAGAAAGACGTAGAAAGCTCAGAGAGAGAATCATCTAAACTCACAGTCGTGTCATAGCAGGATACAGGCTAAGAGTTTTGTCTTCTGACATCGTTCAAGACTTCTGACTGCACCTCATTCATTCATCTAATAATTTCCGAGTCAACACCTCTGTAACTTTGTGGGGGGTCAAAATGACATAGAAGATGTGATCCCTGTTTAGAAATGCCTTTTGGCTGGGGATGTAGCTCTGTGGAGAGCGCTTGCCTAGCATGCTTAAGGCCATGGGCTGGATTCCCAGCACTGAGGGAAAAAAGTAAAAACAGAAACAGGGTCTTCTAAGATACACGTGGAGATGGATTCTCATTGTTCTTTATAGTTATTTTCATTCAAAAGCTGCCTGTCTTAGCTTGTCCACTGAAGAATATTGCGATTTGTTTTTGAGTCGTGGACAATATGGCAGGATGGTTGATCCTGTTTTTATTAATTAAGATATTAACTGGCATAAAAAATAGCCTTCTACTCCCACCTGCATCCCTAGATACCATAGCTCAGAAAACAAGCTAATTTCCCCCCTTACAAAAAGCAAGTAGAAGCTCTACTTCCAGCAGTTTTCTAGGGACACAGACTGGTGGAGGCTGTGACATTTTCCGTATGGGCTTAGAGGTTACGTTGGGTAGCAATATTTGGCCAAATGAGGGGAAAGAGTATAGAGGATCATAGGTAGGTAGTGTTTGTGGACCAGGCCTGGCCATGGACCTGACCTCTTTTGCTCACATTTGGTCACATAACCACATATATATGGGAGGCAGGCAGGGGATCACAATCCAGCTCTGAGCCCAGAAAGAAGAAAACATGGGTTTTAGGGAACCAACAGAAGTCCTCACCACATCACCCTGTGTTCAACTACGTGGTGGGAGGTGTCTCCTATGCTCACCTTTTATTAAATGGTCACATGAATTTCTCTTTAGATTAAGTTCAAGTTTGTGGAAGGTGGTTTGCATTGGTAAATGGGTATGTTTGTTCCTGAAGATAGAAAACTATTACTTGCTTTATTTTTCTATGGTGTGAGCCAGATGCCCTTAGAACTTTGTAGATAAATTAACAGATTCAGTATTGTTGTTTAATGATGAAACACAGAGCAAAAGTTAAAAAGTTTTGTCTCTGTGTCTCATTTGATTTATATATACATGTGTGTGCGCGCGCGTGTGTGTGCGTGTGTATTATTTTGTGTGTGTGTTGGGGATTGAACCCAGAATGCTCTAATATTTGGCTAAATCCTTAGCCCTTTTTATTTGTTAAACATAAAAGGATGCTTGCTTTCAAACTTGTGATCATCAAGTTGCTGGGATTTCAGGCACATGCCACCATGGACAATACAAGTATATAGCATCTCAAACAACCTGCATAATACCCTTTATTGAAACATGGAAACAAGCAAAACCAATGGAACAACAAAAAGACTCTGCTTTACCTTCAAGTTAGTTATTGGTGGGGGGGGGGAGAATTAATTACACACACATACACACACATTTAAACTGAATAAAAGATTACTGAAGAGAGGGCCTACAGAATGGGAGAAAATCTTTACCACATGCACGTCAGATACAGCACTAATCTCCAGGATGTATAAAGAACTGAAAACACTGAACACCAAAGAAAACAAATAACCCAATCAATAAATAGCCTAAGCAACTGAACAGACACTTCAAAAAAGAAGTAGAATTGTAGAATCGATCAATAAACATATGAAAAAATGTTCATCATCTCTAGCGATGAGAGAAATGCAAATCAAAACTACTCTAAGATTTTATCTTACCCCGGTCAGAATGGTAATTATGAAGAATACAAGCAATAATAATTGTTGGAGAGGATGTGGGGAAGAAGGCACACTCTTACATTGCTGGTGGGACTGCAATTTGGTGTAACCACTCTGGAAAGTAGTATGGAGATTCCTCAGAAAACTTGGAATGGAACGACCATTTGACCCAGCTATCCCACTTCTCGGTCTATACCCAAAAGACTTAAAGTCAGCATACTACAGTCACACAGCCACATCAATGTTTATAGCAGCTAAATTCACAACAGCTAAATTATGGAACCAACCTAGATGCCCTTCAACAGATGAATGGATAAAGAAAATGTGGTATATATGAATAATGGAATATTACACAGCCTTAAAGAAGAATGAAATTTGCAGGTAAATGGATGAGAGGAGTGGAGGGGTATAAGGGTGGATAGGTTCATGGAATGGGATGGACATTATTACCTTATATACATGTATGAATACATGACTGGTGTGACACTGCACCATGTACAGCCAGGGGAATGAGAAGTTGTGCTCCATTTGTATACAATGTATCAACATGCATTCTACTACCATCTATAACTAATCAGAACAAATTTAATAAATAAATAAATTTAAAAAAGATTACTGAATAACATATTTTTTATGAGAGGATATTTGTGTAATTATAGAAATATGACTTTGTCTTCCATTATTAATTCAGCATTAGAAAATTCTTCAACCTACTACTAGCAATCTTTTCCAGCAACTTATATGACTAACCATTAAAGAAAAGAAAAATGCTGAATTTTGATAATGAGTGGTGGTGTATACCGGTCATCCCAGTGGCTCAGGAGATTGAGGTAGGAGGATCACAGGTTCAGAAGCCAGCCTCAGCAACTTAATGAGGCTCTAAGCAACTTAGTGAGATTCTGTCTCAAAATACAAAAACATAAAAAGGCTGGGGATGTGGCTCAGTGGTTAAGCACCCTTGGGTTCTATCCCTAGTACCAAAAAAAAAAAAAAATTAAAAAATTGATAATGACTTAGGTATGAATGCTATATGAGATTATTAAACCTCTTCTAAGAGATACAAAGGGACTTCTGGACAGAGTTCTTCATGTGGGTTAGTTGAATTACATTTTTAATTAAAATGTCCCATCAAACTACTATTTCTGTAAGTTCTCATGTGGCTGATTGCTGCACTTTATTTTCTACTATCTCTTTTTCAACAATGCCTTCTTCAACTGTCCTATCAAATATAGTTTTTATATAATTGTTCTATTACTCTCAATTCCTTTTCCTAGCTTTATTTTCATATCTTTCTTATATTTAACAGTATATTAGTATTTACTTGTTTATTCTTTATCATCTCTGTGTGTCCATAGAATGTAAGCTCAAGGAGGGCAGGAACTAGGTCTGTGCTATTCATTACTGTATTCCCAGCACCTTGAGCAAACAGTACCTGAATAGACGAGGGGCACAATAAACTTTGGTTAAAAAGGGACTTGCATGTTTTCATATAGAAACAAGGTTGTCCCATCGTCATGTGATGAAGGTGTCGGTTATTGGTTAGGGGCTACAGGTGTTTCTCTGGATGGTTGTATGTTCAAAAACCATTGTCAACCTGTGGCAGTTAGCTTTTGTGGATGAAATTACTGCCCCAAACATAGTGGCTCAAAACTACAAATATTTTTAAGTGTATGATTTTGTGGGTTTGCAGTTTGGGCTTGGCTTTCAGCTGGGTGATTCTTTGGGTCTTGGCTGGGCTCAGCCATACATCTATGGCCAGATTTGAGCCAGCTGGGCATCTCTTCTCTGTGATTGGCTGCCCATCATGGGTGGTCATGGGCGTGGCCAAGTATATATCTCCATCATCTAGCAGGTCAGACCAGGCTATCCACAGGGCAGATGCTCTGTGAAGGGTTTCAATAGTGAGTGCAGAAGACGGGGAAAACCTTTGTGCCATGTGTTCAAAACCCGCATAATGAACCTCTGATGTAATCTATTGGCAAAATAATGTTACAACGGCAACCCAGATTCACTCCACCTTAAGAGGATAGAATGAAAGTGTCCGACTTCAGGAATATGGATCTAGACAAAACAAGAGTTTGTCCCACTTTCGCAATCTTCCACCAAGTCTTACTGTGTTATTCTGTTAAGACCCTGATCAGGGACAAGTGACATTTCCATGAAAACATCATAAATCGAGGCAACCAAATATAGAAAGTTCAAATGTGTATCTAGAAGCGGCATCCTCATCTGCATAAAAAGTCTTTCCCATGAGGGAGGACTGGTCGTCCTCCCGTAATGACCATCTCCTTTTCTTTCTCCCCCATGATATTAATTATGTCCTCATGAATCTCTGCTCAGCTCTCCACCTTACCTCTCGATAAAAAAAGATGGTGTTTCAATATAAACAGTTTGGTACACTGTAGGAAAGCTTCAGATACGTAGAAACAATATTTTCTAAATATTTATACACTGTATTTCAAAATCTGTTACATTCAGTGAATTATGTAAATAAATACCAGACCTGCAAGTCACCATCCCACAGCTCCAGAGCAGTAAGTCCAATTACTCATCTATAAACAAGTCATCATTTAAAACTCTGTCCTCTGTCTTTGGATCCTATCCAGCTGAACAAACCTGAGGTGTGAAACTTGTTTTTTTTTTTTTTTTTTTTTCTGACTAAAACAGAATTTCTTTATTATGAAGAGGAACGATGGTGTTTGTTATATTTACTTTTTAATTGCTAGGAGACATAAGGCAAACAAGCATGTTAAACTAATCCAAGTCTCAATTACAACAGGGTAGGGGACATGGGGAAGGAAAGAGGAGGTGGAGGGAGGACAGAAGAAGCAAAGAGTTGGTTTGCAGAGAGTCTGAGCTTAACTCCCTTGAAAACCTCCAGGATTGTAGAATTGTAGCCCAGAAGGACAGGTCAGCCAGATGTGACCACTTAGAACAGGGTTCCAGCTCTCTTACATGACTGCAAGGAACTGAGGATGGCAGGGAAGAAGGAGACCCTCCAAATAATTCACATAATGGGCCCATGCAGAATATCCACACTGAGAGCTCGCTCTCTCTGTCTTGGCCAATGGTCATCGTCCAAGGGACTGCAGCCAGATCTGGACAGAGGAATGAGAAGCCTGCCCTAGAGCTTGAATAAAGTGAACTTCATAGATGAGTTTAACTAGCAGGCTATGGGAGTTTTGGGAAGGGATATTTCAGGGTGGTTGAATTTTGGGGGTCTTCAATGGACTCTTTAAGGATGGATAATACATGAATCTAGAAAAAGTACTTCTGTAAGATAAGCAAAAGCAATAAGGTAGAAATGGGTAGAGGGCACTTACAGTTCTGGAGAAGGTGGTGGTGAACACAGATAAAAGGGTGGTCTGAATTTGGGGATTCGTGTTGAGAAGCCGGGGTGCTGTGAAGGTAGACAACGGGTAGGGAACTATTCTGGTGGTATTAGGGATCCATGAGGACTTTTAAACCAATACCTTATACGAAGTGTGTGAGAAGTGTGGACAGAAGAGTTATGTCACACCTCTTAGTGCATGTTAGAGTCCAAGTTTCAGGCTTCTCATTCCCAGAGACAAGTTTTAGCAAAGGTAGGTGGAACACAACTTGGCCAGTTGACCACCTATAACCCTGCAGAATGAGGGCCAGTTTCCACCTCGATGGTAGATACTCAATGAACAAAGGAAAGAGACTGATTCAGTCTTCTCTCCCCCCTCCAGATTAGAATCAAGTCAGTTATGTGGACTGCTTTCTCTAGGCGTCATGGTTAAATTGAAGGCTTTTTGTCCATTGCTACAGAAAGGGGTTCTTCTGGAAACTCAGAGAGCCTGGAGACTGGACACAATGTCTCTTTCCAGCATCTCCCCACTTCCACTGGCTTTTTTTTTTTTTTTTTTTTTTTTTTTTTTTTTTTTTTTTTTGGTACCAGGGATTGAACTCAGGGGCACTCGACCACTAGGCCACATCCCCAGCCCTTTTTTGTATTTTATTAGAGACAGGGTCTCACTGAGTTGCTAAGTGCCTCGCCATGGCTGAGGCTGGCTTTGAACTCGGGATCCTCCTGCCTCAGCCTCCCAAGTGCTGGGATTATAGGCGTGTGCGCCAACCACGCCCAGCCCATTGGCTTTTGCCACTAGTGTTGTATGATAATTCTCTACAGGCAAACCCTTCAAACAAATAAGTGAGCAAACAGGCTTGATGACCTAAGGAAGCATCCTCACATCCTCCCTCATACTAGCCAACTCTTTTCTTTTCTTTCTTTTTTTAAAAAAAATATTTATTTTTTAGTTGTAGTTGAACACGATAACTTCATTTTATTTATTTATTTTTATGTGGTGCTGAGGATCGAACCCAGGGCCTTGCATGTGCTAAGTGAGCGCTCTACCGCTGAGCCACAATCCCAGCCCCTGGCCAATTCTTTTCAATGTGTTTTCTATTTGTTCAGATCAATCCTTTGGGAACTGTATACATCAGTTCTCTCTTTACCAACTTTTCTGAGAAGATTACTGCCTGGAACAGACCCCTACTGATTTTTTTTGTCTTCACTTTTTCATTCTTATCAATTTTTAACTTATCTATTTCTGCTGTCCCTAATGCAGTTGCAACTTATAAATGAAAGGTTATATCTTCTATATTGAAAGGAGATTTTAAAAGCTCTCTTTAACTCACTCTTCATAAACCTTATTAGGAAGTTATAACCAACCACTAAAAATAAATTAATTTCCTTGTAATAAAAATTACAGTTGCTTATCATTGAAAAATTTAAATCACAAGAAAGTATAAACAAAGATAGAACCAGAGAATTCTAATTAGCAGAGATAACTCATAATACTCTGTGAATGTCTTGAATCTTCTCTGCTTTTTGGTTCTGTGGGTTTACACACATGTGCACACTCATGCACATAGATTTTGATCCAGGAACCAGAGAAGGGAAAAAAAAAAAAACCACCATTTTTATCTTTCTTTCTTTTTTTTAAAACTATCTTTACATAAGACCTGAGTTAAAGTCACTGTTGCTTAATATGGGGATGGAGGCAGATATATGACATTGATGCTTAATTTATATACAGTCCATCACAAACAACTTAAAATATCAGTATTTCCCTGATTTATTCAAGTTTGGCAAAACTTGAAACTTCTTTGCCAAATTCAATACTATGTTTTTTTAAAAAAATTGAAAATCAAGGTAATAGAAAGTGTTACTGGGGAAGGGGAAAAAAAACAGGTGGCTGGTAATAACAGTGGAGCCAGCTACCAGGAAGGGTCAGGGGTCTTTTAATGAATCTGTTAGAATTTGTAGCAAGGTTTCCCTTCACCACAACTGGAGATGTAATAGCCTCTACATAAATATCCATAAAGACCCCAATTGGTTCTTCAAGGTGTGAAAGACAGAGCTAGTTTTCTTTCTTTTTTTTTTTTTAAGCAGTCTGTTGTTTAGAAGAAACTGGATGCCTTAGCCTTAAAGATGTAGTTTATTCAAAAAAGAGCGATTGTAATCAACACAACATATAATCATGCTGATAACACCCCCCTCTGCAAGAATTTAGGAGTTATTAAAAGCACCTACCCAGAAAAAGAAACTACTTAAAACATTTTAAATTGTGTTATTTCCCAAAAGGTTTATTCTGAGTAAAAGATGTTTTCCGGTGTAAAAGGAAAACACTTTTGAAATTAATATGAACTAGGAAGAGAGGTGGTACCTGTAATTAGTCTATGCTCTCAACATACATAAAGCAAACTATCAATGGGGGTGGGACAGATTTCTGTTTGAACTTAGTTCTGATTTAACCCAAGTTTTCTTTTTTGACAAAGTCACAATAACGTAACTTAAAAAGTTTCTGGAAATATTTATTGTATATAGCCTAGAAGATGAAAAGAATGTAACTATTATTCTTGGTTTGTTTTGAGGTTATTTACTTAGGGCTAAGCACCTCATTTTTCTTGTGTACAAAAAGTAATTATGCAGTCAAAAGAAATATAGCTCATATACTTCAAAACATATGAAAAATGTAAAACTTTATTACACACATTAATTTCTAACAAAGGACATCTCTCGCATCCGTGTAACTGGGACAAGCCAGATAACTGATGTATATATATGGATGTTTCTCCCAAATGGGTTTTATAAAGGCAAACAGACAAATAAACAATTTCTTCTTTTATGTCTGTCTCTCTTTTATAAATTTTCACTTCCCAATATAGGCAATAGTTTTGAGGATTTTTTTTTTGTGTGTGTGTGTGTGTGTGTGTGTGTGTGTGTGTACATTAATATATTCTGCTAAAGTTAGTCTTGCTAGCTACCCCCTCATTTCTCTTATTACTGCTTCAAGCTACTCAGGTTGAATCTATTTCAATATGTAGCAAAGCTAATATATGAAAACCTACAAATTTTGAACAAATTACAAGTTGGAGCTTGCCCATTCTGACCTTCTGGGAATGTCAGCATATTCTTGGAAAGACACTCTTGGTGTGAGCCAGGCCTGTTCTGTGTGCCCTCATTCTTTCACTCCCGGAGCAGTGGCTTCTGGATAACAAGGTCTGGATTCTTGCCACTCTAGGCAGGAAGGTTTGTGGTTTGACTTTAGGGGGTCATTGCTGATTCCCTGGGAGGCATCAAGCTATAGGGCTGACCCAGGGTGGAGGGGTGGGTGGCGCTCACCTCGTGTACACTAATATCTGGATAAATTATTTTATCAATGAAAGGCAAATAAGGGTAATAAAGGCAAAATAACAAACCTTATTTCAGATGGAGTAACAGAGCTTAACATTTTAAATGGTTAAGTCAGAAGTAGTCAGTAGGATCTTTCCTCCTGGCTGAGTAGGCAAGAATTGTCTGATGTTTGCAGCTATTTAATTTTTTAAAAATAAGCAAAACAGAAATTTGTAAGCAAAAGGGTCAATGTATGTGTATGTATGAATAAATGTTTTGGGGGTTGGTGAAGGATTAGGAAGTGGTTTAGAGTTATGGAAATATCAAAAGGAAAGGGAATAAATGGTTTCTAAATATAATTCTCATGGAGTCCCTTTAGTATGCATTCTACTATTATCTCCATTATGTATTTGAGGCAAATGAGGCACAGAGATGTAAGATGACTTTGCTCAACATCTTAAAGCAAGTAAGTGACATAATGCATAGAATTCAGGTAGTTTAGAGCCCATACCCTGAACCACTGGCTAGAGTGAAATATATTGTTGTGGAAATGTATGAGCATATATGTATATGTGTGTGTGTGTGTGTGTGTGTGTGTGTGTGTGTGTGTGTGTTACCATGTAGCTCTTCTTTTGGAGCATATATTCCTTAAGGCCAGCCCTTATCAAATTTCTCTAGCATAGTGTGGTGCATGTATTAGACAACAAATGTTTGATGAATTAAATATCTTGAATTAACCCTGAAGGATATGGTAAGTAACAACAACAAAAAGATCATTCAGAATGAAGAGCTACAATTTCTGAAATTGAATGTAATTCAATATAAAAATCAGAATCAAGTTTACCAAAAGGTAAAAGGATTTATGTGTATATTTTAGCAAGACATGCATTATGTCAAGCAAGACACACCACCATTGAACTAGAACGCACTCATCACTAAATTACATGACATTCCTCTGTAGTTCTCAAGGAAACACACAACAGAAAATATGGAATATTAAGCTAGGAAATGATACATCTTCTCACTTCCTCTGCTATGAGATATTTCACAAACAGGCCATTGTCATTGTGTAGGTGTCCTGACTGTAATATGTGGGATCCTTTTTCAGAGGCAGACAAACTATTTCATTTACCAATGCAGCAATCAAGGTTGAAATGGATAGATGTGGGGGAAAGATGGGATGAATTGTAGAAATTGTTTTTGAGAGTGGCTTAACTACTCCAGCTTAAGAAAGAAGCAAAGCACCTGAGGCTTCTTCCCAGACACCAAAATTGTCATTCACTGAAATTAAGATGGATAATGAAACCACACAAACAGTGGTTTTAGGTTAACTGAGAAATGAGACAGAGAGTCATGCACTTCCATCTTGCAAACTTCTTGGAAGTTCTTTCCAGTGTGACGCTATCAGCTTGTTGCCCGATAACTGCAGGAAGCTGGTTGCCTTTCTAAACAATAACTCAGTTTGTTTTTAATTTTAAAAAAGAATTGGAGAACTTCCCAGGTAAGAAATAAAAGGCAAAAGTGATGAAGTTGATTTTGAGGTCTGAACTAAATTCCTGGATGTCATTTAGCTGAGAGGTTTTGCAACTCTATTCTTTGGTGCTCTCTTTTAAAGACTAGAACCATGGTCCAGAAAGGTCCTCAAACATCAGCTACAATGTGTGGCACCCGCAACCTCAATTTCTAGTGGCTTGAGCTCACTTTGCAGGAAAAATTTCTCCTTTTCCAAAGTAGTAGAGATAGATAGATAGAGATTGAGAGAACTCTTTGAGTGAGCAACCTCGTGTCTATGGATACCTCTCCCAGCAAAACCAAAACCACAACAAATAAACAAAAACACTTCAGTTCAAGAATAAAACCTAAAATCAGGATCATATTCATACTGGAATCCTACTGAGTTAACTTGCTGGCTTCAGAGTAGAACTACGCAGTGCTCCTTGCTTTCCTGATCTCCCAGCAGACAGCAAACCCTAAGAAATGACCTGGAGCTAATTTTCCCTCTTTTGTCATAGATCCCCCTCCATCTCTTTATCCTGGATACTGCCAGTTCCTAAACTTCCTAAGCACCAGAATTCAAGAAGAATACAACATATGTAAGGCCATCAATCTTCAATTTGAGCCTAACAAAGAGGAGTAAAATTTTTAAATACTCCCCATTGGCTAGGGATTGAGCTGTCTGATCTCATGGCTTTTATTTGCATCTGTGTGGTCAGGCATGCAAGGGTAGAATGTTCAGTTTACCTTGTCCTAAGAAAGAAATCAAAACCATTTGTTTAGGTAGACAAAGTTGGGCTTTTATGCACCTCTCACATGACTTCCCTTAGGATGACTTCTGTTCAGTTTAAGCATCTTTATTGATACTACCAAACTTTGCTCTCCAGAAAATGCAAAAAAGAACTGGGATTGTCTGTCTTAAAGTTTGTTAAGTAGCAATGATTTCAGCTAGCTCATGCTGTTTTCACATATGAATAAATTTCATACATCAGAAAGATATCCTTCATCTGACCATGGATCAGCCCTGACTTTTGATTTTATAAACATCATCACTGAGTTTGAGAAGCGTGACTTCAAGAATTGTAATAACTGTTTTAAGGTTCAGTGTTCTGTATGGAATTTAACAACTTCCTGGTGAATTATAAGCAAAAAGCTATGGAAATTATGCACAGCCCAGGAGTTTGTAATACTATTACAAACTAAGGTAATAGAAATGATATATCAAGCTCGGTGTGGTGGCACACACCTGTAATCCCAGTGACTTGGGAGGCTGAGGCAAGAGGATCACAAGTTCAAGGCCAACCTCAGCAATTTAGTGAGGCCCTGGGCAACTAAGCAAGACCCTGTGTCAAAATAAAAAACAAGAAGGACTGGGGAAGTGGCTCAGTGGTTATATGCCCCTGAGTTCAATCCCCAATACCAAAAAAGGAAGAAAAAAATGATATATCAAAAGACAAAGGATCTCAACGCACCAGACTAAACTGATTATGTTTGTAACAGTGAAACTGAAAGATGAAAGGAGTCCAAAATTAATATGGCTGATGGCAGATTTGAAAAGGAAGGTGAAGTTCACAGTCATTTGGGAGTTCAGGCAAGTCCTGAGAAGGGCAACTCCCACGTGGAACTTCTTCCCCAGAAACATTCTTCTTAGCAAGGGGGGGAAGATGAATGTTCAGAGTTGCTGGCCTAGAGCCTAGAGTTTCATTCCTTGAATTACACTCCCTTCTCTCCCTTTTGGCTAATCTTCAAACATTACGAAGAATGGAGGGGTTGAGGTCTTTCTTAAATACAACTTCTCAAAAGTGGATTTTAAAATTGTTTTCCTGATAGGACTTTGGATATTAATAGAACACTCCAAAATGGCTACTTCCAAAGGCTGGATAATCTGTGCTATCGATTCTGCTGTAGAATATTCTTGAGTTTAGGAGTCTTGGTTGGTTTATTTTGATGACTAAGAGAAGTATTGTGCAGTCTTTTAGAAGACTAAGCAGAGGATTATTTTGTTTTCCTTCATGTAAAGGAAGTCTTCTGGCTGAGGGGCAAGAGAAAGCAGGATACAGGGAAAACCAGCTCTCATTACGACCAGCATTACAGGGAATTTTTTTTTTAATGTATTTTTTTTTTTTCTCTTTCTTGTTGAACTTCAAGACTAGGTCTTTTCCCAAGTAAATGGTCTTTACTAAATTCATTTTACAATAATAAAAAAAAAGGTGAAAAAATCAAAGGAGTTTTAATCTTAATTTCTTGACTTTTTTCTTCAGTTTCCATCACTTTAATTTTATTTTCCACACATAAGAGAAGGTTGTAAGTAATTAATATTGCTCTTCTGTATTCCTTCCAGTGGAAAACACTCCACCAACACCCAGTCATTAAAGCACACGGTAAAATAAAAGTGAGTTTTCTTATGCATCATGTCACTATGCACGAGGGAGGACCTGGGTGCATGGGACAGGTGCTACAAGGTATACAGGCATACCTACTTGCTTATTAGTCCCTCCTGGCCAACACTGAATTGGAATATGCAACCCAGGTTATAGGCCCTGTTGCAGTTTTGGTGATATTTCTACAAGCGGAAATTTACTGCTTTCTATTTCTTATTTTCCCATCCTTTATCAACCAAATGTTGTGCACTTAAAAATGAGATTTGATGGCATATCACTCAGTTCCCAGAAACATCTTCCTCCACTTTTCCCTGAATTTAGAGAGAGGCTGAGCAAGGCCAGGAGCTGATCCAACCCAGGATTCTCAAACATCTGTAAAATGCCGTAAAATGCCATTAAATGAAAGAGGAGTGTCCTGGCTAACATGCTAAGCCCTGTTGGTAATCTGTAGCCTTCCAAGAAGACAAAGAAGCTCTGGCATCCCTAATATAGTTAAAATAAAGAGAGGATGAGGGTCCTCGAAAGAAACATAAAATAATTGTCCATAGAGGTTTATGCAAAAAGGCTTTGTCCCTAACTACTAGAAAGGCAGTCACCCTGAAACAATGGAGCAAATTAGCATGCAGCCAGACCAAGGCTCTTAGCAGCGTGCACACGCACACATGCACTCTAGTAAGCTCACAGTGACGGATGGTTGGCGCTCTCTGGGAGGTCAACATCAAGAATCTTTCTTGGGAAGGCAGCATGTCAGATTTCAGACATTTTCCCTCCAAATGGGCTTACCCTGTCCAAGGGGGGGGGGCGCTTTCTGATCCAGATAATAAAGTCCATTTACATGAAAAGACAGTGACATGATTAATTTCGGAAATACCTGGCATCTGAATGAAGCCGAGTCAGTGTTTTGCTTGGTGAATGAGGGGCTGGCCTGTCCAGATTACCCTATACTAATTCCAAATAGAAATGAAAGGCGTTTGTGGGAAGTTGGGGATGTTCTACCCATGCATGGTTCTATCTCAACCCTCTTTAGCTCATGTTTCTCTGGTTTTCACCCGATGGTGACCAGTGGGCTGCCTGTGCTTACCTTCAATGACTTCTCAGCGAATCCCATACAAAGCTGGCCTTGTGTTTCATGAAGACTGAAAATGTAAATTTGTCTTGCTTTACATGTCATTTGTTCAAAAGTGACCTCTCTGTTCTGAGCCTTTTAAAAAATCTCATTGACTTTGCTTCCCTTCTTAAAAAAAGAAAAAAAGAAGAAATCTCCAAAAAGGAGAAAGCCAAATACCATTTAATACTCTGCAGAAGGACTTTGAAGACAAAAGCTGAAGTAGGAGGCAATACTGGTCTCCTCCTCCCATACTGTTTTTCAACTCTTACTTCACAATTGTTTTTTTAAAACAGCAGTTTTTTTCATTGGTGAGTTGGAGGATGTCAATGATCCCACTAGTTGGATGGCCACAGGATGGGGTTGACAGAGAACAGGGCACTCCAAGTAGGCTGATGGAGTTTTTCCTCTAACTTCATAGAAAAAGTTTTTATATATATAAAAAGAATAATTGAACCCAGGGGAACTTAACCACTGAGCCACATCCCCAGGCCTTTTTATAGTTTCATTTTGAGACAGGGTCTCACTAAGTTGCTTAGGGCCTCACCAAGTTGCTGAGGTTGGCTTTGAATTTGTAATCCTCCTGCCTCAGCCTCCCAAGCCTCTGGGATTATAGGTGTGTGCCACTACACCCAGCAAGAAAAAAAAAAAATGTTTCTAGCAATATCACTGGGGGTGGATTCTTTCTTTAGTTTTTATTTCTAGCAGTACATTTAATTCTTTCAAAAAGATGTTTTTAACAGATCACATGCATCAAAGACCCCATACTGTGATTAACACATGGACCAAAAGTCATTCTTAACAATCCTAATCTCTCCATTTTATTCCTTTTTCTTCTACCTGACTGTTGTCTAAAGAGGGAAGGTGGGCCTCTACAAAGCCACTTCCAGGAGATTGAACTACTCCAGAAAAAAACTATTTTTAGCAATTGAGGCCTGGGCATGCCAATTCGAATTTCATTTGATAGTAGTGAATAGTAATTATGGGTTGAATTGTGTCCCTCAGAAAGATCTGCTGAAATACTAACCCCTAGTACCTCAGAGTGTTGCCTTATTTAGAAATAGGATCATTGCAGATGCAGTTAGTTAAGAAAAAAACCGTACTGGAGTAGGCTTAATTCACTATGCCCATTGTCTTTGTAAGAAGACAAGGTGAAGTTACACAGGAGAAGACCATGTGACCACAGAGTTGGAGACTGGACTGATGTGCCTGCAAGCCAAGGAACTCCAAGCATTGATGGTCACCACTAGAAGATAGCCAGATGCAAGGAAATATTCTCTCCACTACATATTTTTAGAAGGAGCGGGTCCCTACTGGCACCTTTATTTTGGACTTCTGGCTTCCAGAGCTTTTACAAAATAGAGTTTTGTTTTAAGCCACCCAGTGTGGGGTGATATTTCTACTAGGGGGAATTTATTGCTTTCTATTGTAACAGCAGTCCTGGGAAATTAATGCAATGGTCAGATAATTTAAGGTTGCAAGCCTGTAAAGAACTGGAGATATTATCTTTTCCCTTGACTCTGATAGTCTTACCCCAATTCTGTTATTGTGGACAGATGCATGTTTACAAAGAGGCAATGTCACCTGTCACAAATGGTGACGTGTAACTCGGTGTCACCGGAAGCAGAGCATCTGCCTCTGAAAGCCTCTATGAATGTGAATATACTCCCAGCCTGTAAAACTGCTCATCAAGGGTCATGGAAGCCCTTTGAAATGAAATGCTTAATGTATTTAATGAAACACTATATGTTAAATACATTAAGTGCATTGCACAATCCCAATTTGTCTGTCACAGAAAGTATCATTTGAAGAAAGACACGAGAGGAGAAATAAAACCAAGTGTCAACCTGCTTTATTCCTTTGGAGAAAAAAATTGAAATACGTTCATATCAAATATGTAAGTTCTTTGACTAAGTCTATTTCTAATAGTGAGATAAAGTTGGAAAGGATTGAAATTACCCATTGTGTGAAAATTTCTACTTAAAATGGGACAATTCCATCTTTTTGATATTATTTCAAAAAGCTGTAAAATTAAAGTGGTTGACATAATTAGTACTCTATTAGTAAATAATACATATAAGTCAACATAGGTTAATTCCCTTTGAATTTTCAAAACTTGCTTTAGAAAAGAAATTGCTTAGTGGCAGTTTGTGCAAATGACAAATTATGAATGATAAAAACAAAACAGTTTACTCCACTATTTATAATTCATTTATATGACCTAACATAAACATATTTACTGAATTATGCTATTTCTTTGGCTTTCAGTCTTTGCTACTGTTCAAGCCATTTATTCTGACAACTAACCAATTTAAAAATAGAAAGATGTTTTTTGGTTTGGGGACTAGAAAATTTAATGGATGGGAGGGGGTCCCACTATTCAAATACAATATCATTATATTTTCCTATTTGCTTTTAATCATTTGTAAATCCTGGGATGCTTAACATTTTATGTTTAAATATTATCTCAGTACGTATCTTTCCCCCTGCTTATGCATAATTTCATCTAGAAATTAATATCTCCCACTTATAATGCATCAAAAACTAGAAACATTTTCCTTCCTTAATGGTGTAGGAATTAGTGTAATTTTAAAGCACTCAAGAATATAATTATTTACATGTACTAGAAATATTAACTACAACTATCTGATCAAGGTATGTGAAAGATTGGATAAAAGAAAATCATTTCTTGAAGTTATAAATAGCTAGCTATTTCTAAATGTTACTTTAAAAAGAAATAATTAGATTATATGGACATTCCAGATTATAGAAAAATGTTTTCCTAGAATCCTTTAACAATTAAACGTCTTTCTGTGTTTTCAAAACAGTGTGAAGTGTTTGAAGATCATGTATTTTCTGCTAAAGTTAAAAATGTATGTATATATGCCTTTGGTATTGTTGAAAGTGATAGAAAGAAATAAATGAAGTGTTAATTTAATAAATGTGTTGCCAGTTGTGCTAAAATTGAATGCAATGCATATATGTCAATTGGATGTATATATATAATTGTAATATTTTTATCTTTATTATGAAATGTGCTTAGTTTTATAAATGCTTCTGCACATTGTGATGATTCCTGTGCTCAGCTTACATGAGATTTATAGTTTTTTTCTTCTTTTGTTTATAAAGGTACAGTTTATATTTCTTCTGTGATTGATTATATTTCTGGAAGGTCTTGTGATTAACAATATAGGACCAGTACCATGGCGGAGGGGCAGGTGATCGGCGACGGGCCTTCGGCCTCCAACAGTAACTCAGAAAAAACCTCCAAGGTCGCAGCAGAGTCCCCAGAGTCTGGGGACTACGACAGCAACTGCTTGTTCTGTCGGATTGCGAGGCAGCAGGAGACTAGCACAGAACTCCTGCCCTGTGAGAATGAAGATCTTGTTTGCTTCAAAGATATAAAACCAGCAGCACCTCATCATTATCTTGTGGTGCCAAAGAAACATATTAGAAATTGCAATGATCTAAAGAACGATCAAATAGAATTGGTGGAGAAACATGGTAACTGTTGGAAAAAAACATTCTTAAAAAGAATGATTTCACTGACTTTTCAAATATGAGGATGGGTTTCCATGTACCACCATTCTGTTCCATTTCCCACTTGCACCTTCACGTTCTGGCACCAGTCAGTCAGTTTGGCTTATTATCCAAGTTGGTTTATAGAAAAAATTCCTATTGGTTTATCACAACTGATTATTTGATTGAAAAACTAAGAACATGAAAATACCAACAATGGAAGACTTTCCTAATCTTGGCTCAGTATGAACTAATATTTTGATCCCTTTGATTTCTAATTGCAATTTTAAGGTTTGTTGGGTTTTACCAGAGGCTGTCAGTGAGTAACCTTAAAATCTTTTCTGAATGTCTGTTTTCTAAGGTCTATGATATAGTTATATGAATACTTTGTCACTGACCTTTTTCTGTTTAATGGATGTCTGAGGATTTTATGCATCAAATACTATAGATAAAATTCCTTTAAAATCAAATTGTTAATCAAGGGCTCTGTATTTTTTAAAAAGCTCAAGTAATTTCATTTCTCATTAGTCTTAATTGTGATTTATTTATGAAGATTGAACTGATATAGAAAGTATTTTATTGAAACCTTTATTACTATGAAGGAGAAAAAGAAATTAGCTATTTCTTAATCATTCTATATAAATTTTCAAAATAAAGAATACCATGCTACACAGTAATTTCTGATCTTGCTGATGGAAACACTTATATATATATATGTCACTTTTTACTCAAATTTTAAATAGTATGTTCCAAGACCCTCATTGGGTACCTGAAACCCAAGATAGTACCAAACCATATACATATATTATTATTTTCCTATACATACATACCTGTGATAAAGTATAAATTATTAGGTGAATTAAGAGTTAATGATAACTAATAATAAAATAGAATAATTATAACAATGTTTTAATATAATGCCAGCATCACTATTGTCCTTTGGGACTATTATTAAGTAAAGATTACTTGAATACAAGTACTGTGACACTATGAGAGTCTGATAGCTGAGATGGTTACTAAGTGACTAACAGGAGGGCATTGTGTACTACATGGATGATTTGCATCCCAGGTTGGATGGAATAGGACAGTATGAGACTTTATCACGCTACTCAAAATAGCTTATAATTTAAAATGTATGAGGTGTTTATTTCTGGAATTTTTATTTAAAAATTTCAGACTACAGTTGACAATGGGTGACTGAAACTGTGGAAAGTGAAACCTCAGATGAGGGGGCTAATATAATGTGATTTCTAACTGGGATTTACAATAACAAGCAATTTGGATATCTAACAATTCACTATAGTAGAATACTTTTTAGAATGTAAAAGAGGAAGTAGCATAAAATATTGTATCAAAACTGGCAGAAACTGTTGCTTTTTTTATGTCATGCTTTTTATACCAAAGGAGAATTAGAATAAAAGTGGTTAGACCTACATGTATTATACAAAAGGAGTTGATTTGAAAATAGAAAAAGATAGGCTTATGTGAGAAATTTTATTTGAATAACAACATTAATGTTATTGAATATCATTTCACAAAGCATATTTCCTTAGGAATTGTCTTTTGGTGCTAATCTATGGTCATGTTAGTGAATGTGAATGAAAAATAGACACTGAAAGGTAATCCCTATATGTCACAGTGGCTATTGATAATGTGTACATGAAAAGAAATGACATAAAGATTAATGTATTGCTGGATTACTAGTTTTCACTCCTCATTTTGGAATATTAAATATACTTTTAAGTAATAAAATACTATTACAATGCTTAGCTACAAAAAAAAAAAAAAAAAAAAAAACAATATAGTACATTTTTTATTGAGTTATTTCACACACAAATGGCAGGGCCCAAAGGGTATTCTGAGTTTACAGGATTTTTCTAATATATGTGTTCCCTTCTGTATTAAAGCTGCTAATTAGTGCTTTTAAACAGCTCCAACATTGAATTGGTGGAAAGCTCCAAATCAGAGGCTAATATAAAACTGTTTATGTGGAAGGATATATAAAATAAGAAGGTGTTAAACCCAACACAAATTGAGTGGCAGGGGGTTCCCACCAGTGCTAATTTTATGTTTGTTTTGTCTCATTTAAAGTTAAGATGTCTGTGTTGTAATTGTGATGTTGAACATGCTGTACTTACAGATGGACTGAAATGTGTCAATTTACAAGCTGCATTTGTCTGGCAGAGAAGTCAATGGGTGGTTTTATCAGGGAATAGCTATTCCTTGATTTAATTTTTTAACAAAAGGACATGTGGAGATTTAAACACACACACACATGTATGTACATATACACACATATCTTTCTATATATGTTTTATATGTGCTGTCTATATAAGACAAGCTAAATGTTCCAATTCCTGTTAAGTAGTTTTACTGAGCCTTTTGTTGTATTTTGATATATTTGTCTAAGGGGAGCAGCAATCCATTAATAGAATTTTGTATTTCTCAAGACAGTTGTACTTGATGAAATCAAATGTATGTGTGTTTAAACAAATTCAGCAGTTTTATTATCTTGAGTCATGTTCTCCTCCAGTATTACAAATAAGCAATCACCTCTTTCAAGTTCGTATCCTCAGCTTCCACACAGATCAACCAGTTAGAAAAGTTGCTGTTCTTAAGCCTTTCTAGGGAAATTCCCCACTTTGGATCATCATCCGTGTTTGATGATTGGTTCCACAGAACGACTAGCTCATCGTTTCTGCGGGATTGTCTCACGTCAGGTGACACACATTGGGACCCTGTGCAATCTGCAGGAAAGCATTCTCACTGGTGCCATCGTTGTCTCATCAAAGCACACTGGTCTCAAAAATGCATCTCCCAGCCTTCCTCCTCCCCACAGTGCCTTCTAATGCTACCAAGTGCTCAGTGATAGTAAGATTTTTGTTTGGTTTTTAGTGTTTTTTTTACAAGAGAACTCTATTGTAATTTTGGATATGAATGCTTGAAAAGTCCGTGATGCCAGATATGGAGAAGAATGTATTTCTCATGGGCACTGAACTAGATCTGGGGAATGTCATAGGGCAAGCACAAGGCAGATCTTTGCAAATACATATATGTCATTGACAAATGCTTAGCAAGTTTGATTAAGAAAGAGAGTGAAGTCAAAATTGCTGGCTCAGGAATTAAAAAGAAAAATACCACTTCAGATTCTTCAGATGTCAATAACAACGTAAAAGACAGAAAAACTTTGACAATGATATTGAGCATTCAGATGAAATGAATTACTAAGCATGCAAGAGATGAAATAGGAAAATTTGAATACTCGTAGATATATTAATACTGCTGCATCTGCCATTCAAACTGTGCTGCTGAGAGATGCTTAGAACTATGTGGCCTCACGGATTAATTATTCCACACATTAAAAAGAAATAACACCAAACTTGTAGAAATATTTTAAAGAGTAAAAGAGTTATCCATCAAGGATAACATGTAGATGTCCTGTCTCCTTGAGCTCTTGTTGACTATGTCAATTTCCATTTTTTAAGAAGTCTTTTTAGTTATATACAATACCAGGAAACATCCTGACATAATCAAGAATGAAACACAATCCACTCCAATTTTCTTTTTCTCTTTCTTTCTTTCTTTTTTTAATTAGTGTCTTGTGGGTCCCCAGTGCAGGAATCCACTGTGCCACATCCATATGTGCACCTAGGAAAGTTCGGTCAGATTCATTTCACTGTTCTACCAATTTCCCAGAAAATGACCATTTCTTAGACTCCTTCTTCTTCTCCTCCTTCTCCTTCTTTCTATTTTGATGATCTCAGCCGTTTGAAAAATGTGATTAGGTGTTTTGTAGAATGCCTATTTAGTGGAATTTGTCTGATTTTTTTTTACTAGACTGGGGTTATGGCTTTTTTGTAGAAAGACTATAAGAGGTAAAGCTTAATTCTCTTCACATCATGTCAAGTGCACACACTATCAACACAATCTACTACTGTTGACATTGACCTTGATCACCTGGATGAGGCAGTGTTTGTCAGGTTTTTCCATTTGCGCTGCCCCTCCC
The DNA here is from genome assembly GCA_025594165.1 of Tamias sibiricus. Lineage (NCBI taxonomy): Eukaryota > Metazoa > Chordata > Mammalia > Rodentia > Sciuridae > Tamias > Tamias sibiricus. The sequence continues at coordinate 39,855,303 of CM046670.1, read as the reverse complement.
CTGTTCTATATGACTTCTTTGAACAGAAGTCACTGTAAACAACCCACACTGAAGAAGTGGACACTCAGGCTCCTTGTTGAAGGCTGAGTACCTATATGAATCATTTTTAACTCTTTTGCATGAGAGATATGTCTCTTCTCTATTTATGTATTTGACAGATTATTTATTGATATCAATACAGACTTTTGGATATTATTTTATATCTTAGGTTGTAATACAATAAATCCTACCTTATTTTATTCAGTTGCTCAAGTTGTCCCAACTTAGGCTATTGGAAGCTCTTTCAGTTGTTTTCTGTATCCCTTTGACATACTTTCATCAATTTGGTGGGTGTTTTGTTTCCTTTCTTTCCTTTTTATGCCTCCTTCATTTTGCTTCTGGCAACTTTCTGGCATGTTAAGATGTCACAGGCCCTTCTGTTTTTCTGAGGTACCCCCCCTTTCTTTCCTCTTTAACTTCCACATATGAAAGAAAACACGCAAGGCCTTGGCTTTTCTAAGTCTGACACATTTCACTCAGCAAGATGTTATACAGTTTCATCCATTTGCCAACAAATGTCATAATTCCATTCTTCTTTGTAGTTGAGTAAAGCTTCATTGTGTATATTTACACCACATTTTCTTTATCCATTCATCTGTTGAGGGACAGCTAGACTAGTTCCATAACTTGGCTATTGTGAATTGTGCTGCCATGAACATTGGTATGCATGCATCATCACAGCATCCTGATTTTAGTTCTTTTGGATATATACCAAGGAGTGGGATAACTGGGACATAATGGTGGTTCAATTCCTAATATTTCAAGGATTCTCCATACTGCTTTCAAAGGTATTGAAAGTAACTTACAGTCCCACAATCAATGTGCAAGTATATTTTCTCCCCGTATTCTTGCCAGCATTTATTGTTATTTGTATTTTTGATGATTGACATTCTAACTGGAATGAGATGAAATCTCAGTGTAGTTTTGATTTTCATTTCCCTGATTGCTAAGGATGTTGAACTTTTTTTTTCCTGTATTTTTTGGTCATTTATATTTCTTCCTTTGAGAAATACCTGGTTAGATCATTTGCTGATTTATTGGGTTAGTGTTATTTGTTTTCTTTTGTTCAGTTCTTTGTGTATTCTGAATATTAATCCCCTGTCAGAAGAGTAGCTGACAAAGATTTTTCTCCCATTCTTTAAGCTCTCTCTTCATGCTTTTAATTGTTTCCTTTGCTGTGCAGAAGCTTTTTAATTTTATGCCATCTACTTATTAATTATTGGTTTTATTTCTTGGGCTTTAGGAGTCTCATTAAAGAAGTCAATGCCTGCATCAATATGTTGAAGTGTTGACCCTATGTTTTCTTCAAGTGGTTACAATGTTTCTGGTCTAAGACCCAGGTCTTTGAACTACTCTGAGTTGATTTTTTGCTGGATGAGAAAAAGGTATCTAGTTTCCTTCATCTGCATATGAATGTCCAGTTTTCCCAGCATCATTTATTACAGAAGTTACCTATAAACCTATACTTTTCTCTAGTATAGGTTTTTGGCATCGTTGTCAAGGATCAGGTATCTATATCTATATGGATTTGTCTCTGTGTCTTCTATTCTTTTCCTTTGGTCTTCAATGTTTTTATGCCAATACCACCCTGTTGCTGTTACTCTAGCTCTGTAGTATGAGTTGAGATCTGGTATTGCAGTTCCTTCAGCATTACTCCTATGCTTAGGATTGTAGCTAGATTTTGGAAGTATGGCCATTTTTGACAATATTAATTATGCCATCCAAGAACATGGGAGGCCTTTTCCATCTTCTAAGTTCTTCAATTTCTTTCTTTAGCATTCTATATTTTTCATTGAAGAGATGCTTCGACTCCTTGGTTACATTTATTCCCAGGGTGTTCTTTTTTTTTTTTTTTTCAAGGCTGTTGTGGATAGAGTTGTTTTCTTAATTTCTTTCTTAGCATGTTCATTATAGGTATACAGGGAAGTTATTGATTTTCGTATGTAAACCTTGTATCCCACTACTTTGCTGAATTTGTTTATCAGCTCTAGAAGTCTTCTGCTAGAATTTTTGGAGTCTTCTAAGTATAGAATCATGTCATCAGCAAACAGATAATTTGACTTCTTCCATTTTTAAAGGATACAGAACTTCTTTGAAAACTTCAGAACATCATTGAGAAAAAATTAAAGAGAACAAAATAAATAGAGGAACAGAGCATATATACAAGTTGAAAGTTTGTATTGTAAAAAATGTTAATCTCACTCAAATTGATTTTGTAGATTCAATTAAATTATAATTAAGGTCTCAAAGTAAAATGTGAAAATTGACAAGTTTATTCTAAAATTTATAGGAAAATACAGGGCCAAAAATATTCACAATATCTTGAGGGAGAAGAATTTAATATAAAACCGGAATACACAAGAGAGAGTAGTATTTGCTAAAGTATAAACACAAAATGGAATAAAGATATGTCCCAACAGAATAACAGAGGACCACACATGCCTAGTCATTTCTACCTCTCCTACAATTTTAATATAAAAAATTCAAACATGAAACAATATTAAAGAAGCTTCCAGAGAATGCCTGCATATTTATCACGTAGATTTTACCATTTTAATTTATATTTAACATGTTTATCCATCTGTTCATCCACTATATTTTTGTAAATTATAGACATTATTACATTTTCCCCAAACATTCTCTTATGAATACAAAAGAGTTCAATATTTCTTTGCAGTTTTTCATTTATGATGTGAAACTTACATACAATGAGATGAACTATTAAAGCTTGAATTTAAGAAATATATAGACCTGTGTAACATTCCACTGTAAAGTTACCATCATACTTTATGAATATTTCCATCATACCAGAAAGCTTCATCATGCCTATTTTCAGTCAGTTGTTGTCCCATTTCTCAGAGACAATAATAATTCTGATTTTTTTCTATCATAGAAATTTGTTTTGTGTGTTTTGTAATTTTGTATAAATGGGGTCATACTGTGTGTTCTAGTCTTATGTGTAACTTCTTTCACTTATAAAGGGTATCTTTAAGATTTGTCCATATTGTTGCATGCATTGAAAGTTCATAATTCTTTTTTTTAGTTTATTTTTTTCTTAGTTGTAGGTGGACACAATGTCTTTATTTCATTTTTATGTGGTGCTGAGGATTGAACCCAGTGCCTCATGTGTGCTAGGCGAGCGCTCTACCACTAAGCCACAACCCCAGCCCAGAGAGTTCATAATTCTTAATGAGTGCCACTCCATTGTATGAATCTCTCAATATGTTTACCCATTCTTCTATTGGTAGACACATGGGCAGTTTCAAGTTTTTGTCTATTATGAATAATACAGCCATGAATACTATTAAATGAGATCACTAGAAGAATGCATTCATAATTTTACATGTTTCTCCACACTTTCACTTTCAACAATATCTTTCCTATTTTCTCGTGGAGTTTCAGTTACGAGCTAAATTACACATTTGTGCTTAGTCCATTATCTTTCCACAATTCTTCCCATTAATTCTTCAATCAGCTCCACCTAGTTTTTGCTCCATTTCCTTGAAGCTGCTAGTTTTAAGTTCAACAATGACTTTCATCTAATGTATACCCTTGTGGAAGTCATCTTGTTGGAACTTTAGCAGCAACAAAAAGCTGTATCTTTTCCTGGATTTTGTGACACTGCATTATTTTGATTTGGCTTCAATTCATTTGACTGTTTCTTCACATTTGCCTAACTGCTCTTCTGTACCCCAATCTCTCATCTTTTAGAAGCTTCCACCCATTGGCCAATACCAATGGGTATATAACATGGCAGAAAGATACATGAAAGAAATGCCATATACCTTTATTAGAGCTAAGAGCAGGAGAGAACTGCATGTCACTTCCCAAGTGGTAGGAAGCCTTATAGAATTCCCTGTACTCACATAGCACAAAACCAAAATGTGTTGTGATTTCTGGTTAGAAACCCATACATTCAGTATTGTGAAGGAGTCAAATATTTCCTATGTTCCTAGGAAGGGTGTTCAAGCAATTGAGATCAAAAAACAAAACAAAACAAAACAAAAACAACAAAAATACAAACAAGCAGCAAAAACAAAATACAAAATACAAGTACCACATTAACAATTGATTTGCCAAAAAGACACAGGAAATTTTTTTTTTTTTAAGTTGAAAACGAGTATAAAAACCAAAGAAGCCGGGCGTGGTGGCGCACGCCTGTAATCCCAGCACTTTGGGAGGCTGAGGCAGGAGGATCGCGAGTTCAAAGCCAGCCTCAGCAATGGCGAGGCACTTAGCAACTCAGTGAGACCCTGTCTCTAATAAAATACAAAAAAAAAGGGCTGGGGATGTGACCCAGTGGTCGAGTGCCCCTGAGTTCAATCCCTGGTACCACACACACACACAAAAAAAAAAAAAACCCCCAAAACAACAACAACAAAAAAAAAAAAAAAAAAAAAAAAAAAACAGAGAGAGAGAGAGAGATAGAGAGAGAGACAGAGAGACAGAGAGAGACAGAGACAGAGGAAGAGAAAATTTTGACCTAGGCATTGTCATTGATGTCAGATCTAGGAATAGAATCCATTACTCATTACTTGGGGTAAGTTTTGCTTCTTTACTTCAATATCACTTTTACTTCTACTGGTGGAGTCTGGGACCACGCTCAAAATGAAAATTTTCAGAAATTTGCTTTAACTTAAACATGTGTGTGGGAATTTAGTTCTTTATCACACATGATTCATGTTTGTTTTTGTATTTAATCTGCATATCTAGTCTTTAATAGCATTTTAAGTTTGTGTTGTGTGACACTGGGATTAAGCATCATTTCCTATGTTTAATAGTCATGTGATTTTTCCTCCTATTATTTTCCTGCTATTATAATTTACTCATTTTTTCATGCATAGATATCTATGGCCATTTTTCTTATTAATTTGTAGGAGCTTTTGTTTTTCTATGTAAGACAAATTTCATTCACAAACACAATTTTTCAAGAATTTAACTATTTCTAAGCAGTGAATTAATTTATATTATAAATATTTATTTCTGACAGTGCTGGAAACTAAATCTCAAACAATTCACGATTCTTCCCATACGCACCTCATTTTATCCCTAGACATGGAAAGCAAGCTGGATTAAACAAGAGAGATTGCAAGCTTTTATTTAGCCAATGAGCAAAATTTGACTAACGTGCTATTACTTGACATGCATAGGGTTTTTGAATAATTGGAACCAACATTTAAGAATTAAAATATTTCACATTAAAAACTTAGATTTTCTGTTCCCGTTAGGAAACCAGTATATCTGTACATACTAGGCCTACAGTCTTGAATGGAAACAATTGCCTGGTGCTAAGGAGCAACTGCCACTTTCCAAGGGTACATTTGTGTTTTCCAGTTTACAAGGGTCCCACTGTATTTATTTAAAAACTGATGGGACAGATAGATAAGTGCATACATTTGTGTATCCACTCAATTACTCTATGTTTCATATAAACTCATCTATAATAATTGAAGCATGTATCTTTACGTGCTTAGAGAAATAATTTCTGGTAGGATATGTTACGGTTTGGCTGAGAGGTGTACCCCAAAAGGTCACTTGTGAGACCATGCAAGAAGGTTCAGAGGAGAAATGATTGGGTAGTGAAAGTCTTAACACAATCAGTGAATTAATCCCCTGATAGGGATTAACTGTGTGGTAACTGAAGTGGTAGGGTATGGCTGGAGGAGGTAGATCATTTGGAGGCATGGCCTTGGGGTATATATTTTGTATCTGGAGAGTGAAGTCCCTTTCTCTGCTTCCTGATTGTGATGTGAGCTGAATCCCTCTGCCACACTCTCCCGCCATTATGATCAGCCTCACCTCGAGACCTGATCAGTGGAGTCAGACTTTTATGGACTGAGACCTCTGAAACCATGATCCCCCTAAGTAAACTTTTCTTCCTCTATAGTTGTTCTGGTCAGGTCTTTCAGTAACAGCAGCAAAAAAGTTGACTAAAACAGGATATGAATCTCAATTAATTATTGCTGCTATATACTTCTTTCCGTTATTGTATACCTGCATACTTCATTCGTTCATGTTATCTTGTCCCTGTAATCATTTACATTTTCAGTCTCTTTTCTAGACACTATGAAAATTATGTTATTCATAAGCAATCTCTTTAAAAATTGATACTTGGGAATTTTATTAATACAAGACATTCCTATATTAAGCATATATTGTCTAGTCTATATTTTCAGGAATCTTTTCCTATTGCCTGATACAGTTGGAAATTGGCTATTTCATCTGGTCCATTTATGCCTTATTGGAACGTTTGCTTGAATATAGGTTTCTAGTGCACCTCTCAGTAGTTAAATTTTATACTATGAGCTTTATCTCATGTCCTTAACAAACTTTTGCCATATTTATATTTTATAATATATGTAAACATGTTATTTGATAAATAAAAAAGTTTGAAGCTCAGTTTTTCTCTTAGGTATGTGAAATTAATTACCTAGAAATCTTTTGTGCTGTACAAGTAAAGAAATCACAACATAAAGGTGATGTATACTGAAAGATAGGCAATATATGATCAGATGGACCACGATTGGAAAGGGAAAACACTTACAAATAAGTTATGTACACGAATTAAATCATGAAGAATGTTACTGTTTAGAATATATAATGAATTTCCTCTCTATACCTCTGAATTCTGTCCTGTTGAGAAATAGACCTAAAGAGATAGACATGCAAATGGGATGACAATTATGAGAATCCTAATTGAAACTGCATAGGAATCCTACCAATTCTTTTTTTTTTTTTTTTTTTTTTTTTTTTTTTTTTTTTGTGGTACCAGGGATTGAACTCAGGGGCACTTGACCACTGGGTCACATCCCCACATCCCCAGCCCTTTTTTGTTTGTATTTTATTTAGAGACAGGGTCTCACTGAGTTGCTAAGTGCCTCGCCATTGCTGAGGCTGGCTTTGAACTCGTGATCCTCCTGCCTCAGCCTCCCAAAGTGCTGGGATTACAGGCGTGTGCCACCGCACCCTGAGAGAAGAGGCTCCAGGGCCTTCTGCTTTTGTAATCTTTTTTTTTTTTTTTTTGTACTAAGGATTCAACTCAGGGGCACTCGACCACTGGGCCACATCCCCAGCAGCCCTTTTTGTATTTTTATTAGAGACAGGGTCTCACTGAGTTGCTAAGTGCCTCGCCATTGCTGAGGCTGGCTTTGAACTCGCGATCCTCCTGCCTCAGCCTCCCAACCAATTCTTATTGTCAGAATGCTGACTTACTAAAGTAGAAGTGTTTATGAGGTTTCAACCAATTTCATTCAGTTAATTCAAATAATGATATTATATTTATTATAAAAGTTCTGTTTTTATGGATACAAGTCTAGAGAAGATAAAACAAACGCTATGTCAGTGGTGCCTCTCTTTTTCTCTCCCCAGGGAGAAAAAGTTGCAGTTACTATTTGAGATAACGTGTATGAGTTAATATGTTAAATAATATTCTTAGACTGATTTTTTTTTTTTTTTTTTTTTTTTTTTTTTTTTGCACCATTTCTCATCCTAGTTCGGACTTACTGAATGTTATTCAGGAGCTGTTTTCTACGGAGGGAAAAGCTAGTCCACCTCTGCTTATACAGAGTTTGTAACAATACGTGTTTGCAAATTGCTTCCTTTGAGATGGGCAGGTGAAAGACACTATATAAGTGCCAAGTATTATTATCTGTCTAAATCTAGCTGAGTGAACAAATCTTTTTAATGCCCATTTTAATGACACAGTTGTTCCATATGGTGGACTTCACAAGCATAAAAAACTCCAGAGTTAGTACATTCCCTGGAGAGAACCAGATTGTCCAGGTGTGCAATATTTTAAACTCAGTGTAGAATTAAGAGACACAGCTTTTCAAAATTCAGACTCGAACAGAAACTCAGACCAAGTAAATTTCTCTATTGTTTCAGACAACACAGGGCTCTTTCATTAATGAAACAAAACCATGTATTGCCTACTAAAAAGGAGCTCCCAATCATTTCATGGTATTTGGGTCTGTATGGGTTTTGGTAAGAGGAAGTTCCTGGGAGTTAAGTTACTGAGGTCAAGTTGTTTGCATAATTTTTCTTAAATTTGGTAGAAACTAGGATTTTCTTTCTTTCTTTCTTTCCTTCTTTCCTTCTTTCTTTTTTTTTTTTTTTTTTTTTTTTTTTTTGGTGTTTCCATGAAGATGGTGTTCCTAAGGGAGGTCTTTGGTGGCATTTTTAGGTCTTGTTGAATTTTGCTCATTGTGGTTCAAAGCTCCCCATGGCCTTTAGCTTAGCAGAGAGAGCAACTAGGCACAGGCTGTGAGGTTTGTAAACCTCAGAAAATTATAGTATATTTAGAAAGTAGATTTGATTTTAAGAATAGCCTATTTATCTGTTTCTTTTTTCTTCTTTTGTTTTGTATTTGTTGTTGAAGCAGAACTCCCCTTTTTAGATTGATCCAACCCTCTCTTTGCAAAATAACTCAGATGTTGTATGTGGCATCTTGTGGAAGCCAGTTAGCCTTGACACAATTAAGTGCTGGAAGATGAAGTCTGAGTAAAGCAATGAAACCAAGACACTGGCTTCTTCGTGTGCTGATGGAAGTGTCAGATTAGCTTGGTGGGTTTTGAGGCTGAAGTGGACCATAATAAATCCAGATCATGTGCACAGACAATATTTACCATCCTAGTCAGCAAATGGTTGTTTTAAGTATAGAGGAGATAGAGGGAGAAAATTTAGAATTTGAAATATGATTAAATGCACATTAAGTTCTTGTCCTGCTCTTCAATCAGAAAAAAAAAAAAAAATCGGTTTTTGAGTTCCCTTTGACAACTACTTGTTTGTGAATAGTAAGGTATCTCAAATCCAATCTAAATCTTCAGTCACCACCCCATGTTGTCTTTCTAAGAAGATTGGAAGTAGTATCTGCATGCAAATTAAGAGAACTGTAAGGGAAGAGGATAAAGTCAATGAATGGAATTGGTTGGGAATAATGGTAAAGACAGAGAGAACTTGAAGATTCTCATCCTTAACCCCAGGCCTCAGTCATAGCGTTGTGGCAACATGAATAAACTAGTGAACTCTGGGAGAAGTTGTTTTGAGGGGGCATAGAACCAGCACTGTATAGTTTTTTCTATATTAAAAGACAAGTTGCAAAATCTGGATTTGTGAGTGAAATATCCTGGTTTTAATGATGGATGCTCATTTCCTCTCCTTATCTCCATTTAATGCCACCTTCAGACTAGAAATAGATGGGGGTCTCATCTGATTCTAAAATATGCAGCTTTTCTCTCTTTAACTTCACTGGAACAGCATTAAATCCTAGGTGCTGATTATTCTAGGTTAAAAACAAAATATTTTTGCATCAGCATTTTCCTTCTCTTCTTTATCTGTTTACAACCTAAGCCTTTGAACTATCTTAAAAGTCTAACGTAGTCTTACAGTTTTATACTTAATGTATAAATGCAGTGACCTTTCCTATACTCACTGCTTGTAATCTTAATTTCTCACTTGCTCTCTGAATAAAATTGTATTTTCAACGGCCACCATGACTATCTCAATTGCTAAATCTCATGACTAGCTCTTTTTCAGCCTTTGGGACTTGTCATTATTGGTCACTGTGGCAGCATTCAGTCTCTCCCTCCTGGGACTTACTTTCTATGATTGGCCCTGGAGTCTTCCTTTACCTGCATGAGCATTAGCTTTACTCACCCTTTTGTACCTAGGAATCCCAAATTTGTGTGTCCTCATAAAATTTCAATCCTGAGTTTTTAACCTACCCCTAGACATTACCTTGTAGAAATCTCAGCAGCATCTCAGAGTCAATCCAAAAAAAATTGTCTCTGGTTAAACTCTACCTTTCCCTCCATATCCATGCCTTTAGAGTCCAGTTGGAAAAGAGAAAACACATTAATTGTATTAAAAGAGATAATTTGAAGTAGGAATTTATTAAGTAGGTATGGGGACATCAAAAATGAAGTTGAGGGACACTGAGGTACTAAGCCAATAGTAAATGTAGCAAGAGGTCCTCAACTTGGACTACTGAAAAGAGCTCCCTCTAGCAGCTTAAAGGGGGTGCAATCTGAGACTGGTTTTAATAGTGTGGAAAATACTGGAAACTGGAAATAACTGCTATTTCCAAAGTGAAAGGCTGCTGTTGGGGTGAGAAACCGCTAGAACAAGAGCAAATTGGGAAAAGCAAGGCCCAACTGGGTGTCTGGTGCTCCATCTCTTTTATTACCCCACTGGTAGAGCAGAGCAGGAAGCCAGCTGGCAAATGAGAAGGGATGTTTGCAGATTTCCATCTCCTGCACCCCAGAGCTGAATATATAAAGGTGGGATTGGACCTGAAGGACACAGTTCTTCATCCCTCTGCTTGTTAAAGGCTCTACCATTGTCCATCCTTGAGACTCAATTATCTTCAGTTATCTTCAGTGTTTTTGACTTGGAATTCCCCTTGCAATCAGTTGCCAAGTCCTTTCAATATCACCCCTAAGAGATGTCTTGACCCTTCCAGTTGCATTACCCTCTTTAAACCTCAGTAACTTGAAGGAGCCCTAATTAGGAAGGGCTGTTGCAGCTAGCTGGAAGCCATAAGTTCCACCTGATATGTATGTTATGCACCTGTAGGCACCCGAAAAGCTGAAGGTATATAACCGGGTGAAAGCGGTCCGAGTGAGGAGAACGGAGAATTCAGTCAGTCGGGCAGTCACTCGGTCGGTCAGAAGAATCAGAGTGGCCAGAACGTAGGCAGAGCGGTTACAGAAGAGAAACCAGATAGAAGAAGTAATGACTGGTCAGAGTTAGGCCGAGGCTCCCAAGGAAGACAGAAGACAGAAGAAAGAAGAGGGAGGAAAGAAGAGAGAAGAAAGAAGCTTTAATCTTTCTCTAAGCTAAGCTCTATCTTTCTTTATCTTTCTTTACTCTAAGCTAAGAAGACAAGAAGAAAAGCTCTCTTTAATCTTTCTCTCTAAAAATCTTTCTTTCCCTCTCTAAGCTCTCTCTAAGAAAGTAGAAGTAAATGTAGTAAAAGCTTTGCTCTGCCTCCGAGATTTTCTCCCGTGGCGCTGTGGCTGGCCATGACAGGCAGCTTACAAATGGTGGTCCGTCCGGGGCTCGGCAGGCAGAGAAGAAAAGCTAAGAAATAAGAACAAGAAGCTAAGTAGAAGTATAGTGAGGAGAGCAACGAAAAAGCATAGCCTCAGACTCAGTTGAGACCAGCAAAAAGAGTAGTAAACAAGAGAGCACAGCCTCTGACTCAGTTGAGGCCAGTTAAGAATTAAGCCGAAGCAGAGTAGCCAGCGAAAAGCCGAGCCGGCCAAAAGCCGAAGCAGAGTAGCCGGCCAAAAGCCATAAAAAATAAAGAAGCCAGAAAAGCCATACAGAGAAAAAGCCTTGAGCTTTAGCAAAAAAAGCCATAAAGAAAAAAGCCATGAGCTTAAGAGAAAATAGAGAATTAAATAGCATGGTAAAAACCATGCAGAGAAAAAGCCATTGAGCTTTGGCAAGAAAGCCATAAAGAAAAAAGCCATAAAAATAAAGAAGAGACAAGAGAAAAAAAAAAAAAAAAAAAGTCAAAGCCGCTTATGCAATTGTGCTTAACTAAGTGCGTTAGCTGCTCCTCAGCAGTAGGCTTCCTTAAAGCCGCAGCACCTTCTCAAAAAGGGCTCAAATATCCACCCTTTTAAAAACAAAAGGTGAAAAGCTAGGTAGGGACAAGAAAAAATAAAATAGAGAAAATATAGAAAATAGAATTAAAGCACCTTTTTAAACTAAAAGGGAGGAATATGAAGGAGCCCTAATTAGGAAGGGCTGTTGCAGCTAGCTGGAAGCCATAAGTTCCACCTGATATGTATGTGATGCACCTGTAGGCACCCGAAAAGCTGAAGGTATATAACCGGGTGAAAGCGGTCCGAGTGAGGAGAACGGAGAATTCAGTCAGTCGGGCAGTCACTCGGTCGGTCAGAAGAATCAGAGCGGCCAGAACGTAGGCAGAGCGGTTACAGAAGAGAAACCAGATAGAAGAAGTAATGACTGGTCAGAGTTAGGCCGAGGCTCCCAAGGAAGACAGAAGACAGAAGAAAGAAGAAGGAAGAAAGAAGAGAGAAGAAAGAAGCTCTAATCTTTCTCTAAGCTAAGCTCTATCTTTCTTTCTCTCTACAAGAAGAAAAGCTCGCTTTAATCTTTCTCTCTAAAAATCTTTCTTTCCCTCTCTAAGCTCTCTCTAAGAAAGTAGAAGTAAAAGTAGTAAAAGCTTTACTCTGCCTCCGAGATTTTTTTCCTGGGTTTCGGTACCAGGTAGCTTACAGTAACTAATTTCTTTTCTTAATCCATTTCCGAAATTTCCTAATGTCTCTCCTGTCTTCTTCCAGTCTTGTCCCTTCTTAGTCTAGATGAATATCCCCAAATTGCTGTTCTGAACATGACTGTGCAGATCCAGGCTGGGATGAAGTAAAGATTCGTTGGCATGACTCTTGAGGATTTTCACAGTCTCCTCATCCCACTTTTCAAACTTATTAAAAGATCTGAAATGATGAATAGGTTAATTTGCTTGGCTATGGTAATCACTGTGTATAAGTATGTAAAACCATTATATGTAATTATCAAACACCATGTCTTATCTGTTCAATCTGTACAATAAAACAAGATGACATAGGCTTTCCTCAAAGAGTCCTTGCCTTATAATCTCCAAACACCTGATTCTACTCATAACTTTTGACTTGTCAAAGGCCCCTTAACCTCTCTGCCTGCCTCCATGGTCATCTAGGCACTGTCCTAAATGCCTTTTCTCATGCTCACCACACGCTTCTTGACACCACTTGAATGTTACCCACCTCCATGACCAAACCCTTGAACTCACCATACACTCAGTTTACTGTTCATTCAAAAAAGTGTATGAAACCTATTAGCACCTCCCTATTCTATCAGGGGCTACTGTAGGTATTATTTTCAGGACATGCAATATTTTAAATCATATCACATTTCAAAAAGTCATTGAGTTTTTGGAAGGAAGGTAAAAGAAAATATGATTTCACTTTTCTTTCTAGAAAAAAAAAGGTAAATATGAAAGTATTTAAAACATCACTAAAAGGACCATTGATAATTATTTCCTGTCATGAAACCAATGAAACACACACACACACACACAAACACACAGACAGACACTTAAACCTAAAGAAGGTACTTTACTTCACGTAGAAGTGGCAGCAAGTTATAGAAATCTCGGCAGAGATTTCATGACTGGGAGTGAGACTGTACTTGAAAGAAATATGAACAGGAAGAAGAATAAATGCAGAGGCACTGACACCTTAACCAGAGGTTAAATGCTGAGATGCAGGCATGCTTATATAAAAAAGGCGTAAAGCCATGAGAAGGGAGAAAAGAATATAATAATTAGGCATGAGATATATGAAACTTAAGGCTTTGTCAGAAAACTTTGTTAAAGGATAATGCAAGAATGCTCAGCAGAAGGAGAAAGAGAAATTGAATGGATTTTTAAGGGTGAAATTGAACAAGTGAAAATAAGTTTAAAAATTTATAAACAACTAAGTTTCCCATTGGATACATTCAGAAGTATAGAATTCAGGAAATAAAGTACAAAACAGTGATTTCATAAAAATGATTGGTGAAATCGGCATTAGGGGATCTCAGATGTAAAGTACAACTCCCCAAAAAATGACAATGGTGGTGGTGATGATGATAATGATTGCTAAAAATTTACTGAGCACTGTACGTGCAAGGCCTTAACTTAATGAACTTGCCCTTAACTCACGTAAAGCTCTTGGATTTGTGCAACCCCCTCTCCCTCCAATGACCATTGTACTACATTATCCATTTTACATGTAAGGACCCTGAAAACAGAAAACGTCAAAGTCATTTTGTCCAGTCATTAGGAGTTGGGTCCAGAATTCAAATCAGGGAGTCTGACTCCAGAGCCGTGTTATTTATCCTTAATAGCACCCTACAATGAAGTTGCAGGGAGAGGACCGACTCCTAGAATCAGTCAGTGCCTTATTGACAGAGGAAGTAAGCCTTTCCTAGAGATTTCGAACGCAACTTTGAAATAAAATAAGGGTCATGGGGCAAAGGGAAATTGACAAAGGTGATGACACAAGTCCTATTAACTAGTTTGTTACAGAAAGGGGAAAGGGAGGCTTGTTAGTCCAAGGAGCTCTACCTGAACAATGCCGCCTTCAGTCCAAATCATTGCTGAATGAAGGGGAGGGCCAGCGTGGGGAGGTGATCAAAGGCCCTTCAGAGAAAGATGTGAAATGGCAGCCACAGGCTCTTCCCTGTCTCCAGAAGTTCACCGTACTACATTTAATAATTGCCTCCCATTATTGCCTGACTGTCCTTTCCAAATAAATCCACCTGATTGGGATGGATTTGGTATGGGAATATCTGTTCCAGCCTATTAGCCAGCACCTTTCCTGAGATGTCCCTGTCCACATCCATTAAAGAGACTGGGTGATAATTCAAGCTGGGTTCTGGTTCTCCCCTCAGTTTGAGAATTACAATAATTAGTGCTGATCTTAGGCCCCAAAGTTAGCATTTTGTTTTCAGCTCATCCTTGTCCCTTCGTAGCAGCAGCGGCAGGAGCTTTGGTCTAGGAAACCGCTTTACCAATCATCGGGACTCTTGGTGCATTTCAGAGAGTGGGAGATTTTAGGGGCAGATTTTCTTCTTTTCACTTTGATCTTGTCCTTTGAAAGAGACTGTATTTCTGGCTGTAGTCACAGCTTCAGTCGTTCCCAAAGGGACCCTTAGAAAACAAACCGATAGAGCCTAAGGAGGAAGCACCAGTGACTTTTCTCGGCATAACTTGTTGGTTTAGGAGATCCTTTTTTGTTCAATAAGTTAATGTCAAAAAAAAATGGACATGGAGTCGGAGTCTGACAGCCTCCCACTTTTGGCTTCTTATGAGGGAGGATAATACAGAAAATGCCCTCTCTCCTCCTGTTAAGGGACTGACTTTTCTTAATGTGCAGAACTCTGCCAGTTGCAGGCTTGTTTCTGGGTTTACCCAAGTCCTGAAGTCACCACCAACTCATGGTCCATCCCCTAGAACAGCAGTGTTTTGGTCCCAGGAGTCTCTGTCTCCTTTGTTACAGAGAGTACTGTTATTCTGTAAGCACTTAGTAAGGGCCAGGCACTCTTCTAAGCACATTATCTGCAGCAATCATGTAGCATTTACAACAACCAGTAAGTCAGTGTCCTTATCTGGTAGGGACAGAAACCAAGTCTTCAGTAAACTAGGTACCCAAGGCCATGTAGCCAGCGAGCTGGGACTTTATGCTATCCCAGTACTAGTGTTCTTCTCACTCACTCCTTCTGCCTTTAGGCCTGAATAATTATGGGATAGCTTAGGTGCAGGTGAAATGTTACCAGCATGGATGACAAAGAGAGCAGGAAGAGAGCAACAAGATAGGTTTGTGGCCAGGGTAGCCAGGGAGGGCCTCAGAAACACAGAAGAGAATTCAGCCACGAGAGAAAAAGGCACAAAGAGAGGTCGCAAATCACAGCATCTTCAGCAGCAGCAACAAAGGCACGCAGCTCCGAGGACATGATGAAAGGCTAGACTATTCCCACCCAGCTTGGCTTATCTTCAAACACCCCCTGGCACCCCCATTCCACAGATGGAAAAACCTAGCCAGTTATTTGATCAAGGTCGCAAAGTTAGAAAGTGTTAGGGCAGCTATGCCAGCCCAGCTCCAGATGAAAGAGCCAAAAGAAAGAAAGTGGGGTTTGACCTGCACATACATCCTGAAGTCTTTTTGGAAATGTTTCTGTGTCAATGGAGACAATGCAAAGAACCAGCATGGAACCTGTTTCTCCTTTGGCCCATGTCTATGTATCTCTCTCCACAAATAACCCCCCCCCCCCCCACAGCCCTGACATAGTTCTTTAAGGAAGAAAATCAAGCAGGATTAAACTGTATCACTTTTCAACTTGTGTGATTCCAGAGTATCTTTCTGGAAAAGTGAGGGATTTCAGGGAGGGAGTGTGCTTTATCTAGGAAGAACTTTGGTGATTGAATTGTAAGTTGGATGGTGAAATTCTGCTTCTTGATTCCTTAAATATGTTAGAATTATCAGTGGTATGTACATATGCCTACATAATGTAGAAGTCATATTTAATTAAATTAATGTAACTGAAATAGTTCAGTTGGCTTAACTTGTTCATTTTCTCTAACTAAATATCAGCTTACACTAAAAAATTTTATTAATCACAGTAATGAGAATTTTTATATTAAATATATATATTACATTTAGTTTAAACGTTAATAGTCTACATTATTTTAATAAATTGCGCTAAGGGAGTATATATGGAATAAGTCTCTCATGCAGATTTTATTGGTTGCTGCATAGTTAATAGACACTAATGTGATCAGAGCCTGGATGTGATCATAAGATCAGTAGTTAAAATGATTGAAATATAAATTAGGAGCTGGAATAATTGTTTGTTAGAAGCTCAGATAATAACTGTTTGGTAATGCTTGGAGGGTCGAAGAAATAAAACATTCAAATGTGCCGCAGTAGCAGGCGAAGGGAACACTCGGAGGCAGACAAAGGCAATGGATGCTTCCTGCTAATTGCTCCTCTCTCTTTTCTCTCTCCACAGAGACCTGACATGCACCTCTGCTCTCCCTTCTCTTGCCCTGTTTTGGTTCCTTCTGAGCCTCCTTCCCAGCAAGGAGATCCGCTTCTCTCTTCCTCTCTCCTCTCCTGCTCTGCTCACATTCTGTAAGTCATTACTGAGGATGGTGAAAGTGTGCCACCATCTTGCCGTGACCATGCCTGACACTTGGAGAATGAGTAGAATAGCCACCCCTGCTTCCTGCAGGCTGGAACGCCAAGGCTTGGCAGCTTGTTTTCTAAGGGACTCTAACTGATGCTACATATTTTAAGATTTGTGGATGCTATGATCCTTATTGAAATGACTCTCCTCTGTCCTCATGGGCACAGAAAGCAGCCAATAGACAGCAGTACTCGACTGGGCCTGGCTGTTTGTCAGTGTAACTTTATAAAAACAGACACTGGACTGAACTTTGGCCGCCTTGCTTTTGTCTACCACATCCTGTACTGTGTTGTCAAAAGTTCCCCAGCTCAAAAACACATCTAATCCTTTCTTAAAAAAAATAAAATTCTCAGATGAAATATCTTTCTCAACAAAGGGGATCTGATGATTTCTTACACCTGTTCATGTGCTCTGCAATCCTGACAGTAAGATTGGCAATTGCTAATAAAAGGGTAGCAAGCTATGCTGTATGTCCTGATAGGCCTTAAGGTTAATTAAAACAGAGTGTGACTACATTTGAGAGATTTAATCAAATTTTGTGTCTCATGGAGCTATGAAGACTTCTTCTAGATAGGACTTGCTGGCTAACAAATTTAATCGTGCAAACAGTTTTTTTGAGTAATTTCAATAGTGAATTTTCTTATCTGAATTTTTACCTTTTTCTTTTTTCCCCTCCCAAATTCTTGGTGGAATTACTGGGAAGTCATTTTCTTTTGTTTGCAGCTCCTGCCTCCTTTTTAACCCCTCCGCCCCAATTAATTTCCCTGTCTCCTTCACCTTTTGACATATTTTTTTCTTTAGTTATTTATCTTCTTAGTTTGGTGTAAGTCAGACTTGTTTTCCATCTGGGGTTTTGGTGCATCTGAACAATATGTCCTCTCAATCCCTTTAATAAATTTCTTAAGGAAGTTGGGGATTTCTGAATGGTGACTTTTAAATGAAGGGCTTCTGATCCTTGTCTTCCATTCTTCTGGAAACCCTATCATTTTAACATTGTTTCCTCTTAATCTCTTCCCCAGGCCAACTGTTTCAACTTTTGACTTCAATTATTCATTTTTAATGCATGCATGTGTTAAATGCATTAATTTCTATTAAATTCTCTTAATTTACTCTCTCTGAGCAAAGCACTGTAAAAGACGATTTTGAAGGAGACAAAGATTTAATACTCTGCCTTTGAGACACTAACCTCACATACAATACTGCCTGTGATAGACACAAAATAGCACTAAGAAAGTAAACACATAGCTGGGCCTGGTGGCACTGGCCTGTGATTTCAGTGGCTCGGGAGGCTAAGGCAGGAGGATTTCGAGTTCAAAGCCAGCCTCAGTAATGGTGAGGTGCTAAGCAATTCAGTGAGATCCTATCTCTAAACAAAATACAAAATAAGGCTGGGGATTTGGCTGAGTGGTTGAGTGCCCCTGAGTTCAATCCCCAGTACCAAAAATAATAATAAAAAAATAAACACATAAAGGATTAAGGACACAAAGACCTTATTTGGGGGGATAGAAGATGATCACAGGCATTAGTTGATTTTGCTGTGTAGTAACCACACTAGTTTCAAAGGCATTTCTGTACATCAGTAACAAATCCTCTGAAAGGGAAATGATGAAAACTACCCCATTTACAATAGCACAATATATATATATATATATATATATATATATATATATATATGTATGTATATATACATATACATGGGAATCAATGAAAGAGGTGAAGGACCTCTATAACGAAAACTATAGAACACTAAAAAAAGAAATTATAGAAGACCTCAGAAGATGGAAAGACCTACCTTGTTCTTGGATAGATAGAACTAATATTGTCAAAATGTCCATACTACCAAAAGCATTATACAGATTTAATGCAATTCCAATAAAAATCACACTAGTTTCAAGTAACAACAATTCTCCTGCTTGCTTTGGATTCCCATACCTCTTCACCCTCAGCATGTATCAACTATGGTGCTGGTTGTATTCCTAGAGGGATCACTGTCCCCAAACTAGGCTAGTGCTTCAAGTCCACTCACCTGACCCAAACTGGGCTTATCTACAACTCCACACCCTGACCCAGGTCCCACATGTTATCTTTGTGCCTGTTAATAGGCACTTTCTCTCTTGTTAGACTTGTTTTTTTTTTTTTTTTTTTTCCCCCCACCATAGGTCACTATGCAGATCTTCAAATGTAGCCTAACATCAAGAAGCCCAGCAGAGAGCTAGATCCTGCTGACATCATTCAAATTCTGCCTGAATGTGGAACTGAAGCTAAGCAAACCAGAATCCTCAGCTACTGGGACTGTACATTTTTTTGGCAAAAGCCAGCTTGTTGGGTTTTCAGCCACTCGCAGCAGAGACATTGCAGAGTACATGGTAGAGAGGGTTAGACCCACAAGGTAACAGGATCTTCATAGTTAAAGGTGAAATCATAGGTTCCAATTTTTTTTCCCCAAATGTTTTTTAATTTACATACAAACTTCTACATTTGACAGTATTGAATGCAGTTTTCACATTGGGGTAGAGTACTCATTCTAAGGACGCGGATGTTGGAAGTACTGATAGTGTGCCTCACATTGTTCAGAGACATTTAAATTGTTCCAGGAAACCAAAATAATTGAGCCTGGAAAGGTCATTTCTGAGCACTTTAACACATTTCTTTATGTAACCCACTCAATTCCCTGGTGACTCTCCACTGGAGGTCCAAGTGACACTTCAAGGTCTCTGTAGATGGCTTACTTTTTCCACTGGTATTCTTGGGCTTCCAACCCCATGAGTTTTCTTAGCAGACAACTGCTATTTTCACCCCTCTGTAAATGTGTGGGAGGGAGGGGGAGAAACTAACAGTTTTGGAAACTGGTGTGTGTCTTGATTTATACGTTATCTAATCTTATTTAATTTTTTGCCATAACTCTGAAAGGAAATTACTGTTTTCTTTTCAAGATGAAGAAAGGGAGGCTTTTTTTTTTTTTTTTTTTTTTTTTAACTCGTCAAGATTGCACAGCTAATACATCAAAGGATCAGAGTTTGAAGCCAGGTACCATTGACTCCAAAGCCCTTGGTAATTAATTCCTTTATACCACTTTCTACATTATCTCTTGGTAACAAACCATACCCTACCTTCAGCTTCTATCCACTACCCAAAGTAGGGGAGCTGGGGAGAGATAGGAAGAAATTTTCTGTCTTGGCACCTGTGATCCAATGTCTAAGCTCTGGGGCATTGTTGTCCTTAGGGCAGTTGCTTTACATCCCCACACCCCCCAAAAAACAACAACAAAAAACTGGTGTTGGTTGGTGACTTAAGCCTCCTGAAAAAGCATAAGGCTGAGAGTGTAGTTGTGGCATCTGGCTGCAGCAAGTTTCTGCAGCTTCTGCCATTAGCAGCAGCAGCTGCTGGGGAGGACTAAGGGAGGTCTCTAGCATTTGTCGCCTCTTCAAGTACTTCCGGACCCCTCACAGCTGGACAGCCCAGATTCTATCAACACTCTTCAGAGTGCTATTCACAGTTGGATTCCTGCTCAGCTCTGACACAATACAGCTTTTTCAAACAACAGCACTTTCAAAGAACATGTTCAGAGTCAGCACTTTTGCCCTTGTATGATACTAGCCTTCTGTATACCCACTGTCCCTTAACCATCAAACCCAAAGGACACAGTGCACCGCCTCAGCAGAGCCCCAGATGAAGTACCTAGGCAAGTTAGCAAGTGTCTCCCTTTCCTTCCTCTTTGTTCACCATACAAACCAAACTCCAAGATCTGCCCTGAATGTGCAGCTATTCGCTAGGGTAGACATGTAAACTAAATACTGGTGTCTAACAAGCTGGACTTGGAGTTGGGAGGGTCTACACTTGAATCCAGGTCCTGCTAATTCAGAATTGCATTGTTATCAGATCTCTCAAAAGTTTCTTTGCTTCTTATATAAATCAGGAATAAGCCCTACTTTATGAAAATTTCATGAAGATTAAAAATACACACACACACGCACTCTATATATATGGCACATGGCCTTGGCACATAGTAACTACTATTGCTGGGTATCCTTGACACTGCTGTTATCTTTCTGTTTTTGGTTGAGATCTATTTCTTCAGTGAATGGAAACTCAGATCATCTTACGATAGATTTTCATATTTTATACCTTGACTTTCCCGTTGTTGGAAGAAACTGATGTCTAACACTCTAGGATACATCATGAATATATCCCTGAATTCATTTGTTGAAACCAAACACTTTTGCCTCAAATTACTCAACTCTCTATTGTCATATTGCAATATGGAAGGGGTTGCTTTTGATCAAGGGTTCTGCTTTGGTTAATCCACAGGATCAAAGGAATATTAAGACCAGTTCCTTGGGTCATATTTACTCTTCAGGTGAACAGTTGCTCTTAAGATGATACATTTAAAAATATTCGGATTTTTCAATTTTGAGTTTTCTGAAAGACTTTTTTGCTATACAGGATTTCTTAGGTCCGAAGGAAGGAAATTCTATCAATCACCCATGTTTCTAAACAGTAAGTCTTAATTGAGTGCTCTTTGCTTTGATAGGAATAGGGCAGGCATGGGCATATTCCAAAGGCAGGAGTTGGCAGAATTCCCTGGGGTCTTGACGTTTCTATCATCATCTGTCTCTGTTGGGCTTGATTTTGAACTTGCTCTGGGCCAATAAGGAACTATCCCTTGAAGAGCTCTGGTAGAATCAAACCCCTCCCTAGAAGGCAGGCAGTACCCCACCTTCTTTATCTTGGCATCGTGTTGTTTTTGGCAGTTAAGTGTTGGGCTCAAGAGCATGATGTGGTACTGAAGACCCTTCCGGGTGGTTTCCAGTTGAGTGTGGGCTTGCAAATACCTTTAGGGCCCTAGAATTGAGGCAGAGAAAAATTACAATGATTGACCTTCTGCAGAAAATGTGCTGAATAGATTGAACGAAAGGGAGGGTCGCTTTATGAGTCCAACTCTGCTGTAGATACTGTAGGGCTGGAAGGAAATATACAGCTTGCTTTCTGTCCTTAAGGAACTGTGTTTGTGTTGGCAAGGCGAGACTCAGGCACATGAAGCAACAGGCTAGCTGAGGGACTGTGTGATTAAGTGACAACCGAATAGTACGGACAGAAAAGTGCTCTGGGGGCCTGGCCGGGGAGAGATGGCAGAGACAGTCAAGTGTTGACAGGTTTGCAGTGATCTGACGCTTTTGTGAGATGCTTGCCCAGGGTTAGAGACACAGTTGTGACTGAACACGGCCATTCCAAAAATCACATCTGAATGATCGTTTCATTTTCTCAAGTTCCAGGTCCCTGTTGATTGAGGAAATCACATTGGAAAGTTTTCAGGGTCACAGGACAGTGTTTTGTGCTTTCTAAGAAGCCAGCTAGCTAAGAGTTTTGACCGTTCTCAAGCTCTGGGAGGTTTGTCTATTTTTAAGTACATGAGATCAAGGTCTGCCTTCCCACCACTAACTGACCACGTGACCTTGGGCTTGTAAGCCTGCTAAGTTTCCTATTCTTGACTGAATAAGAATGATAGCAGCAGCATCCCAGGGCTGCTAGGAGGATAACAGGAAGGTGATGTACAGAGTGATTGGCACATGGAAGGGGCAAAATATAGGTTTGTCAAGGTCAACTCTCAGACTGGGAAGAAACACCTCTGAAGTAAATATAAAATCAGAGAATGTGGGATCTGCAAGGGATCAGAGTGGTCACTTGGGCCAATTTCCCATGTTATAGATGAGAAATGGAGGCTGGGTATAAATGAAATTATCTGCTTAAGTATACACAGCCAACCAGCCATAGAGCTAGGCTGGTAGCCATGTCTTAACTGGTATTCCATAGCACATCTCCATCTGATGGCCTCCTACACTGCATAAGTAGCCTAGTTCAACAATTCTTTCCACCTCTTTCTTTCACTGTGTTCTTCCAATAGCACCCGTACCTAATTTGTGTTCAGCACCGTGTGGGATTGGAAAGTAAACAGGATGCAGTTCTTGCTGTCAAGAACCTACTGCCATCACAATTCTTTACCTTGCTGGGGATGAAAGAGGAGATGGTCTGAGTTGGGGACAGAAGGTCAGACAGGCATAGAGAGGGAGGCAAGACAGTGGCAATGGCCAAGATGGGGTCTAGAGGTGGAAAGAACAAGTTCACATCTTTACCTTAATCTTTGGCAAGTTACAGAAATTATTTGAGCATAAAATGAGAATGATAATATCTATATTTTAATGGTTATATGCAGATGAGGTGCAATGCCTGGCATGGAAAAAGCTTTCAGTGGTGTGATAGCTGCTCTTATGCAGGAAGGGCAACTGTGGCACCCAGAATCGTAAGAAAGGATGTCCCATGCTAATTACTGACTATCTGTCAACCCTTGGAGGAAAGTCCTCGCACAACAGTGACTTCTTTCCTTTTCAGCTAGTCCCGTGATATTGCACAACTCAGAAGACTCATAGAAAGATTTTTTTAAAGAATGAACTTATTCCCTTTTCAACATGGCTCCCCACAGGGTGGTGTAGTTCAATAAATATGAGGCCACCTGAATTTTTTGGGGAAGTCAAAAGTGGTGAAGCTGTTCTCTCCCCCCCCCCCTTTTTTTTAAAAATATTTTTATTTATATGCTTTAGTTGTACACAATGTGTTTTATTCAATGCGTTTTATTTGTATGTGGTGCTGAGGATCGAACCCGGGCCGCCCACGTGCTAGGCGAGCGCTCCACCGCTGAGCCACAATCCCAGCCCCTCCCCCCCCTTTTTTTTTTAAAGAAACATTTAAATTTTTTTTCTACATAGTTATTTCTCAAACCAATTTCTGATTAGCAGCCTCATCTGGATATCTGAGATCCCTTGTTCTTTATAGCTCTGTTTCAGATACGTTTTTCATCAGCTCTGTTATTATGCATTCTTTTCCAACTCACTCTCAATGTAATAATAATACCTACTGTTTCCTTTACAGTGATTTATGACTTGGTTAAGGCTCTTAGATTTCTGTTCAGATTTCTAATCTGTTGACTTGGGTCACTTTGTATGATTTAATTATTGTCAGAAGTTGTGCTAAAGGTAGGGACACCTGAATTTAATTAATGCACTCTTTGCATATTTCACATCATAAATAATGAGGCTCAATAAATTACATCATAATAGCAATCCTGCAGTACCCCTCATAAGAACTCTGTGCACCGACACCCATGCTATAAGATCACCAGGACTTTTTCTGACTACTATGATATTTCTTTTTTCTTACTCATTTATGGATAGGTACAGCCTGTGCTTTTAAAAGTTGACCAGTGATTGAGCACAACATGGTTTGATTTTCTTCTCAGAGCTCTCTTACTCTGGACAACAACAAATATTAAGAACCTAGAGGGCAAGAACAAGTTCATATTTTGCTAGTTTCTTCACTGCAAAGCTACATAAAGATTGCTCTGGGTTATAGTGCAGTTGACAGGCCCCTGCCAGAGCATAGTTCCTTCAGATTGTACAAATCAAAGTTACCACTTTAAGAAAGTATTTCAATTTTATTTTTTATCAAAGAGGTAAAAGGCAAAGCCTTTTAGCATCTCATTTCACTTACACACATAGCCCATTATAACCTGCATAAACAAGGATGACAAGTTGAGATTAATGAGCGTCCCCAAGTGACAGAACAATTTAATTGTCAGAAATCATAGGAGCTGAACTTTACCAGTGTATTTATACAAGACAGCCATAGTCTAAAAACTTCCCTAATTGATTATGACCAATAAGTAATAACTTGGAAAGCAGTTTTCTGGTATACAAATAACAAATGACTCATAATAGTTAATTGAGGTATTAAGATGCATAAGGGAAGAATATTAGATTGACTAGATAAATGATTCATAACACAAGGCAAATAATTGGCGAGTTCGTACTCCTAAGTAGAATATAGCTCATAAGCAACACTGAAAGTACATCAAATAAAAGGAATTGTGTTGGCTAAATGAACTCCCAGATAATTGGGTATTATAGCTATGAGGCCTCCAGGCTCCACTGAATCCTGGCTTTCAGGCAAAGCAGTTCCCTTATAAGTCCATTCAAACCAGAATGCTTATCTTGAATGCTGTAGGCCACAGAATGCAAGGGTGTGAGGTTGGAAGATGAGTGGGGTGGACCAGGCAGACAGACGCATACAGAAAGTCATGGGTGTCATGGCTGAGCCAATAACATGGCTCTGGATCCTGCATGTCAAGGCTAGGCCTCTGACCAGCCATAGGCCCAATTTTGGGGGTCCAGGTAAACTGGTATAATGTCTCTTTTGTCACCCTCCAGGATCTGAACTGACTTAACTAGCAGCTGTGTGTTTGATGCAACTTTGAGGAGACTCTGTACCTAAACACCTGCATCTCCTGCCAGGCATGGTGGTGCACGCCTGTAATCCCAGCACTTGGGAGGCTGAGGCAGGAGGATCGTGAGTTCAAGGGGTGCAAGGGGTGCTAAGTCTGACAGCCAAAGGAATTCACAATTGTGCAGGTGGCCATCTCGCCATATGGCCTAGTCACAAACATCATGCCCCCAACCCCTGTTTCAGATTTTGCTACAAGGTGGAACAGAGGAACAAGGAAATGAAAAGAGGTAGAAGAAGAAAATGAGGAGAAGAAGAGAGAAAACAAGAGATAGAGGAAAAAGAGAAAAAGAGGAAAGAGAAGAGGTGAAGACACAATTAAGCAATTTAGTAACTAAATTAATAACTAAGACTATGAGTTCTAGAGCTGCTGCCCTGTAATTGTGGGCCAATCTTTAATCTTTTTTGTGCCTCAGCATTCTCATCTATAAAATGGGAAGGAAACAGGTCCTTCCTTGTAGGAACATGGGTTATTAAATGAGTTCATACAGAATTGAGTTCTTAGAGGAAGTTCCTGGCACTAAGCCATCAATGAACAACAGCTATTATCATTCCTAAGCATTTTATGTACACGGCAGGCCTTGCTACTGAGTCTTTAGGAGGTTAAGTCAGTCTGAGTGTAGTCGCAGCAAAACAAAATGACTAAACTCAGACTTTTTAACACCAGGTAATATTCTCTGTCATCTCTGCCAAATATAATTAAGAATAATTTCTTATAGACATAAATTTAAGAGAAAGATCTTTTTAAGTCATTGATTACTTTGTCTTTATTTGCCACACATAGATTTTAATGCATGTTGTACAATGTTTACACATTTAGAAGTCTGTGAGAATTTCTTGTTGGGAATTTCATTCCAAATCCTGTACCCTCAGTGCAGTTTCATTGACTTTAACTCATGGGGGTATGAAGGTTCCAAATTCCCCAACTGCTCAACTTTCTCTTTCTCTCTTAGCACTTATAACTTTGACTTATAGGAGAATTTCCTAATTTGTTGCCTTTATTGATTATTGTGTTTCCCCTCATGAGAATATATGTTAAGGGAGGGACTGATTCACCTCTTTCATTCACTGACATATCCCAAGTGTCCAGAATTTTGTCTACTCAATAAACTTAAATGAATGAATAAAGGATAACATGTGTGTGTGTGTGTGTGTGTGTGTGTGTGTGTGTGTGTTGCTAGGGATTGAACTCAGGATCTTGCACATGCTAGACATGTACCCTACCACTGAGTTACATCCTCAGCCCCTAAGAAATACTTTTGATTAAACTATTCTTGTTATCTTGTTGTTAGTAACAATTAGCCCTGGGTCTTTTTTAAAACTGTCCTCATTTTATTACATGTCCTATCTTTCAAATTTTCACCTTCAGACATAAATGTACTATTTGGTTACTTTGTAAGTACAGTGAAGCAAAAAGTAAGAGAATGTGCTGCCATCTTGACCTGCCCCATGTGTTTCACAGTAAGAGCAATGACATTGCTAAGGTGGGAGCAATGCCCGTGGCTGCTCTGCTGGCTGGTGTTGGGTTTGGAGGAGACACCTGACTGCTGATGGTTGGCCTCTCAGCACATTCTTGCTGTGCTCCATCACTCTACCCTACCAACCTGGCTCATGTGTCATGCATGCCATTCTCCTAGTGACCGTAGAGAAGTTTATTCTTTAAATCTCATCAACGTCCTTCTTTCCTCTTCTCTTCTTACAGCATCTCCAAGACAAACGTTGGAGTTCAGGCGAAGGGCCCGGTGGTGAAAGCTCACACTGTGGCCATCTAGTTCTCTCTGGGCCCTTCTGCCTACTAAGCTCAGCACGGCTCTTTTTGACTGCCTCTTCTAGGCATGCTTGACAAATTATCCAGTTAGCATTTCCCTAGCTTTCATCTATGATTTCACTGGGAAACTATGCATATGATACTTTGGAAATAAATATACACAAGAAATTACAATTCTGTTTGAATGACCCTCTACCTTGGAATGTCTAGAACTCTGAGAATTATATGACCAAGAAATATGTCCAGGCTGCTGGCTTGAAAAGTTACTGTTCCTTATATGGAATCTGTACAGACAGGGAAGCCAAAGTTCTATAAACTAAAGATATTTTTTTTTCCCCCAGCTACTTATGTGCTTCATCCTTGACCTATTTCATTTATAGGTTCCTTTAAGATAATAGGCCAGGAAAATCCATTGCCTTCTTGATGGCCTTCCAAATGACGATCTTCAGAACACTCAGTGTTTTACATGGACTCAATTCTATGGAAAAGAACCAGGGATTGCCCCCCCCCCCACTGCCCACTGCCAAAGCCATGAGCATGGTAGTGCAATTCTATCAGTAGAATGTTAGGCCTGCCAAATGATGTAGGCTTCTGGGTAGGATGCCCCAGGTGGGGTTTATTCATTATTGCTAGAAATTTTAAAAATGTAGACATTCAGAAATGTTTAGTCTTGTCTTCAGTAAGGAAGAAGGACAAGTACATTCAGACAAGGGCCCTCACCTACACAATGGGTACTTCTTTTACTCTCCTTCCTTGATAATGGGAAAATGGAGCAGAAAACTGTACACCTCCAGCAAAGAGGAGAAATTCTATTTTTTTAAATAAAAGTAATTATTTTCTCTCATGCACTGTTGAGTGAGGACATTTTGCAATCTTGAGTTGAAGAGAATATTTTAAGGTAAATTCAGAACACTGACAGCATATATTTCTAGGGACTATGCAAAATGCAGTTCTAAAGTCATCCTCTGTTCAAATCTCATCTATCTCATTAACCAGGATCAGTTCTCTTATTCCCTCTAAACTTCTGTGTTCTCCTCTAAAAATGAGGATTGAAAATTGTACCTACCGTATAGAATAGTTGTAAGAGTTTAAAACATTGGAGCAACATAAATGCATAGCCTGATGAATTCATAGCTTTTGATAAATAGCAACAATTTCACTCTGATGAACTGTATTTATTAACTGAATGTAGTTTTTAAAAGATGAAGGTAGATCACGAATGGGTTCCATAAGCATTGAAAAGTGGTCCCCTGAGTCCTAGTTCACAGCCCAGTTTCTTCTCCTTTTCTAGACTCAAGAAAACATTTTCAGTTCTAGAGGGTAAAGGGGAAGAGGGAGTTACCTAAATAATCTGCAAGTAGTGCTGATGGAAGACAAAGGTTTGCATTTCCTAGATGCTTAGAGTAGTGTATGATCTTACATTGGAACTTACCTAGGTTGCATTGGTATTCAGATTGATCTTCACATTGACCTAGAGATTAAAAAAATAGCAGATAAAATAATAACTTCAAGGCTATTTCTTTCATAGTGCTGGATGACCTACCAGCAGATGTGGCTTGGGGCACCCTGAAAGCAAGTGGAAGCAATGCTATCCACTTTTGCAAATGAGAAAAGCCCATCCTTGAGGAACAGATTAGAATTCTGAAATGAGTAAATTTAGAAATAGATATTTTAGATGTGGCATATGTTTTGTGGTTTAAGGTTGGATTAAAAAAATTTTAAATGTATGGAAGAATGTGGAGGTGGTAGTAAAACTTGTCTATTCTTAGTGCCTCTATAAGGCTGATTGAGCTCATAGTTTTATAGATGATCAGAGCACTTTCATAGCCATTTAGGCATTTGTCACCAAAATAAATACACATTTTACATTTAGGGAAAGTTAAGGGAAGGAATCTCAGATTGGTTTACAAGCTTAGTGATGGAAATAGAATGAGTACTGTATATTTCTATTTCATTTAAAAACACCATTCATTGTTAGAGGCTTTGATATAATTCAGGCTCTGGGTGATTTTGATGTTGGTAAACCTGATTTTCTAGTCTTTTAAATCTCTAATCACTAAGCTTCTGGTTTTTGCTCTTTGAAGAAGCTAATACTCACATAATATTAATATTTTCCATTTTCAGCAAAGCCAGCTTTAAATATTTCCTAATGCTAATGCATGATTTGTCTAAAGCATTTTAGCTAAATCTAATCTTTCATTACTGTTGATGCTCATCTCTATTTTCAGATAGTTAATTTGCTGACTTTCTGCAAAGTTCAGTTTTTGTTACATGTCTGATCAAGCTTAACAATAATTTCCTATATTATATTAGCCAAAGTAATGTTTGTTTATGAGCTTAGAGTCATATTTATTAACATCCATGATTAACTGAAAATTGCCCCATGTGGTATTTCAATCCACAAATGTGTTTTGATTAGAGAAGGGACAATTATTCCATTTGCATTTGATTCTAACACAAATGGTATAATTTTCAGCTCTCTTAGTCAAATAGATACTAGGATGGAAAAGAAAAGGTAAGGCCTTAGAAAAGCAGCCCATGTGGTGGCTGCTTTCTGATCATTTAGACCCTTACATAATTTATTTTTCTTTGTAGCATATTTCTATAAAATAATTTGTTATGGATAACTACCTTAATTGTTCATATACTCTGCAAAGTGCCACTGGGGTATTGTGCTGCATAGTATAGATCATTGTGTACTTTTTAACATAGTTCATCCTCTTTAGAATTGGATGTCTGACTATTTAAGTTTAACACTTGACAGCTACTATGCATGTAGGAATCCAGTAAATACGAAAAAACATATTTTGAAAAGATGATTTATGTTCTTTTTAATTCTGACTACTTTCCCTGAAGCTTTTGTGACTTGATCTAAATCCCCAAGTCTGCTTTTTCATCCAGGAGAATAGAACTTAGCTTTTCAGAGATGTCTTGGACACATGGCAAGGGATTCTATCTGAGCGTCCAAAGCCACCAGAATCTGGAATCTGATTTTCAGAACTCTGCCTGAATAAGTAGCAGCTCATGTGGCCTGTG
The DNA here is from genome assembly GCA_025594165.1 of Tamias sibiricus. NCBI lineage: Eukaryota > Metazoa > Chordata > Mammalia > Rodentia > Sciuridae > Tamias > Tamias sibiricus. The sequence goes on along the minus strand of CM046670.1, from coordinate 39,825,389 downwards.
GAGGTGTTGGAGACTCAGTGTGGGGGTCTGATGGATCCCAAGGCATGACTGGTCTGGTCAGCCTTTCCCAACCCACCGACATGGGTCACCTCATGGGAACTTCCTGTGAACTCTCAAGACATAAGAGAAACCCTGTAGAGCCCCAAATCTTGTCCCCCTCTTTTCAGACTGGAGTGGGGGGATTTCTTTTTTACTTGCATTTAAAAAATGAAAACTTTATGTAAGATGACCTGACTCTCGTTGTCATCCCTGGGTTGAGGTCTGAAGAGACATTTAAGTTTCTGTGATAGAAAGACACCCGTACCCAACTTGACTTTCTGTAATGTTGGTTGGATGGATAAATGAATGAATGAGTGAACTATTAGAACACCTGTGTTACCACGGACCTGAACCTCCCATTTCAAGCTTCTATGCTTTAGATATTTCTTGACTCCTTTCACTTAATTAACTGCACCAAAAGTTTTGCTCTAATTCCTAAAAAACTTCCTATGCATCAGGAACACCTCTTAAATTTTTCTTTTGATCAGCTTTAATCTGCATAGTACCCCCTTTTCATGCCAGAATGCCAGCTTTCATAAATCAGCCCGCTCAAATTGAATAAATCTATTTAAATACTTATAAAATATTAAGGATGCATTTGGGAAAAGCCTCTAAGGTTATTGTGGCACCCATGTACCTCACAGTAACTAATTTATTAAGCAGTTTGCAAACCTGGGAAGAAAGGAAAAAGAAAAATGGTTTCATAAACCAAGAGCAGAAGCCAATTTTTCAGCTCAGATGATGAAAGGAAGCATGCATTTCTAATCAAAAAGACAGATAAGCCTTCTCTCTCCCACCATTCCCTCACCGGCAAAGTGCCTTTTCATCATCAGCAACACTCCATTCCTAATGGCTGCCTGGGCCTTTCTGCACCTTCTCCATACACTGGTAATGTACACACAGCATCCCTTTGAAACAAGAGCCCATTAGCTGTGGCAGACTACCTTTTCACATGACGTTCTTCTGTTGCAAGTCATCAGTGCAGTGTTAAATCATTCCTACTGGGCATGCTCAGAACCCTATCAAAGGGATAAACTGATATTTAGAGCCATAGCATGAAAATTGCTTTTCAGCCCCCTTGAAGGACAGTTAAAAAAAAAAAAAAAAGGAAAAGAAAAGGGAAAAGGTCATAAACTAGACAGGTAAGACCGAGCTCATTCTTTCACTTTGGAGCTTCCCCTCTTTGTGTTTCTTTGGATGATCCTTCGTGATCCTCATTTGGATGCATGCCATGGAGGTCCCTTTGTGCAAAGAGTAGGCTCAATGTCCTCAGATTGCTATTGTTCAGTTTCTAAGTCATCCTGTCCCTCTGACACCTGGCATTATTGCCCTCTTCTAATAATTCAATAAATGTTTGTATTAATGGCAGCTGCCATTGTAAATGTATTTGGCTTGCTTTGTGAGTTTCAAAAATATTTACCTTTCTATTATTCTTACTGCTGTTGTGCACAGGTGCTGTTGATAGCAGCAGTCATGGGTGCCTATGAAGAATCCTGTCTCCTAGGTCCGGAGTCCTAGTGCTTTTCTGGTCACATCATTTCCCACATACCACCCCAAAGGAAGCCCACTTGTTTCTCCCACCTCTCCCAACACAGGTTTATCAATTGTGTATTGATGCATAATAACTGTATTATTTTTAATATAGCATATGTAAAGCATATGGAAATGATTGTAAAGAGGAAAAATAGAGCCCATAGGAGTCACTTTGTTATTTATTTTTAAGGATCAGTATCAAGAAACTGCATGCTATACCTAGCTGTGCTTATGTTAGAATCCTTCTCCAAGTTTATGCAGGAAGTAATAAATATGGTGCCTGATGAGGCTTTAGAGTAATGGCTTTCAAAGATTGATTGACTGGACCCCCAAAAATAGTTTCTTAAAGGTAGCCTGTATTTCATTTTACCTAGGCTAAAGGGTTTTGATTTCTTGACAAGCCACCCATTTATTTGGAGTCAAATCATTTGTTATTTTAGGCCTGGATTGCTAAGTGCATTTTCATGGTGCTTACCTGCGGCATGTATCTATGTTTTTCCTTTCCCCAGGAAACTGGTTGGGACATGCTCAGAAATGGGACTTTGGTGAATTATTTTCCTGCCAGTGAATGGAGAGGAGGGAGCTAGAGACTATCATCTGTACCAGCAGGCTAGCTGACACTTCCCAATAGCTCTGAGAAATGCGGGGGAGATGGAGACCAAGTTGAGGATTGCTATTTCGGAGCATAATTCACTACCTTGCCATCACCAGTGCCTCCTAACATATTTCACCACATCCAAGGCCTCTTTGGGGATGCAGTCTGGTGTGGTTATGGTTGTTCTAATCTGACCCAGCTAATATGAGATATTAACATGTGGGAATTTCTGCAGCCTTGTGTATTTTGCATTAGTTGGGTTTGGTCTCTTTAATGCCTGCCCCTGCATCACAGTTTAGTGAAGAATTTAGCAAAGTAAGGTGCAAAGTATAACCATCAGAGGGCCAGTGGGGATGCTCCCCACCCATTGTAGCAACCCCTTGCCAGGGAGGTGGCAGAGGGAAAGCCCAGTGGTACTCCGGATGTCTTTGATTCACCTGGACTCTCCCGCCCTCCCCCAGTGTCATTCGGACCCAGTGAGTCTCCTTTGACGTGGAGAATCTGTTTCTAAATGGGGGTACATAGGATTAGAGGAACACTAGAATGGTCAAAGGAAAGGGAGGGCAAGGGAGGGAGCAGGGGGGGAAAAGGGGGGAAAAATGGTGGTTGAATGAGATGGATATCACTATCCTAAATGCATGATTAAAGATCTGAATGGTACTTAAAAAAAAAATAAAAAAAAAAAATAAAAGGAGCCCTAGGTGATCTTCATCAACAGGAAAGATTCTCTGTAAGTATTTTGGAGAAAGTTCTTATTGCTAAATGCCATGCCGAAAATCTATGCATCAACAGCCAGCTAATGAGCGTTTTGGCACAACAAATGAATACTTTGAGTCCCAGTTCAGCGACACAGAGTCTATGGAATAAAGTGATTCCAAAGAGCAAGCTCATATATCAAAGATGGGTGGAGAGAGGGGAGTAGAATGTGACTAGATGAAAAAAAGCATATTAAAGTTCCGGAAAACTCTGGCAAACTCAAGGCAGTGGTGGGGTTGGGGTTGGCAGTGGGATGGGGAGAACTCAGGGAGATACAATCCCCAGGATAGTTATCTCTGCCTTTGCAAGGGCTGGTTTTAATCACTTTCTTGTACCTTTCGTTGGTGTCATTTGTCAAACCTTCGCATAAAGATTGCAGAGTGAGGTTATTCAACGGATACCTTCATCCATCTCCTAACATTGACTGCGGTGGGGGTGGGTTGCCATTCCTGGGTCTCCAGCCTGCTGCCTGCTTCTGTTCCTTGCTGGGAGGCTCAACCCCAAGCAGGAATGGAGTGAGTCCCCAAGGCCTTTCAGAAAAAGCCTTGCAGCCTGTTGCCTGTGCCTTCTGGGTATGTTCTCCCAGAGGAGTCTGGAAGACTTCCTCTCTCAGGATTTACTCATTTGAAACATATCCCTTTGCTTTGGACCTAGTCTGATCATTTAAACTGCAAAATGATCAGAGTTGTTCTTTGGCTCTCTTATCAATGCAAGAAGAGGAGCTTTTCCTCTTGCTGTCCAGACCCTGGCGTGTAGTTTGCTCTCTGCCACCAAGCTCCAGAGGCAGGTGTCAAGATCCCCAATGGTTGAGACAAAGAGGATGGGCACAGGTACATGGGTCATACGGGAACAGGAATATTTCCATGTATGTGATTTGACTCCTTTTAAATCCAAGGACAACAAGAAGTGCCAGTGGCTGAGGTTTATGAGAGCTTCCCCACATCCAGACAGTGTTGGAAGGGTTGGATGTGGGTTAATTCCCACAGCAGCTCTATGAGGCTGGTAGTAGTTGCAAGCCCACCTTGCAGATCCAGCCCATGGTAACATTGGTGAGAGGGGAGGAAACGGATTAAGGATGTCCCTTCCTTTCTGTGTCCCCCAGCACGAGGCCAAGTGAGCATTCACCTGGTCTTGGGGAGGAATGTGGTATCTCCAGACAAGGACACAATCGATCCCAGAGGTTGGACAGATAGCAAGAAAGTTCCCTGAGAGGCCCTCTGAATGAGGAGTCTGTAAGATGAGAGATAATCCAAGTGAGAGTTTTAGATAACATCAGCCACCAGAACTGTGCAGACCAAGATGATTGGAAATCTGATTTTGCTTTGGACCAACTGAAATGCACAGAGACGAAGGAAGCATGGGTGGTAAGTAAGGCCAGTGGAATGACCCGGAAGGAGACAACGATGGCATGCATGAGCTGGCACAGCAGCAGATCTACCCCAGGCTGAGTCTGGGACCAGATGAACATGATTGGATGTCAGTATAGGGACTAACGGGACTGATGTGTGAATTTGAATATAAATACTTAGTAACTCCTTATTTTGCATTCATTTGCCTTTTTCTGATTTTAATTCTAAGGTCTTTAAAAAAAAAAAATGATGGTAGGGGAGATAGTATTGTTTAGCACATTATCCAGGAGAAATTTAATGTGAATCTCATATGCTTTTCTAAAATGTCTAGTAACCACATTGAAAATATTAAAAGAAACTATAATAATTATATATACGTTTTAATTTTATTTATTTTTTGGTGCTGGGGATTGAACCCAGGGTCTCATGCATGGTAAGCAAGTGCCCTACCACTGAGCTACACACCCAACCCAGATAAAAATTAGTTTTAACAATATATTTTCTTTAATCCAGTATATCCAAGAATATCATCTCAACATGTACTCAACATAAAACATTATCCACGAAAATTTTTTACATTCTTTTCCTTGAACTAAGTCTTCAAAATCTGGAGAGTCTTTTACCCTTATAGTACATTTCATTTCAGACTGGTCCCATTCTGTCTCTCTTGCTTATAAGCTCTACATCCTTAGGAAAAAAAAATTAACCTCTGTAAGCCTCTTTTTTTCTTTTACCATAAAATAGGGATAATAATTAAAATGAGTTCATGCATGTAACCGTGCTGAACCTAGGCCCAGTGCAGGACTTCCAAGACGCACTCAATAAATTTCAACAATACCACAACTATGACAGCCAAGGTTCCACCCTGGCTTCCATCATTTCAGAATGTACAAAGACTAAGTTTAATGTTCAGTTTCTAAGAACATTAGACCTCCTCCCATTTCTTTCCAGAATTTTCAATTACACATGCATACACACTTATGTGTATTTTTTTTTAATCTGGTAATTCTCCACCCGGGGCTACTTTGCATGCCCCTCCTCTCCAGGAACATGTGGCAATGTCTGGAGACACGCTGGTGGTCACAGCTGAAGGTGGGTTGTGCCAGTGTCATCTAGTGAGTAGAAATCCACCAGGGGGGCCAAAAACATCCTACAATGCACAGGACAGCCTCCCATTAAAAGAAGTTATCTGACCCCAAATTTCAAAAGTGCTGAAACTCTATTTTGAGTAGACTAACCTGTTTACATGAGTATATGTGCATTTTTTTTTTTTTTTGGTCCCTTTTGAGACAATTTAGTATTTGAGTTATAAATAGTAGCATGAGGATCCTTGCCCAGGATCTTTGGGAGACCTCTCCATTGGATAAAGGGACTCTGAAGAAGAAAGTCCACACGGCCTTCTCAGACTTTCTGTAGGGAAAGCAGTATGATTTGGGGAGTCAGATGTGGGAGGCACATAAGCTCCCACACTCCTGTGACCCGCCACCAGTCAGCGGAGGCTCCACCATTGTGGGGCTGATTGAATCATGACAAGGGTTTGGCTGCTGCTGGCCTTGCTCCCTTGCCAGCAGCGAGTGCCATGTGAAAGCTGACAGCTGCCTTCCTGCCCCCTCAAGCCTGCTGGGTCACAGGAGCCAAGCAAAGGCAGAGGCGCCCCACAGGGCCAGTTCTGGGGCAGGTGGCCCCATGATAAGTCCCCTTCCCACTCTTTTCTCTCATTTATCAAGTATGACAGATTTACTCAATTTATTCCAAGCTCTTGGAAAGGCCTAAAGAGAAACGGCTTCCCATCCCCCTTGGAGATCAGTTTGGAGGGCCCAGTTCATTCCCAGGGGTTCCCCCAGGACTTGTAGACTCAGGACTACAAGGGAAGTATACAGGCTTGCTTTTCTTTTTAGAGCTCTCTTGGGAAATCCTTGCTAGGGATTCTGATCTTAGTTGATTTCTATACTTGCATCCTTTTTCTTCTTATTATTGTACTATTTTCCCTTAAGATTTTCCAATTAAAGCCTTTTGAGTTTTCAGGCTCATCTTAGAAATGCAGGGCATAGGCACGGGGGCTACATCATGACAAACTCAAATAGGTAGGAGCTCTCAGGCTCCTTTGCTCCTGATCCTATTTCGACCTCACCTGTGGATATTCTTGCTGCAAACAAAGCTTCTTCTATGCTTTCTTCGTTTCTCTCTTCCAAGAAATGGCCACCGTGTTTGTTTTTGTCTTTGTTTGTGATTTCCTGGCTAGCTGTTGATGGCACCTGTTATTCTCGGTGACCAGAGAGCTCTCTCGTACCTTCCTCTGCTCATGAAGGTGGCTCCGTGGCAGTGGAGAAATATAACCCTGTGCAGCTACTTCATCTTCTCACTCTGCACCTGGCAGCTGGGCTGATACTGCAGAGAGGCCCTGACTGCAAACTCCAGTGGCCTCTGGTGCTGGTGACTTAGTTAACTCCCCAGATGAAAAGAGAGTGCTGGACAGAAGGGTACGAGCTGAGAGCAGAGTCCCCTTGCTGTCCATTAAAATTCAAAGGAAGTATGAAGCCTCAAAAGAAAATGCTCTGGCTTTAAGACCACGTCTTGTGAACAGATGGATCAAAGCCAAGTAGCTGGCTACTTGCTCTTGCCAATGCTAGGGAGCTATTCCTCTCCCGCATGGCTTCGACTCTCACCAAATAATCGGGTTCCTTCTGGCCACCTGGAAAATGCAGAGTCAAACACCTGTTTAAGTAGATGTGGTGAGCTCTGGGCCTGCCACCACTGATCCATCTGCGGCGCACAACATAACATTCACCAGCTGCTTTACTTAGCATGAGGTGGGAGCGTGAAGCTTTGATGAAAGCATCAACAACACACTTCAACCACCATAAAGTCCAATGATTTCCACATCGGCAGGGAGGAGCAGGCTCCCAACCTGGGGCCTGCCAAGGTTTTCCCCAGCACAAGCCCGAGTGAGCCTGGACTCGCTGCTGGCCTCCTGAGCCCCAGGGCTGAGGCAATCCTTCTCCAGGAGCAGACGGTGGCTTGGCTAAGCTGGCACTCTGATTCTAGAAAAATGAGTGCGTTCTGTTGGAAGCGCCATGGAGACCATCATTTTATGTAGAGCAATTCTCTCCTTTGTCTGGGCATGGCTCAACGAATGGAGAAAGCCTGGGGGGTGGGGGGGGGGGGGTGCGGGGAAGAGAGAAGGGGAAGATTTTTTTCCCCTGCATGTTTGGGTTTGTGTGTGGCATTGGCATTTTTCCCTTTTGACCAGAGATTGTTGAGTCTGTGCTCCTTTAGTTCCGCTCTCATCCCAATAAAAATGGTCATTAAATAGAATAAATCGCGTGGTGCAAGGCAAAAAGCACAGTCTATCTCCACATGTGAGTCTCCTAACATCCTCAGAAGTAGGATGTGATTCTATTTGGCAGGGGGGTGCCAGGAGAAATACCAGAGCCTGGGTCTTGCAGCAGTTTATGAATAACTGAATGATAAAGATGGAATCATCATCATCTTTTTCTCTGGCTTGATGCTTGCATGAAGGCAGAATAATAAATGGAGCTGAACATTTTATTGAGTGTTTAATATGTGCTGGGCTCTGTCCTAAGTATTTTATGCTAATTAACTAATTTAATCCTCCTGACCCTAGGAGAGAGATATGATATTTTATAGCTGAAGAATCTGATGTGCACAGAGATTAAGTAATCTTCCCAAAGGCCACATGGCTAGCAGGCCCTGGCGGCAGGACATGAATCTGGGCAATCTAGGCTGAAAGTCATCTAGGCTGCTTCTCTTGAAAACAACTATAAATAACATGCATCTACCTACTAGACTATAAGATGAATTCATTTAAAAATATTTCACAATGAGGCAGTTCTTAAGCTCATGCTTCTAACATTGAAAGACTATTTCAGGCACCTCTTTCTCAGGTAGCCTAAATGCCTCCTCCATGGCATTTAGGCATGTGGACCTGGGAGGTCTGGGGTCCTCACCTCTTGTTAACCCCGCTCTCACAAAAACTTAAGTGGCTGTCCTAGTTCCTCAGGTGATGTCCAGGTCTACCTAAGTCGAACTGACCAAAATCATTTGATGGTCTGTGGTATGAAGGGAAAGTGGGGATGTCACAGTGTGGAAGAGCGCGGTTTTTATGGGGAGAGGTGAGGCTGCCTCCCCCACCTGTCTGTCTTCTCCCCCCCCCCCCCTCCATCTGGAGCCAACTGCTTTCCTGATGTGTCTCTAGTATCTATTCCACTAGTATGAGGGAGCAATAGCCTTCAGCTTGTGAATTGTGAATGTTTGACCTACGACTCAAATCAAAATCAAAGTCTTTGGTTACCATACTTGACCAAAGGATTTAGCACCAGTGAAGCAACAATTTAGTGACCTCTAACTTCATATTTCTCTGGGAGTCACATCAAGGCTCAGAAAGTCACCTTAGAACATTAGAAGACCAAGGTCTTTCATGACCAATTGGATTTATTGTAACTTCCTCATAGGCAAGAAATATTCCTTTTTTTTTTTTTTTTAATTTAGAGACAGGGTCTCACTGAGTTGCTTAGTGCCTCACTAAATTACTGAGGCTGGCTTTAAACTTGCAATCCTCCTGCCTCAGCCTCCCTAGTCACTGGGATTACAGGCATGTACCACCTCACCTGACTAAAAAATATTCCTTATTGACTAGTAACAGGAGGGGAAGAAGGTTAAGGGCAGGGAAAGCCATCTTTGCAGCGAGTTACTCTTTCACAAGTGCTGACTGTTTCTCAAGCATGTGACCTGGAGGCCAGGACAGGCAGAGCCTTGGCGGGGACACCCATGTGCTCCACGTGTGCTAGAAAAGCTCTGATTTTAACTACGTGATAAAAATAAACTTTCCCCAACGTTTTATTTTATTTTGATATTTTCTTTGTTTATTTCTTCATTCATTTTTTTTTTACATTTTAATTTTTTTTTTTTTGTATATCATCTTTTTACTTACAACTGCTTGTATACAAAGTTTATAAGTACCATTCAGATCTTTAATCATGCATTTAGGATAATGAATCCCAGTGAGAAGAAGGCAGAGACCCAGCGTCCAACCTCACTTCCTCACCTTGAAAAAGTCACCTCAGGGCTCTCAGCTCAGTTTCCTGGCCTATCACATGAAGGGATTGGGCCAGATAATCTCTCGTCTCCAGCTCAGCTGCAATGGTAGTAGTTATATTTCAATACGTATGAATAGGGTTATGTTCTCATTGTCCAATGAGATTCAAAAGTAAAGTTAAAGACTCTTTGAAGCATGAAAAATTTTAAAAAGCAAGCACGTTTATCATTTCACTGCAACACACACACACACGCATGTACATATATATATGCAGGGACGGGGAGAGTCAACAGCTGGAACATCATGTAAAAAATTTTTGAGTAATTTCAAAACACATGCCATGTGCCGCATGGAGATTTTTTAGAACTTCTACAATCGCTAACTTCAACACTCACCTCTAATATATTCCGACTTAAAGTGTGCAACCTTGTTTAAAATGCACCGCTAAAGCATATATTTTCATGTATTGCTATGTCTGAATGCATGATAACCAGGTTGAAAATCAAATTATCCGTGTTAGGGTGAGTATTATAGTGTGAATACTGCCTGCTGAGCTGTGAATGAATCTTGTAAACACAATCAAATGCATCTTTCCCGTTCTCACGCGCTCAGCCCCCCGCCCCGGCTCTGAGAGGCAATTCTTCACCTTCCGCTTCCCATTGTCACAGCAGTTCATGTTTATCGTGGGTGACATCTTCAGCTCCAACGCAGCGTGAGCTCTGCCATGTTGGAGCGGAACATTCTCCTCCTCAGATTAAAGTCGTTTCATGAATAATGAAAGCTCAATAAATAAATAAATAAATAAATGCTGCCCCTATTCCGGAGGTGGGGGAAATGCTTTGTTGAACTCCAAGGGTCTGCGAAAGAAATTTCAGGTCTCTTGAACTGTTTTAGTAAGGGCAAAATGTTGCAAGGGAGCCACGTGTTCCCCATTGCTAATTTACGGAGCTGTCCAGACACAAGGGGTGGGGGTGCATGCAACACGCAGAGAGGACCCAGAACTTCAGGAAGTGGTACGTCAGCAGAAAGCCAAGGGCTTTCAGGAAGGAGAGCCGGTGGGTCCTGCGTTTGCATCTTTGAGTCATCCCTGCTGTGGCCCACGCCCTCTGTGGAGCAGCCATGATAGGCATTTACGAGGTGCACAGCTTGGAGACTGAAGAGGACTTGGTCTGAAGATCGGAGCGCCGTTGCTCCAATGCCATACAAGGCAAGGTTGCTGTGAGATCTGAGCAAGTGATGGCCCTCGCAAGGCTGCCCTGGAGCTTTCCTCCCGCTGGCGGCATCCTTTCCAAATGGTGCCAAGTCTCCAAAGTTCACAGTTGCAACTTTCAGAAAGGGAAAACAAACTCCATGAATTATGGGGTTGTCCTGACCAGTTCTTTTTGTAAAAGTGAGTTAGTTACTGCCTCAGCAGAACAGGGAAGGTGAGGATGTAGAAATGAATTTCTCTCTCTTTCCCAGGTCTTTCCTTTCTTCCTTTTGCACCTGTCCTATCCTGACCTCCAGTACTCATTGCCCCACGAAGCCTCTGTCGTTCTCAAACAGGCCTCCCCACCCCCTGTCCACTGCAAAGCCCTTACCAGCACTTCCATGCCTCATAAGGCTCCTTATCCTGGATTTCTCCCCAGATCCAATTGTCCAGGCCTGTGGAACACTGACAAATCAAATATGGGGTACAAGAGCCTGATGAGGTTTGATGGCTCACCATTCCCAGGCAGGATTCCCATCTTGTCAGAGATCTTCAATACCATGATCCCAAGGAGGCAGCAGAGGTGATAATGCCCTGGGGTAGGCCAATGGTGGAGGAGCCTGGGATCCTTCCGGGTCTGGAAATAATGCCTGTACCAGCTACACAGCGCCAGAGTCAGCCTGACTGTTTCCTGGAAATATCATCAGTGATTATTATGGATTTTGAACCAACCATAAAGAAGTGGTCATCTTTCAGGCATGTGTGGCTCACTGATCATTAGTTCTTTTCATGCAATGGGAAAACAAGGCTAAAATGAACCTCAAGGTGAGTCTTAAAGAGGAGGAAAGATCACAAAAGGAAGTCATTTGTGCCAAGTCTGTTCAGAGAAGGGGTCTCATAGCTGTGTTGGGGGCAGCCTGCAGAGGGTCTGAAGCACAGTGTTGTCATCTGGCAGAACTACCGCCGTTCCTCTCTAGATTTCTCTAAGCAAGAAGGAGCCCAGGGAAATGTTGAGGACATGCAGGATCAACTTTGAACTTGGAAGGCTAATGATGATGACATGTCTCCATTTTCATCTCAGACTCTTCTCCACCATGACCCACACACACCTTTATGTCTGCAAGCTGTTTCTCCCCCATATCTCCTCCCTTCTTTAAGGTAGGTGGACCCTTTTTCGGAGGCAGAATAAATCAGAATTCCTCTAAATTTTAACGGTACTGAAAACTCAGGCCTGAAACTTCTGAGGACCCCATCTGGGGCATTTCAAGATGAAAAGGAGTTCACGATTCCCAGAGAAGCATGGTAAATAGGAAGGAGGATCTGCAGCAGTCTCTCAGCTGTTGGTCCAATACAGGGCCCACAACTCTGCAAAGAATCTGAGTTGTTCCTCTGGAGGAAAGCAGGTTTTCTATGCTTTAGAAAAAACAACAACAACAACAATAACTACTATGTATCTACCACTTAATGCATGTGTCAGGTACTGTGCTGAGTGTGCTTCACACATGTTGTTTTAGTTAGTCTGTAGACATCCTTACTTAGTACAGAAAAGCTTACAGGAGCTTAAAGAAATCAAGCCACTTACTTAGAAGTATATGGTTAGTGAGTAGCATTGGTGGGGTTCAAACTGAAGCAGGCTGACTCTAGACAGGGGGTGGGGAACAAACCCAAAGTCAACTCCTAAAGAGCAGGAACACCATGTTGGTCTCAGCTGTAAGCTACGGCCTGTCAAATAGTCCTTGGCACATAATAGACACTTTATAAATATTGGTCAAACACATGATGCTAGACTAGATTCAATCAAAGTTCAACTACATTCAAGATTTAAAAACAAAATAAAATTATTGTCCAGGTTTCAAACATCTCCAGTTGTGAATGCCATCTCATTTTATTTTCATCAAATCGTATGGAGCTGAGATGGCTCACGTCCAGTGGAGAAACTGGAGCTCAGAGGGTTAAAAAGACTTAGTCAATTCTCATGGCTAATTAATGATAAAAGTGGCTAGTATTTTACTACTGCACATTTGGCCCTGTGTGACTACTTTAAATTTATTAAATTATTATTTTTTTAATATTTATTTATTTACTTTAGTTGTACACAATGCAATGCATTTATGTTTACGTGGTGCTGAGGATCAAACCCGGGCTGCGCACTTGAGAGGCGAGCGCTCTGCCGCTGAGCCACAACCCGCCCTATTAAATTATTTTATCCCAATAATAACCCCTATATGTAGTTCTCTTACCTTCTCCTCCATAAAGGAAGGAACAGAAGCACACATAGGCTAAAAACTAGTCTTTATATGCCCTGAATAGGCTACATTCAGTCCTCATGGAGCTAAGACTAGAACCTAGGTAGGACTAGAACCCTGTGTCTTAGTGGTTATTCTTTTTTTTTTTTTTAATTTACATTTTTTATTTGTTCTAATTAGTTATACATGACAGTAGAATACATTTTGACACATCATGCATAAATGGAGTATAACTTATCATTCTGTTTGTACATGGTATACAGTTACACCATTTGTACAATCACATGAGCACATAGGGTAATAATGTCCAATTCATTCTACTAACATTCCTACCCCCATATCCTCACCCCTCCCTTTACTTCCCTCTTTTTAATCTGAAGTACCTCTATTCTTCCCTAGCCCACCTCCTATTGTCAATTAGCATCTGCAAACCAGAGAAAACATTCAACATTTGGTTCTTTGGGATTGGCTGATTTTGCTTAGCATGATATTCTCCAGCAAATGCCATAGTTTCATTCTTCTTTAAGGCTGTTATGCACATATTCCATTGTGTATATATACCACATATTCTTTATCCATTCATCTGTTGAAGGGCACCTAGGTTGGTTCTATAGTTTAGCTATTGTGAATTGAGCTGCTATAAATATCGATGTGGTTGTGTCACTGTAGTATGCTGATTTTAAGTCCTTTGGGTATATACTGAGGAGTGGGATAGCTGGGTCAAATAGTGGTTCCATTACAAGTTTTCTGAGGAATCTCCATACTGCTTTGCATAGTGGTTGCACTAACTTGCTGTCCTACCAGCAACATATGAGTGTGCCTTTTCCCCGTTAGTGGTTATTCTTGCATTTTGAACCATACAATGCTTTCCTGAAAGGTTCAAGAGATGATTTAACTCATTTGTCTCTGATAAAAATTGAGCTACAGAGAAGGCAACAGAGTTTTCTGTAGTCACACAGCTTCATAATCAGGAAAGCTGAGCGGAGAACTGCACTGTCAAGTTGGGTAGCCACTAGTCACATGTGTCTGTCTAAATGTAAATGTAATAAAAGTAAATCAAGCAAAAAATTTAGATCCTAAGTAGGACTATCACATCCTGTGTGTTCCATAGTCCCCTGTATGTGATTGCTACTCTACTGGACAGAACAGCTTGTAGATTTCACTACTTCTGGTTTGCTCTCTTAATATACTCACGTTTCTCCACTGCGTATGACATGTGCTTTGGGAGTCAGTGCTTACATTCATATCTTCATCCTTGTCTTCCTTATACTACAGGCCCAGCATCACCCTAGGCAGCAGGCAGTCCTGTTTTTTGAAAAGCTTTGGGCTTCTCTTAAAGAACCAAAATCTTTATTTCTGAAATAACTGAAGAATGATTCCCAGCAAATATAATAACCCTGGGTTATTAAAGACCTAAAGGGCTGTCATTTGCCTTTTTCTCATTTTAGTTTTAATGTGACCTCTAGATATGAGAGCAGATACAGATACACCCATTTTTTTGACAAGAAAGCTGAAATTTTGCAGGTTTTCAACATGGGCTTGAATCCACACTTCAAAGTCTAGAGTTGAAAATTCATATATGTATGAGCATCCTGGAAGAATTCACAGTAAAAGAGTAACTCCAATGAAAGAATATTCTGATTTTCATTACCAATGTCTAAGGAAGGAATTATTCTGATTTTCATTATCTATGTCTACAGCAGGTGCAGGAATAACTCATGAATGGCACCTAGCATCTGTCCTCTCAGAGCTTGTAATTCCATTGGGAAAGTGAATCCCACATAGCAACAAATAAAGTGCAAGTTAGCAAGTAGCGAATGTCATGGTCATGTGGAGATTTTTCCCTTGATATAGCCTCACTGCACATCACAGTGCCTAGCACATAGTAGGAACTCAATAAACACTAGCGGAATCAGTTTGTATGTATGTAATCAATGCTTAAGTCCAGACAAAGGAACAAGGCAATATATATAAAAATATAAGACTCTGAAATTTGACTCCGTATTCATCTATTTATGTAGTTGTCAGTTAAAATGTACACTAACTTCTCTCATTACTTGAACTATTTTTCTGATAGCAATTTTTATATAAACACATCTTTACCTCAGGAAATCAGTAAGGGCATTAGTTTACCAAGAAAAGCTAAAACTATTGTGGGAAACGGCAAAAACAGTTTGCACATAAAGTAAAAATAGGAGTGGAGGAATGTTACAGGAGAACTCATCACAGCCAGCTAGCTGTTAAAAACCCCAAATGGGGCAGCCTTTCAGAAAATGCTTGGGAAGATACACTGTGACTTCATTTGAGATATTTCTGTCATTTGACCCAACTGCTAATGGAAGCAAAACTGGCTTTAAAAAAATATATATATTGAAAAGCTGTTTGAAAGCCTCCCAATATCATATGAATTTTGAATTGGGTATAAACAAATTTTGCCCTATGAATAATGGCAGTGCTGTGTTGGGATCGAATCTTGTTTTTCTCTAAACTTTTTATTTTGAGGAAAACTAGAATTTAGTAGGTCAATGTTTTATTCATCTTCTTCACCCCAGTAGGAAATGAATAAGTAATCAAATAGGTGAATTATATTTGGGAATATTTCTAATCTAATTCTGATCAGAAATAACATGTAATTGTAAGAGGTTTGGCACCGTCTTTTTCTAATGTATCTTTCCAAACTAAGGTCTTCAGGGTTCAGGGACGGGGAAACCAAAGGAGAGGAACTAGCAGGTATCTTCCCCTGTATTTACTCATCTTGACGACTTGGCTAAAGCTACCCTGCAAAATGAAATAGTATGAAGTCTTGAAGTAGATGATACTGAAGTCTGACACCCAGGAGTTCCTCATTCTCTTGCCCAGGTCCCACCTTAGAAAGCAAATCGGGCCTGATGCCTTCAAAGGAGTATCTGCAATTTAAATTAAGATAGGTAGAGAGTTCCTGAGGGATAATTCTCTGGTAGCTGTATTGTGGATCTGGCCACCTCTTCAGGTGTGAATTTCCACACACAGCCTCCCAACAAGTCTCTTTTCCTCAAGGCCTTGCCTTCTACAACCCATCTGTACCCAAACTAGCACTCTATCTACAATCTAGCTCCTAATTACATATAAGAGAGTACAAACTCTTTAGCCAACCGTTCAAGGCCCAGTCCCATCTGACATAAATGTGCTTCTAAAACCTAAGTTTTCACTGTTTCACTCCAAGCCATCCTGTTGCTCATCCCTTTATAATATTTAGGGATCTCCAAGGTTTCCTCCCTGCCTCTCCAGGTCCATGCATTTCCTGGTATATAGTGAGATGCATTACTTATTGAATGAATGGATGGATGGATTTCATCTCTGCTTTTTTTTTCTCCCAAATTCTAATTTTTATATGAAGCTTCTACTTCACTATCACATTTTTTTATTTGTCTAGTCCTAATTTGAATCCTAGACCATTTGTCCCTAATTAGTATTTGACACACAGCATATGCTGACCTGTGTTGATTATTAATTAGCTAATTAATTAAGTAAATCAATGAGCGTTTGTTGTGGGCTATTCTGTATCAGCTACTGGACTAGGCATGAGGGATGGAGAAAAACAAGTTTCCCATCCCCTGTAAGGGGTGTTCACTGTGGATGAGATGAAGAAATCACAAGTCATTGCTTGAAAAGATACACCCAGGGAGTGTCCTGTGAGCTCCGCTGAAGCATGCCTAAGACGGGGATTCAATAAAGTCTGGGGCAGGGTCTCAAAAAAATGTTCCCAGAACCAGTGATGCTGGATCTAAGGGGTGCTTTATTTGTGTGTATCTTTCTTCTTCCATCTATCTGAACAGGCATTTTATTTGTCCCAGTTCCTCATATTTGGTAATAATATTCATCTTTTGAATTTTTGAACTGCTTTACTATAATCAAAGATATTTCATGCCCTTATCTCAATTAACTTTCATAAAGTAAGCAGGATAAGTAGGGGAGACCACAGGCCCAAGAGCAATATCTATTCAGGCTTGCAGGTAGTATGCATTTAAAAATGGGTTTCTCTGCCCATAGGGACCTTTCAATTCCACTGGGTTATTTGATGGGATGGGATTATGTACAGGAGTTGGGTACTATTTGATCTGCCTTTAATAGTCCCAAGCTGCATCAGCTCCCCCTTCTCTTATGGCCCATTCAGCCCTTGTGTTTGGAGGTATGAGAACCAGTCATTATGGGGAGCTGGAGATGATACTTAGAGAAGCCAACTTTGAGGGTTCTCTGGGGGTGGGATGGAGACCCCTGGTTCCTGTAGAGGCATCCTGTTCCAAATGCATTTTAAGGAAGTCACAGGACAGGAGTATTCTCAGCTTTAGCAGAGAACTGAGGTCTTCTTCCCAGGGGTAAGGAAAGTGGAGACACTGATGCTGACCAAAAGAAACCTGCATCAAATACTCTTAAATTCAAAAGTACAAGTTAAATTATGATGAGTGCAGGTGAGAGCTCTCCTGCCAAAAGAACTTTCCTTCTAAATGTTAGGCGGCTCCTCCCTCAGTGCTGCTAGCAGAGTTTTCCATGTCTTCGGGAAAGAGCAATATAAATATGGTAAAAATATGTTCCTGAATCATATGAGAAAGAAAAAAAAAATCAGCCTCAAGTTGCAGCAGAGTGAAAGTTTGTAATCCCAGCACTTTTCTCCAGTTCTCAGAGTTTAATCCTTGAAGCCACTTGGTGAAACTCTGAGATTACATGGTAACTTGACTAATAATTTAAGAGCTGCCAAAAGAAAAAATATAGTCCACCCTTCTTTGAAAGAAAGATCCATGAGTCATAGGCCTAAAAGCTCCAGTCTTTAAGCTGCAAATGTAGAAGCACTGAGCAGAAAATACCCAAACTCCTTTGAAACAAAAATAAGCCTGATATGTTGAAGGCACGAATATTTGCAGCTGTCACTCATCCAGGTAAGGTCCCAGCACAATGATGAATATGGGACCGAGTAGACCAAGGTTTTCAGTTTTAAGGGGGACAACTTTCTTTCTTTCTTTTAATTGTAGATGGACACAATATCTTTATTTTATTTATTTATTTTTATGTGGTGCTGAGGATCGAACCCAGTGCCTCACATGTGCAAGGCAAGCGCTCTGCCACTGAGCCACAATCCCAGCCCCAAGGGGGACAATTTTCTTGAACAAAGGACCATGAAAATGTTTGTTTTCCTTTGTGCATGTTGCTGGTAATTTGTTTTTATTCAAGAGATCATTAAAAATGATCACACAAAGGTTTGGTCTCTTATGAGACACATTGGTCCCACCAGCTTTGTTTCCTTGAAAAGTAGATGCTGGTCTTAGGCTGCAAAGTAATGAAATCTCTTGCAAAATATGTGCATACATTTTAAGGTCAACGAATTGACTAATTCATTATAGTTTATTACTTGTGTACAATGTGCCATTTCGTCCCTGTATGGAGGAGGATAGTTTGGAGCACATGGTGAGATGAAGAGCGTGGGTTTTGAGGTTAGGCAGATCTGGGTTTGAATCTTGGCTAATCTGATCACCAGCTCCATGGCTTTAGGTGAGTTTTTCAAACTAGCCCCAAATTGGTTTCTTCATCTGCAAAATGATAGTGTGACTATGACGTGGGATTACAAGGAAGATTAAATGAGATGATGTATATAAATCTCTTAGCAGGGTTCTGGCATATCACCAGCACTCAAAAACTACTAGGTATTATTTTTGCAATGGTTGCTATTTCTACCATCACCTAAATACTATGGAGGCTTGTTGAATTCACACTCTGATCTAAGACCCAGGAACCTTTATGCTTCTAGTGACAGTTTATTGGTTCTTGTCAGTGCGGTGAGTACCTGATGAGCTTTGATCATGAATTAGGCATGCCTGGCTCTGTGTATGAGCTAGAGGATCATGTGCCCCTCTGCTTGAGGCAATAAACAAGAGAGTTGATACATTGAAGTGTGACCAGCAGGGTTACTGCAGGATGGGGAAACAAAGTCATATATAGAACAAGAAGAAATCTGAAGGCATTTAGCAGGAAAAGGACTTAGAAAGAACAACACAGCCCCTTTCAAACACGTGAAGGCAAAAGTATCAAATACGGATCAGACTGGAGCAGAGTTTCTCAGTCTCGGGGGGACCCACGTGGTGGCTTGATAATTCTTTGTTGGAGGGGTTGTCTATGCATTAAATGATATTTGACAGTATCCCTAGATTCTATGCATTATATTTCAGTCACATTTTGAGTAGTTGTCCAAAGCATGTCTCCAGACTTTACCAAATGTCTCCTGGGGGCCAAAGTAGTCCCTCCCTTTGTTTGAAAACCACTGGACTAGCTAAATCTTTTCAAATAGAACAGAATTGTCATCAATTTATGAAAATGCCTGTGAAGATGGCATTTGATCATTTCAAGGAAAACCTTCTTCCTATCCAGTGAGTTTTCCCAGCAAAATAGACATTTTGGAAAGCAGCGAGTTCTTGGTCACTGGAGGTATCCTAGCAAAGGCTAACTGACTATTGGGGATTTTCTAAATAGAGGATCTGTTTTAAATTGATTGTTGGTCTTCATCATTGCAATCTTCCTCGTTTCTTCAAGCTCTATGCTCTTTATGAAATTAATTTCTGTCATCTCAAATGAGACACCCTAACTAGGTCTAGTATGACCTCAGTTATAAGGAGGGGAATAACATCTGGGGAGAGAGAGAGGGATATCAATACTATAATCTCAGATCCACTCTGTCTGTGAATTGCTAAACCTTTCTGGACCTCAGGATCCCAGGTGCTTTCTCTCATTCAAATCAGACCATTCTGTGGTTCTGAATGTTATTTCCTAGCTATGATGTCAAGCCATAAACTGTCTTGGTCCCCATTTCTGTTTTATGAGTTCTTGAGAAACTCTCATGCACTCAGATCTAGACAGTCTGTTTGCTGAGTGTTTAGCTCTTATAATCCGGATGGGAAGAATCATATAACATCTCATTAGCTTTAGATGAAATATAGGTGAATATTGCCTTTCACTAACAAATAAGGAACATGGTTGAGCCTCAAAACTGTTTTCTACTAAAAATATAATTCTGTTCACATAGCAGTCAGTGGGTGCATAGTAATTGGATTAAACAAAGTGAAAGTAACCTTCTATGAAATAAATTGTATGCCAGGTATTTCAGCATTTATCATGACTATCAGAACTCTATCATAAATTCTAACTATATTAAGTTTAGACACTTTTTTTCTACATACAATTTCTAACAAATTATATTATGTTATCTATCACAGATCCTGCTGGCCAATATGGCTGTCTGATCACATCTTTCTTTGCTCCTCATTTTTTTAAAAAAATATTTATTTATTTGCTTTAGTTGTACACAATGCCTTTATTTTTACATGGTGCTGAGGACCGAACCTGGGCCGCGTACGTGCTAGGCGAGTGCTCTACTGCTGAGCCACAACCCCAGCCCTGCTCCTCATTTTTTATTGATGCATTATAGTTGTACATTCTTAGTCTTTCTAATATTCACATTTATATACTTTTAGAGAATGCTAGTTAAATTTGTCTATTGCAAAGGCAATAAACTGACTTTGAAAGAGGATGTGTTCTTCAACTGTCAGATCCGTGACTGCCTCTTCCTGCTGAATAAACCATGATATCATCTGCTTGATAGGCATCCTCTTCTGCCCTGTCTGCTACCTTACTTCAGGTGGATCAAGACAAAACCATTCCAAACACAAATGGGTAGGGGGGTAAAAAAGAACATGACCAAAGGAGGACAGTGCTTGAACTTCTCAAGCAAGGATGCCACACATTCTTATGTTTATTATAGATGGTCTGTTAGTTTTCTTACACTCTATTAGTCAGACTAGGTTAGGTTATGATGCAGTAACACACAACTTTTCAATTTCAGTGCCTCAACAAGAAAGGTTGTTTCTTATTTGTATCCATTTTGTGTCTATTTCAGTAGGGCTCCATGTTGCCTTCTCTCCAGGTTGACAGAGCAATTGCTCTTTGGAACATTGTTTGCCACTGAAAAAGGAAAAACAAAACTTTGAGACTCAACACTGACTTTTAAAGCTTCTATATATCAGCGACACATATACTTTATAGTCTGTAGCAGGTCATATGGTCAAGCCCATCAGCAGGGGAGAGGAATGTAATTCTCCTCCAGGGAGGGGCCATGAATATTTGTGATCAACAATACAAGCTTCCATGGTCTTTTTCTTCTGGAATTAATCATCACTTAAGCTGAGCAATGGAAGCACACCTGTGTGTGCCCATGCACGGATGGAGAATTTGGACCAACATTTCTCTGTCTGATGACCTTTTTTCCTCCTGCTGAGTTGGACAGGGAATCTCAAGTCCTGTCATCTTCCCCAAAGCTCCCTGTTAACTTCAGGAGAGAAGGCAGCAGCTGTGTCCCCTGATGGCGTGAGGATGGCAGCTGCTGAAGGAAACACCATATTGTCTCATGTAGTTTCCCTGTCAGTGCTTCGAAGGGTGTGTGGCCACCTTGCTAACTAACCACTTGTAGAGGTATTTAAAAACCCATGTGTCTGGCCTTATTATGGTGAGACCATTCCACGGGAGCTAAGCACAAGCCTGTGGCACTGATTAGCTACTGTCTGTCTAGTTACTTTGCTTCTGTGAGCCTTTCTCTCTTTCCAGTCCCATTGCTCATGACATGTGTGTTGCTGAAATTGTGTCAGAGTGAAAATTTCTCAGTGACTGTAAAAAGAGGAAAACCAAGCAAATATGGTATGTATCTTGTCTGTATAAATCTCCTATGCTGCCTTAACCCCTTGTGCGAGAGTAAAACAGCTCATTGGGAAGTTCTCTTCATTGCACATAAGGACATGAATTCATTGTTCGCTTCCTCTGTGTCAAAAAACAGCATATCTCCTAAGTATTAGAGAAGCTGTTTCTCTGTAAAAACTCCTAAGTAACTCCAAAGAACAACCTTGGAACTCTAAGACTAGATGGTGTCAAATGCTAAATGGCCTCTTGTTTAGGCAGCCAGAGGACATATTTAGATTTGAAGTCATTGTCTATAATCTACTAAATTCATGATTTTATGATATGATCAGGCATACTGTTCTCTGCAATGGTCCAAATATAAGATAATGCAATGGAAACTGAATTGATTGGATATATAAACAGCCCTGGCTCTGAGATGGTGCTTTCTCTAGGTCAGATTTCTTGTGATTGGCAGGGAGCTGTGACAGCTCATATTGTACGTTCTTAAGAGGAACATGGGTAGAAATGGTCAATTAGAACTGCCACTCAGACTTTCCTCCTGTTGGCGGCTAGTGGACTGCCACTTGAGCTCTGAACTAGCTGTTAAGATGGGAAAATGCTGTTCCCCAATGTCAGTGGGTTAAGTGGGGTGATTCCAGGAAAATCTTAATTGCATGCCCACCTATCTAAAGTTGCAACCCAGCAAAAATGAGGCAACTTACACATGTGCAATAGAATTAGCCATCCTCCAGGGTAAGTGCAAGATAATTCTTTGAGCAGACTATTTCTTCCAACACTGAGGCACGTCACTTCTTCCACTGAATAGTGCTCTCCTCTATGCACAGAATTTCCCCCCACTCCATCCCACACAGGCATGCTCCCTCCCAGCATGTAGTAACACAGCCATGTCTGATTTTTGTCTCATCTTTCTTCTTCCAGTGCCCTGATTTCAAGGTGAATGGGGTCAGTGAAGAGAGCAGCTGGTAGGAGCTGATCTTTAGCCGATTTCTTCCTTGACTGTGAAGGATGCTTCCAAGCCATCCATCTTGCCCTGCATGTCTGTTGTAATGTGAAAGAAAACAGAAGATGAGTTCAGTCCAATGTGGGAAACTCAGCCGAAGGGAAAGACACACAGGTTTCATCCACGCCTTCCTGTGCAAAACGTCTTTGTGCTGAAGGAGAGCTACAGGGCATGTTGGGTTTGGACTGAGAAGGTCAGATTTCTTTGAAACAATCTTTGGGATTTAGCAAGTTGACAAGTCTAGGATAAGAAAAATATAAGAGAATTGAAGAGATAAGAGAAAAAGGAGCAGAGGAGATAAAAGAGACAGGGTGAGAAGGAAAGGGGAAGAGAAGAGATGAGCAGAGAGGAAAGGAAAGGAGAAAGCATTCTAATTGCAAAGGACAGGTAGAAATGACTGAGGGAGACTCTCACAGGTGTCAAAGTGGTTTAGAGCCTTTTCCTACTGGGCATAGGTGAGAGGATTAGAAAAGTGTCTAGAAAGACTGGGCACAGGGTGAGCCTTAGTAAGGGGAATAGGTAAGAACAAATCTTGAAGTAGAACATGGAATGTTTTAAAGCATTTCTTCCATGAAAGCTCTCCCCCCCCCCCCTTGTAAATCAGATTCCACTCTGCAACCTCTTGCAACACAGATGAAAAGAGGGTATCAAAGCAACACCCCTGACAGTGCCATTGGCTGGCTCCTGCACTATAGCCTGTCTCCCAGGAACTGCTGGAGCCTTCTTGAGGTCCAGAAGGGAATGTGAAGGAGACCCTTGTCCTCCAGCAGTTTGGGCAAAAGGGAGATCTTTCATCATGTCCACCCTAATTACTCCCTTTGGTCCGTTCTGGAACTTTCACTTATGACAGCTCATTTTGAACAAAAACTTGTTGGGGTTAATTATTTTTATTTCCATATTTTTTGTTGGTGCATTATAATTGTATGTTATGGTGGGATTCATTGTTACATAGTCATACATGCATACGATATAAGAATATAATATGGCCAATATTTTTCCCTATTGAGGATAATTCTATAAGAACATTAATGCTTGGTTCTCTTAGATACAAATATCTGTACTGAGGTACCTTGTTTCAAGAAGCATATTCATTGAGTTTTCATGGATTCAGGTGGGGCTAAAAGGTACAACATTAGTCAGAGGCTGGGTTGCTATTATGGAATTAATTGGAAAGAAACAATGCACGCAGATGAGCTTATAAAATCTGGGTGAAACTTCCTATTCAAACTGTGGGGCTTTGCCCAAAAGTTAGAGCATCTAGAGGTCAGAATGCATGGGGTTTCTAGGAGATGGTCCTTGAAAGAGGTAAGATTTGTGCTTGGCCTTGAAGTAGAGTTGACCCTTTCTAGGTACAAGAAAAGAAAAAGAAACAAAAACAAAAAAAAAACAAAAAAGACTGTATGTTACTTCTGTCAATGGTGCTTGTTCTATCTTCTTCTATCTGAAAAATCCCTGCTCACTCTTCAGAATGCATTTGAGAAATGAATTCTCCATGACACACACTTGGATACCACACTCATGTCCACCTCCCTAGGTACCTATTGCACACCGACATTTCCTATTCAAGTTCTCATCACACTGTGTTCTCAGCACTTGTTGGCACATCTGTTTCCCCACTAGACAGTGACTTCTGCAAAGTTCTGTGTTTTGCCAGTTTCCTATCCTTCTTGCTTCCACCCTGCCCTGCCTTGTTCTCCACAGAGACATGTATTTGTTCCTACTATTCCTCCACTTAAAATCCTCCAACAATTTCCTATCATGTTTATAAGATTGCTGTGGTCCAAAGGCCTTATGTGCTTTTACCTCAACTTCCCTGTCCCTCTTTCTCTAGGTTCAGTCATGTGGCCTCCCGAGTATTCTTTGAAGAAGCTAAGGACATGCTGACTCCAAACCCCACGCTGACCATTCGCTCTACCTAAGAGACCCCTGCCACACACACAGGTCTACCTGAAGGATCCCCTCATTTTACCAGGTTTCTCATCAAATACCAGGTTATCAGAAAAAGCATCCCTGATCACCCATATAAAATATAAATATAAATCCAGCAGGCCCTGGCCCTTCTTCCTGTTCTTGTCCTGACCATTGCCTGCCATTTTTTTATTGCACACCCAGTCTGACCTCTGAAATGCAAACCCCATGAGGTGAGGCCTGTGCTTGCTTTCTTCAGAGTTTGCATATAACCAACACACAATCTCTCATATACTTCAAATCATCTCTAGATTATACCCAACTGATAAATAAAGCATAGAACTTTGCCGAAGTCACTGTCTAATGGGAAAACAGATGTGCCAACAAGTGCTTAGAGTACTGGTGATGAGAACCTGAATAGGGAAATGTGGGTATGCAATAGGCAGCTAGGGAGGTGGTATCCATGGATGGTGTCACTTCTCAGATGCTTTCCAAGACTGAGCAGGGATTTTTCCAGATGGAAGAAAACAGAACAAGCCCCACTGACCAAAGTAGTAGCACATGCAAAGAAGTGCAGAGGCACAAGGGAATGGCCCATTTTGGAAGGACTCCAAGCAGTTAAGGAGTAGAGGATGTCAGGTAAGCATGGAGATTGCCTGGACATGAGGTCAGTCAGAGTGGAATCATGGAAGACTCTGGAAAGTCTCACCTGTATGTAACTTCATTGTGTGGGAAACCGGTAGGGAACCATCAGAGTTGTAAACACTGGAACACCTACTGCCATTTATGTTTCAGAAAGATTGCTCTGTCACAAGTGGGAGGGGAGGTAGCTGCTTCTACAGCCTCTGCAGCATAGAATTTGGAGTGATACAGAATTGGGCTCAAATCCTAACTAGAACAGGTTTTAGCTGAGTGATCATACATAATATCTTAATATCTCCTAACCCAGCGTTTCCTTGTCTATAAAGTGAGGAAAACAAATATCTTCTTCAAAAGGGTTATAAATTGTAAAAAGTGCTTAGCACATTCAATGTGTGGCTCATCATAAAGGATTAACTAGTTAGAGGAAGTGTTATTATTACCAAGCATTGAGATGGACAGAGATGGGAGGTGGACATACTGGTGAGGAGACCATTGCACTAGGGTAGCAGGCACATGATAAAGGCCCAAGCTATGACACTAGGGGTTAGAGGGAATTTAAAAGAGATTCAAATAACACTGATGAGCTACAACTGACAGAACCTAATGCTTTCTTGCTTATGAGAGTTGATATGTTGGGAATGGCTATGATTTCTAGAAAATACTAAAGGAGATTAGTACGTGATGTGACCGTTTTCAAAATCCAGGAGAAAAAAACAAGGAAAGATTATCCAAGAACTCTTTCAAATCTCTAGTAGGGTGTTGCTTTATGCTCCCACTAAAACTACTTGCAGTGGGAAAAAGAGTATTTAATTCTCCCAAAGAAACCCAAGAGATATAAAGAAGAAGAAATGGACCCAAGGTTTTAAAAAATTGTAAATATCCACTACAAGTTCTTAGACTGGGCTATTTGAATGTGTAAGGGTGATGTTTCATACACTTTATTGATGTATGTTTTAATTAGGAAGGCTGTCACAGGACTATTGACAATTAGGCATTGCATAAATGGTCTTTTATGTTTAGGCTGAATATGGTGATGGTGGTGATAGTGTTGATGATGATCTGATCTTTTTCAATATGATAGACACCTATCTACACTTAGGGACATCGTCCAGGAAGCACTAATGGACTTAGATAAACTTCTGTTGGCCTTGACTTTGCTGTGATTCTATAGCATGGCTCAGAGAATGAACACTGCAGTGTTGTGAAATGAATAATCACAGATGGTGATTATTCAATGTTATGGTGCCTCATTCAATGTTATCACTTTCAAATGTGACTCTTCACTCAGTCCCAGAACTGGGAAGCTGCCATATGAAAATGACATTTCTCTTTGCTCAGGGATTGCCATATATGTAGTATAGTAGTATCTTAAGGAACATTCCAAAGCTGTTTGAATGGGTTTCAGGAGAGGACCTCGGGGAAGGTCAGGGAGGAGGTAGAACAGTTTTATACAGCAGTCTAGAGAAAGGTCTCCATTCTGCCCACTTCCCTGGTAAATCCAGGCTGAAAGCTTGCCTTGCCAAGTTGCACTGAACACATACATTTACCCTGAGTAATTTCTTTGATATCAAAAGGCCAAGTTTATATAAGCCTACCCCACATTGCAGACAATGGTGTTTCCTGGATGGAGCATGAGTAATTAGCTGTGAGAGTCACGACCGCTTGGAACCCGACCCATGTTGATATTTCAAGACACAGTATAGAAATCCACATAGTTTTCATACCATAAAAGGTTAGCCTCTTAATGAACATCTTATCTAAAAATCCCAGCTACAGTACGTTTCTAGAACCTCATAAGGATCACATTGACTTCATGTTTTGATGCTCTTCAGCTACAAAGAGAGAGAGAGAGGAAAAAAAAAATGGAAGGGAAAAAAAATGTCAAGTTACAGTTCTGTATTGTGACCACAGCAAAAGCTAGTACACTCTTGTTCCGTGTGAATGGACTGCCAAGCAAATACATTCGATCATTTCTCATAAATATTCAGCGGAGTCTCTGCATTTTCCTTGAAGTGGCAGCAAAGCCATGACTGGGAGGTCTTGTGTTTCCCAACTGCTTATGAGCATTGTTATGGCTGGACATAAATTAGGAAAGCCAGGATTTCAACCAAGGTAGAAAAGACTATAAAGATTTCTGCCCCTTATTAACTACCGTGCGACCACTAGGTTTATGAATGGAGTAAAATGTTTCCAAATAGGAACAAAAATGTGGTGAATGCCCTCAGAGGCATTATGAGGAAAATTCTTCACAGTAGAGAGAGAGAAAGAGAAGGAATTTAAACAAATTGCACACCTACAAGTAATGCTGTGAGAGAAGGAATAAAAAACGCTGCAGGTCTTTGGAGAGCTGGCAGAGGCCACCTGCTAGTCATGGCAGACAGGAGTATACTTTCAGTGCTAAGTAAATAAACTTAATTGTAAGTTAGCAAGACCACAGAAAGTATAAACCAAACATTTTGTTCCCAATTCTGAAATGTCTCCACTGAAAGCTCAGGGAAATGAGAGCTTTCTCTTTAAAATCAAGAAAGCAATGGTGAGACCTTGTAACTGCCCATAACAGAGCCCCAGGGGCAAGTGGTTAAAAATCTGATTTTTGTAAACAAACCTGACAGTGCAAACTTAACGCAAAACCTTATGTATATAGCATCGTGTATGTGTGCCAATTGTTTAAGTTAGGCCTCTCAGTAAGGTGAAGTAAGATTTGCATATTAAACTTTTATTTAGCAGGGTTTATATACCTCTATCTTGGAATAGATAGTAGTATCTCCCTAACCTTCCAAGAATTAAAAAGCTGTCAGCATTTTCTTCTTTGAAACTTCCTATGCATGTTTTTAGAAAATTTGGTTCTAAATATATAATCTATACATTAAATATTCTGAGAGTAGAATCTTAACTTTGCTACAGAATTCCCTGGGATGTCACCAAATTCATGACACTGAATTGAACTTAGAGAAACATTATAAACAATACTTAACTAAGATCCTTCATTCCTCCTCATACCTAAAGATTTAAAATAGTGGCAGTTTCTTTTCCTCTGGAAATTTATTAGCCAATATTTCCTCACTCCAGTTCAATCTCCTTTGGTATTTGAAAAGAAACCACAAAACACTAGTGGTTAATATTGTTTTAAGCCTCACCCTCTTGCTTCACTGTATCTTTGGTTAGATCTGCTTTTAATATGCCACTTTACAAGTTTAATTAAAATCATAGCAGCTCAATCCTATGAGTTTGGACAACACTGGGTATCAACACAGAATTCAGAAATTATGAAAGAGACATAACGCTCAAAATTGCACAGTTGGCTTACCAATAATTTGGCTTGAAAAGTCTGGTTTTTAAACACAGAAATATTTAACATGATTAAAATGTTTTTACTATTACCATACACTTACTTCAGAAGATTATTTGTTGCACTTTGAGAGTGTTGCTTAGCCAAACATGATTCTTATTTGAGTGTGGATTACCTTCCTGGTACATCCATTTGTGCATGATCTTAGTAGGATCCCAAACACCAAATATCATTGCCTCATTCCCTTCTCCTTGAAAATTCAAGTTGATGGTTTGTCACTCTTCCACACTTGAGCTTGAAAGGATTTTTTTGTTGTTGTTGTTATTGTTATTGCTTTTTATTTGCATGTCCTCCTTATTGCTGGAGCAATCTGACTCAAGTCCCACTAGCTCATGTCCCTGAAATTGGAGAAGGGTTGAGAATGGCCTGGTGCCATTTGAGTTTTGGAAACGACTGACCAGATGGGATGATTTTGAAGAGGTTTGGTCATTATCTTAGATGTGGTACATGCAGTACTTTCTGCATGATGACTTCTCTGAAGTGATTGACTATTGTATTGCATATTTCCTTAGCACATTCTGTGATCTTCTAAAAGCATGTGTGGTATGCTTAGTTCTACTCTATTAATTATATAGAGTATCCTCAAATCTTTGCTCTATTGTTTTGCTATTATGGATTAACAAAGCACTTTCCTGGGCTTGCCAGTCCCTGTGAGACCATGACTTTACTGTGCTCAAAGGCTTTCCCTGTGTCCAGAGAGGGATATTTTGTAATACATAAACTTACACCTCTAGTATATTAAGAAGAAAACCTCTAACTAAAAATACAACATGATTTCAACCACAAAGAAAATGTTAAATTCCATTTTGACATCTTGAGCTGTCCTTACACCCACGAAAGTCTGATATTGGGAGGTGAACTGAGGACATGGCATCTATTTTAGCTCTAAATATTGCTGGGGTTTGTGGGATTCAACCAAGCCCTAAATGCTAGAAGAACATCTCTTCAGATTAAAATTGCATTGAATAAATATTCAACTCTGGTTCATTTTACACTCAGATATTTTCTTTTCTTTCTCCCCAGTTGTAACAGAGATGCTGGCAAAGGGGAAAAGGCTTTATGTGAATGTGTCCTATTCAGAAATTTTCCTGAATGATCACTGCCAAGGTCTTTAAATTTGTTGTTCTTAAAAATTGAGGCCTGTATTTTGGTCAAGGTTGGGACAGAAATCATTAACTTCTCTCCTTTCCACCAAGTGAAATCAGGCCTGACTAGTAATTTACTTGCATTCGGAAACCAGGTAGAGAACTTGTCCTACTTAGAGCTAATCTTCTCATGTTTAACACATCTATAAATTCAATTTGATGAGTTCAAACAGAATTTCATATGTGCAGGAGAATAAAACATCATCGCCTGATTGTTGCCCATCTGACCTTGAATGTAAAATGGGTACTGAGCCATAATTTTTGGGTCTCTCATTTGTGCCACATAATGAAGAGTCAGAAAGGATTTATTTGTAGAGACATTTCAGAAGTGCCATTTAGAACCCATTAAATTACTTCCTATTTTTTTGTACTCACCTCCTTGCAAACACTGCCAATACTTGAGAGAATATTTTTCTATATCTCAGTGCCAATGACAAATTAGATCTAGCACAGGTATCCTTGCTGACAGCTCAGGTAGGATCTGGAGTTCAATGTTTTCCAAGCATTAATGGTCATGTCACATTGCTATGCTTTATGTTAACGCTCACACCCACTCACACCAGCTCATGATACTTAGCTTAATAAAAACCCTGCATTATGTTACAGCTGCTTCTATTCCAGGTAGATATGTACCTGCAAGGAATCTATCTCTGGATAGCGATCTCCGTATTTTCCTCATTTCTGTCAGAGGCTGGGCACAGGCAGTAATTAAGTTTGAAAACTTATTGTCATTCTGACCCTTTTTATTAAGGACCCACAAAACTGAGATAAAAACATTGGTCTATCTTATTCTGAAAGTCAAGGCTGGTATTGTCTCTCTTTCTTTCTTTTTCTAAATAATATATTAGGACTAGCAAAAATAATCTCTCTTTTTCCAGTTGAAGAATAACAGAGATAATTCCTTTGATCAGGGTTATTGTTGACTTTAAAAAATATGACATGTATTTAAAAAATATGGACAGTATGGAAAAGTACAAAGATTAAAATATTATTCATCCAAGTGTATATTACTCAGAGAATGCAATGTTTTTAATGTTTTGGGATGTATATTCTAGTCTTTTTAAAATGCTTATTATTTTAACAAAAGAGATGTACAAATATACAAGATATTAGGCAACCTATTGCATTCACTGAGCCAAAATGTGTATATGTTCACATGGTATTTTCTTCTACAACATGACTATGAAGTCTAGATATTTCATGGTACTTGAATCATATTTTTAAGCCAATTATCTATTTTTGTTTATTTAAGCCATTTTCTGTGTCTTGTTGGTACATTTCTGAGTTGATTTGCTATTGAACAGTTGGATTTTTACAAATTTGTAAGAGATATTCACATCTTACAGATATTAACCTTTTGCCATATGTATTTGTGATTTTTATTTAGAATATTTTTTTCCAGTTTGAACTTGGTCTTTCTGTTTGTTTATAACTTCTGTTTACATAAAGAAATGATTATTTATAGTCTCTTCAATTGGTTATTTTCAGTGAATTTTAGAATTGTTTTGTGAAGTTCCAAGAAAAAAAATGTGGAGGAGTGATCAGATTTTCATTGTGCATATACATTAAATTTTTTATAATTGACATTTTACTCGGTGAGTCTTTTCAACTTGGCAATGTATCAGAGCTCTTGAAATTTTGGGATTCATTTCCTGCACATTTCTTTGAACTTTGTTTCTAGAGTTTCAAAGTTTTGATAATTTGTACAGAATTTTCAAATATTTCTAACTGGCTATTGACCATTGTTCTCCATTTTTTATTATTTTAAATAATTTGTGATTATTGTATTCAACTTAGAAATTGTAAAAAAACAAAAACAAAAACAAAAACAAAAAACAACTCCCTCCCCCCATAAATCCATCATTAAAATGTATTTACTTTCATCATATTGTTATCTGTATGGTTAATTCTTTCTCTCTTTAATAAATGCATTTATGTAGATTTTTACAACTTAGATTCATAGTTTTCTGTCTCTTTTATAATCTATATTTTCTACTAAAATACATATTCAGAATTTTTTCTCACTTTATTTTATGGGCTGTACAATCTCTCCTAATCAATCTCATATTATTAGATATATATATACATATATATATCTTCTAATTTTTTCAAATTAGATACCATATTAACATCATTTGTGTGAAAATGCCTGTAAGCATTAGTAATAATTCTTTAGAATGAATTTCCAGAATTCCTATATTTATGGATATTCAAATTTGGATGTTTCTAATACATGCTGCATGATCTTACAAAATTACATTTTCTATCTACTCTCCTTAAAAGCAGTGCTTAAAAACCCTAGAGATGTTATCATTTTCGTTTTAAATGTCATCAATTTAATTTGTGTAGTAAAAACAGTACTACCTTAATTAATTATGTAGGTAACATATCTTAGCAAGTCTTAGTTTTCATTTTGCAATTTTCTTAACATTTGTCCATTTTTTTTTTTTTTTTGGTATTGATATATTTGTCTTTTGTTTGTAATTTTCTTTTTGATGGGTACAGAGGATTGAACTCCAGGGCACTCAACCACTGAGCCACATCCCCAGCCCTATTTTGTGTTTTATTTAAAGACAGAGTCTCACTGAGTTATTTAGCACCTGGCTAAATTGCTGAGGCTGGCTTTGAACTCTGATCCTCCTGTCTCCGCCTCCATCCTAAACTGCTGGGATTACAGGAGTGTGCCACCATGCAGGGTTTGTTTTTATTTGTCATAAATTTTCTTCTTAAGTTTTTGCAATGGATTTGAGTTTTCAATATTGTTCACCACCATGAAATTTATATATCATAACCTACAATTATTTTAGTGATTTCATGCTTATTTGCTTTTAATTTAAAATTTAATTTATTTCTAATGTACTTGGATTATGCTTGGAAAATTTAGTTTTCCTAAACATCAGGAAATTGTACCAGTTCACTTACTGAGTGATCCATTTTTGTCAAACTTTTGAGAAAATAATTAGTTGTTCCATACTTTCAAATTTGTCAACATTTATACTCTTATTTTCCCATATATTGTAATACTAGAATCTCCATAGAAATAAGCAGTTACCTGGAGTGAGGCTTATTTTGTTTCCAAACTTAATAAAAATAATTCTGGAATTTCACATTAATGATGGTTTTAAGTATTGCACATGTGGTGATGAATATTTGTACCATTTTAGGAACTGCTTTGCTGTTCTTATCTATCTATTTTTTAAAACCAGTAATGAATGCCAAATACTGTCAAATCCATTGAAAACACTTATCAAACAGTAGTGAATTTTTAATATTTCAATTTTGCTGTAATAATTATACAATTTATTTGCCAGAAATAAATGAAATTTACTCATTATTTATTATTCCTTTAGCACAATGTTAGATTTGATTTGTTAGGATTTTGTTAGTTTCATCCATATTGTATTTTTCTAGCTCTTTCTCCCTATACCCTATTACTAGATTTTGTACTCAGGTATATGAAAATTTTGGGAAATAAAGTGAAGAGAGTTCCATTTTTTTCAATGCTCTGAAATTAAACAACATAGAAATTAACTCCTCAAGTTTCTTCCCATTGAGGTATTAACTACAGAGGGTAGAGGGCACAAGTCTTTTGTAGTGCAGTGAATTTTACTGAGTACATAAACTCATCCTAGCCACAGCTATGGCAAAGTGTACAGCATTTCCATCATGGTCGAAGATTTATGATGCCACTTGCCAATTAGCGTTCGCCTCCCATTCCAGAGGTGTGTGTTCCAATTTCCATCAGCAGCCCATCCTTGTACTTCATGAGAATTAAATCATGTTTGAGATTCGTTCATGTTGTTGCATTTATCTCTGGTTCATTTCTTTGCACTTCTAAGTAGTAATCCATTGCATGAATATACCTTAATTTGCTTATCTATTTAAGAAATGTTGAGCTTTCCAAAAATATATTCCAAAAACCTTTCCCTTTTTAAGTTCTTATACATAAAAATTCTTTGAACATTATTGTACAAGTTTTTCATGGTTCTTGGGCAAGGTATCTAATAGCAGAATTTTGGGGTCATAATCAGTTTAATTTTTTCAGACGAAGACAGTTTTTCAAAGGTTGTAACTTTATGCTCCTACAAACAATATGTGTGAATTCTATTTGATCCACATGTAACTAACATTTGGTATCATTAATTTTTAAAATTTTCATTCTTTAAAAATTAAAGAGTCTGGATTTGTGAATCAGTGGTAGAGTACTTGCCTCGTACATGTGGGGCACAGTGTTCGATCCTCAGAACCGCATAAAAATAAATAAATAAAGGTACTGTGTCCATCTACAACTAAATACACACACACACACACACACACATTAGAAAAAAGTATTCATCTTAGGTGGGATATGACTATATGTCATCGTAATTTTGATTTGCTTTTTCTTCATCCATCCCCCCTCCCTTATTGTGGGTTAGCGTCACATATCAGAGGAAACATTTGAGATTTTGAGACTGGCTTATTCACTTAGCATGATGGGATGGGGGATAGGAGAAGGAAAGACAGTGGAATGAATCTGATATGATTTTCCCCTGTACCTATATGAAAACATCACAGTGAATCCCACTGTCATGTACATCCACAATAATGAGATCCTAACTAGAATAAGATATAATCCATGTTTGTATAATTATATCAAATCAAAATGGATTCTATTTTCATGCATAACTAAAACCAACCAGTTAAAAAATTAAAGATAACATCAGATATGGCTTGCCCTCTTTCCACCATACAAGGACACAATGAGAAGCTTAACAAATGTAAAGGATAGCCCCCACCAGAACCCAACCAAACTGGGACCCTGATGCTGAACTTCCAGCTTCAGAACTGTGAGAAATAAAATTTAAGTAAGTCACCCAGCATATGGTATTTTTAATAACAGTTTGAACTAGGATATTTATTATATTATTTTTTCTTATATATACTTACATTTTGGTTTATTGACTCATCAAAGAGCATTGCCTTAATTCTTCTATTTATTGGCCTTTGAAATTTTATTCTTGAATATTTTACATATGGGTTTTATATTATATTTTATATTATATTTTGATATAATGATATCACTAGTATAGAGGTATTGCTGTATACATCAGTGAATTGCACCCTGTATCAGCATAAATGAGCCTTCTTGTGTTTTTGCTGTAATTGTTTACATTCATTTTTTATAATCAACTTTGCAGCCTTTTCATTTATTTTTATTTATATAATTTGTATTTGTTCAGCTTTTTATTACTAACTTATTTGTGTTGTTTTTGTTTAGATATGTTCTCATTAGTTTAGGTAGTTTGATATTTTAGTTCAACCTGAGTATTTTAAAGCTTTTATAAGTATTTTTATGAAAGATGTACTTAACTTTGCTTCCACTTCTTCCTATAATTTTTAGTAATGCTTTCTCAGTGTTTCATTGTTTTCTGAAGTTTAGAATGTAAATCATGCTTTTTTGCTATAGTTTTTCCTAATATATTAAAAATACTTTTTTTTTTTTTTTTTTTTTTTTTTTTGGTACCAGGAATTGAACTCAGGGGCACTTGACCACTGGGCCACATCTCCAGTCCTTTTTTTGTATTTTATTAGAGAAAGGGTCTCACTGAGTTGCTAAGTGCCTTGCCATTGCTGAGGCTGGCTTTGAACTCGCGATCCTCCTGCCTCAGCCTCCCAAGTGCTGGGATTACAGGCTTGCGCCACCGCGCCCGGCTCATATCTTGTTTTAATTGAAGTATTATCTTCCAAATTTTCAAAATGATTTTTAATCTATTTTAATTTTAAAGTAAAAAAGTTATATTTTTTAATTTCCCTATATATGAGGAAACATTTATCAGTCTTTTATTTCTTCCTAGGTGTCTCCAACTTCTGGGTTGTTAATGTAATGTGGAATTTTTGATCAAGATTATTATTAAAGGTTTACCATTTATTATATATTTTCTAATAAAAATAAATTCTTAAATTCGTCCTCCATTTCATGGATTTCTCTTCTTATTTTTAGTCCTAACTTTTTCTGATCTCCAAAATACCTTTTTATCCTACTATAGTATTTTAATTTCCTGATACTGTTCCTATTGTATTTACCTCCTATTCCTGTTCACTGTGTTGCCTTTGCAATTTAGTTTGTTTTATTTATTTGTTTTTTATTTTTTAAAATATTTATTTATTTGATTTAGTTGTACACAATGCCTTTATTTTTATGTGGTGCTGAGGATCGAACCCGGGCTGCGCATATGCTAGGCAAGCACTCTACTGCTGAGCCACAACCCCAGCCCCTAGTTTGTTTTATTCATAAAGCCTTTCTTCTCTTGTTCTATAGAGCTTATATATGCTTCCCTTTAAATGAGCACCATATATAATTTACTGAAATAACCAGAAATGTTTTCAATCATTTGGTATTAGTTCTGTATGTCCTATAGCATTTGACATTGTATTTCAGACAAACTTGGGGCTCATTAATTTTGATTCTTTGAATTATAACCATAAAGTAAGACTCAGAATAAACCCACACATTCTACCCTGAAGTCTAACTTTTCTATTCTTAAGTTTAACTCGAACTTCATATTCTGATTTAATCTAAATAAAATTTATACATCTTCTATTAATGTATTATACTAAGATATAATGTCCATATCATATGAATAATATATGCATTGTTTATGCACTGCAGTATATTATAATTTATATATATATTTCTGTTCAAAAATCTCCACAGACTTTCAATGTACAATGTGATGTTTCAATATATGTATATATCTTAGTAATAATTAAAAAATAACATATTTGTCAACTCATATAATTTTGGGGTGGAGGTATTTAAAATGTACTCTTTAGCAGCTGTGAAATATGCCTTTTTTAGAAATAATTGTGAGATCATTCACTACTTTTCTTTCTGTGACTAAGAGCCTACTATTTTCTAGGTTCAACTATGTTGCAAGTAATAGAATTTCCTTCATTTTATGACCAAATTTTAATTTCTTGTGTGTGTGTGTGTGTATATATATATATATATATATATATATATATATATATATATGCACTATTTTTTCTTCATCCATTCATCTGCTAAATAACTATGCTTTGCTTCCGTATTGTGGCTATTATGAATAAGGTGCACTAGACATGAGAGAGCAGAATCTCTTCAGGTGTAGTGATTTCAATTCCCTTAGATATATACCCCAAACTGGGATTGCTGGATATGGTAATTCTATTTTTAGTTTTTGTGGCATATCTCTATTTTCCATAATGGTTATACTAATTTATATTCCCATTGAAAATACAAGGGTTCTCTTTTTCCACATCTTAGCCGATACTTGTTATCTTTTGTCTTTAGATAATAACAATTTTAACAGTTATGAATTGATATTTCATTTTTTTTATTTGTATTTTTCAGATGGTTAGTGGTGTTGAACATTTTTTCATGTTCATGGCTGTTGACTGTTTACATGTACTGTTTTGAAAATGTATGCTCATGTCCTTTGCCCGTTTGACCCATTTTTAATTGGGTCATTTGTTTGCCTGCTATTGAGCTGTTTGAATTCCTTAAATATTTTGGCTATTAGTTCCTTATCATATGTATTGTCTGCAAATATTTCTTCCCAATTTATGTGTTGTCTTTTAACTGCTGTTTCCTTTTCCTTACAGAAGCTTTTAATTTGATGGTATTCCATTTGTCTATTTTTGGTTTTGTTACCTGTTCTTTTGGGATCATATTCAAAAAATCATTGCCCAATATCATGGAGCATTCCTTCTATGTTTCTGTCCAGGAATTTATTGGTTTTAGGTCTTACTGTTAAGTTTTAATTCCACTTTGAATTGGCTTTTACATATGGCATGAGCTAAGGGTCCAATTTTTTTCTTCTATACAGTTTTCCCAACAAAATTTGTTGAATAGACTGTCCTTTTTCCTTCTTACATTCTTGGCACCTTTGTCAAAAATCAACTGAATATAAACATGTAAATTTATTTCTGGGCTTTCTGTTCTGTTCTATTGACTGTGCCTGCTTTTATGCAAACACTGCTGTTTCAATTATCATAGTTTTGTAGTACATTTTGAAGTCATATAGTGTGATGCCTCAAGCTTTCTTCTTTTTGCTCAACATTGGTTTTGGATACTTGAAGTCATTTTTGGTTCTGTAAGAATTTTAGAATTGTTTCTTTCTATTATTGTGCAAAATGGCATTGGAATTTTGACAGGGATTCCATCAAATCTACAGATTGTCTTGGGCAGTGGATTTTTCAGGTGCTGATTTTTAAATTACTGTAACAAATACATGAAGTAATACACTTATAAAAAGAAAAGATTCATTTTGGCTCATGGATTTGGAGATTTTGATTCATTTGGAGTTGGCCCCATGGCTTTTGGGCCTGTGGCAAGGAAGCACATTGTGGCAGGGAGTGTGTGGTATAACAAAGCTAATCACCTCATGGCAGGATATGATAAAAAGGAAGAGGAAGAGGCTGGGTTTCTACTACTCTCTTCAAGGGCACACCCTTAGTGACTCTAAGGCTTTTCACTAGGCCCCGCCTATTAAAGATTTACTACCTCTAATAATCAATCTGGGAACCAAGCTTTTAACACACAGGTCTTTGGAGAATATTTTGGATCCAAACTATAGCAGATAGTATGGAATTTTAACAGTATTAAGATTCAAATCCATGAACATGGGATAACATTTCATTTATTTGTGTCATCTTCAATTTCTTTCATCAATATTTTGTAGTTTTTATTATACAGATGTCTTCTCACTTTTTGGATTATTTTACTCTTAAGTGTTTTATTTTTTTTCTTGCTATTAAGTTTGGCATTGTTTTCTTAATTGCTTTTTCTGGATAGTTCATTGTTATTGTTGATTGTTTTATATTATTATTGCAATTGTTGGTTATTTAGGTAGGTGTAGATTCCTGATCTACCACAATTACAGAATGGATTTGGAGGCAGGAGTCACACTGCTATAGTTGTTTTGTTGTATGATTAAAATCCCCTGATTCCTAGCATAGAGCCTTGCCTTTATTGAGTGTACAATAAATATCAGTTTATTGATAAACACAAAACTTATTCATGATCATTAAGCATGTCATTTTCAGATTTTTGTTGTTCTATTAATGCAGAAAAATGTAGAAATCAATGTCAAAATCAGTGCATTAATCAAACACATCTTATAAAAGGGATCACTTTTCAGTGTATAATGAAGTCAATGTTTCAGCAACACTTTAAAAAATATTCTAGTTTCCAATTTTGAGCTTTTACTTTTCATGAAAACATTGGCCTACCCCCTCTTCTAACTACAATCTCTTGTGTTGCTTAATTATTCTTTACCAAAGCTTGCTTGAATTTGTCATAGTCTTTCCACTCAGCTTTGAGAAGGGGAATTTAGATTGTGGTTCCCACACCTTGATTGCTTATAAGGTCCAGAGGCTTTTAAGACTAAGTCAGGCATAGTAATGTTTTACAAGACTAAATTTCTTGGCAAGGGAAATGACATCTGCAGAAAGATGGGAATTCTTTTTTAATCATTTTTTTTTCTTAAGTGAATTACTGCAGATGGAGCTGGTGATTTTCCTTGGCATTGGATTTTATGTCACACAAGGACCTGTACTCTTCTAAAAACATTGCCACAATTTGTTGACTCTTTGTCAAAAGTTTTGACAGTTTGTTGGCATATGATATATTGCTGTACCTGTCTGAATGAACTTAAAAATTCGTGTATTCAAAAGAAATATTTATAAATACTTCAGCATTTAACATGGATTCAAGAGTACTTAGTGATTATTTAAAGCACCTACATTTTGAATTCCAATCCAAGTCATGTCTTTCTGAGGATGGTTAACCCAGTTTACTTAGCAGTCATAAAAGAAATGAGAGGAAACTTCCCAATAGCTTAGTGACTTTTTATTTCTAGTGAGTTTTTGGTACCATTAAAGTTCTTTTTAATAATGAACATGTGAAATCCTTTTGAGTTGTTCATCATTTTAAAAAGAGGTGCTCAGTATGTCTTTTAAAATTTCAAAGATTGAAACCCTGTCTGTGGATATTTCTTTTAACTTTACAATTGTAACTTTGAATGATCTCCCATCCTGATTATTTATATGTTGTTAGATGAGAAATGCTTTGATATTGCTGCTTTAATCAGAGTACAAGATCACCAAACAATCTACAGTGTTTACTCTAAAACCTGGACACCCTGTGGTATTTTTTCAGAAAGAGTAACCTGTAACTTCCCCTTACCTGGGAATAAGGACAGCCATTTTGGAAGGACATGATGAGTGAGAATTTCACACCTGGACCCATTGTTGACCACAGTGCTTATGCCATCCTATTATCAAACTTCTGGTATTTAAGAATGGTTTGAATCTTCAAAACATTAGAAATCACTAAGCTCTTTTCATTTATTAATTGTAGGGTTTCTTGAGAGGTGGTGTGGAATAATAAAATTAGATTGAGTTCCAGTTCTGCCCACTGGCTAATCCTCTTCATACAAGTCTCTTGTCCTCTCTAAATTGTCTATTACAGATCTATTCAGAATGGATGTGATAATCAAGTGAAATAATACATATATGAGTAGTAACTTATTATACTTGTTGGTTAAAAAGAAGGGGCATGTGTAAACTACCAGCTGTTCCAGAGTCAAGTTGTATAGTAGTAGTAAGTACATCATCGTGACTGAGGAATATTTCCCATAGAAAATGGGAAATAGGATTGGATTCAAGATTCAACTACAAAGAATAGATGTTGTGGTATTGGGGATTGATCCTGGGTGTGCTCAACCCCTCTGCACTATATCTCCAGCCTTTTTTTTTTTTTTTTTTAGACAGGGTCTCCCTAAGTTTCCCTGGCTAGTCTTGAATTTACAACCTTCTTATATCAGCCTCCCAAGTAGCTGAAATTACAGGCTTGAGCCACCCAGAACTACATTTCTGACAGTGTGCTGAAAGTGGCTGCATAATTAGAGACAAACTACTAGGAAGGCTTGATCTTCTGAAAGTGATTTCCGAGAGGATGTTGTGTGGCCAGAGATGTCCATAGAATAGCAATGTGAGAGAAGATGTGAATAAAGAAAATATGAAATCTAATTTCAACCGGGCACAGTGGTACATGCTGTAATTCCAGCAGCTGGGGAAGCTGAGGCAGGAGGATCACAAGTTCAGAGCAGCTTCAGCAACCTAGCAATGACTTCTCTCAAAATACAATTAAAATGGGCTGGGAATGTGGCTCAGTAGCTAAGCACCCCTGGGTTCAATCCCTGGCACACACAAATACACAAAAGCCCCCAAACATCTCCCCCCACAGGAATCCTATTTAAATATAGATGAAAAGTTAAGAATAAGAAATTAGGATTAGCTTCTAGCTAAAGGCTTCAGTGTTAAAGGAACTATACATATCCATTCTTTTTATTCCTGATAATATAGGTGTTTAATCATATTCTTTTATACCTCTATTTAAGCAAATAATTAAATAACTACCAAATACTTTCTAAATGTGAAACATTGTGAGAGAATCAAAGAAATGGCCATAGATAATCCTCTACAAAGCACCAACAATTTTAAGAAGTATGATCATCATTTTCTTAACCAATGAATTTCATTTAATCAGGTAGCATCATGTGAATTTAGTGGTCACCATTCCCAGCATGAATTTTACTTGTGATCTTTATAGTTCAAGATGACTTTGTGATTAGACACCAGCCATCTGGGTGATGTTTGGAATATTTCAGTTGAGGTGGTAGCTGGGTGGTAAGGAAAAGGAGGAGGAGGGAGAGAATTTTCCAGTATCCCTCAAATCACACCATCAAAATTGCTTCCTACATAAGCCCAGACCACAGGGTCAAGCAGTACTGCCTATGGAAGGAACAAAGAGCCTTGTGTGCTCACTCCACAAGGCTGAGGTGTGATGTGACCTTATCCCTGAGAGGTCAGGAGCACGTCCAAAAGCCTCCCACCACTTCTGGTGAATAAGAGTGCTATAAAACACGAGAACACAAAT
Organism: Tamias sibiricus; assembly: GCA_025594165.1. NCBI lineage: Eukaryota > Metazoa > Chordata > Mammalia > Rodentia > Sciuridae > Tamias > Tamias sibiricus. Next base: position 39,783,905 of record CM046670.1, on the reverse strand, counting down.
CTAATGGCTTAATGCTTTGAGCTCTGATTTGGTTTGCAAGGACCTATCTTTTTACATAGTCAATGAGCTGGATTGACTGGATTCCTTTAGGGGAGGGAAAAACAGATGTGTAGTTGGCAAAATGGGAGTCTAATCCAAACATGTAAACATCACTGCTTGGAGGAATTTAGAATGGGGTCCAAGAGTGTGAAGGAAAATATATTTGAGAACAGGGACCCCCCCCCTCCTCCACCATTATATTGTCTTTGGCATAGCCTGGTCATCAGTAGCAGTCATTAATGGTTAATGACTGGTCACAAACTGGAAAGTGTGGGGTCACATGATGAGGACCTGTGGCCGGTCACAGAGAGGCCTTTTTAGCTGCTTCTCTCCTTGGGTGGGATGGGATCGTTCATGAGCTTGAGTCATATTCATCCACATATGCCTTCCTAACTATACTGTGCAAGCTATCCAGAGCTAGATACCTAAAGGAATTAGATATCTGTCTTTCAATTTCCAGAACCTTATTTTCAGGGGCTCTTAGTCATGATCTTTCCCTAGAAAAGGAAGAAGGACAAGAAGTTATACTGAGAATATCTTGGGAAATGGTATCCCTTGCTTACTCTGAAATGCTTGGCTTCAGGATGGATTGAATCAAGGGGTTAATTTGTTTGTCAAAGATGGCTGACTCGAAAACCACAGAACGGAACTTACCCAAGTCTACAAAGTTCCCCAGAATGACAACTTCTGGATTCAAACATCAGGAATCTAAAGTCATTTAGCATTGACATAAAGTGATCCTACTCACAGTTTACAATCAAGTTTTTACTTTGAGGCCCTAACAGAAACTGTAAGTAGGTCGATTCAAGATGTCTTTTTCAGATCTGTAAGCGAATCCCAGAAGTTTGACAGAGGACGTCTATGCCTGTCTCAGTCAGCACTAGGCCTCATTCACCTTCCTCTTTGCTTGTTTGTTTTCCAAATTCCCTATGGCCTTCCAAGCCCACTGCAGGCCCTCTTAAGGTTGCCAGATTTAGCAAATAAAAATATAAAGCATCCAAGCCAGGAGCGGTGGCCCATGCCTGTAATCCCAGCTCTTGGGAGGCTGAGACAGGAGGATAGCAAGTTCAAAGCCAGCCTTAGCAATGGTGAGGCACTTAGCAACTCAGTGAGACCTTGTCTCTAATAAAATACAAAAAAGGGCTGGTGACATGGCCCAGTGGTCGAGTGCCCCTGAGTTCAATCCCCAGTACAAAAAAATAAATAAACAAAAATAAAGCATCCAGTTAAATTTCAATTTCAGATAAAAAAAGAAACTAACCCGAGACATTTCTTTTAGTATAATGATGTTCCATGAAATATTTGGGGCATGTTTATACTAAAAATTATTTATCATTTATATGAAATTTAAATTTAACTGCATATCCTGTATTTTTATGGCAATCCTATCCCCATGAATATCTTTTTTCAAGTGCCAACATTTGTAGTATATTTAAGTTGAAACTGCCTATTCAGACTAGTCAAGATCATTAAGGAAAAATATATGATAACATAAAACTCCAAATACTTGCAACACTTGAGATGTTTTTAAAGAAGTGTGTGTGTGTGTGTGTGTGTGTGTGTGTGTGTGTGTGTGTGTGAGAGAGAGAGTGTTCTATCTTTCTGTCTTAAGAAGTGTAGATAAAGTCTAGAAGTCAGTATCTTGAATTAAATATGGGTGTTTTTAATATTTTTCCAGCAATCATGTAGTATGTTTAGGTTTCACCTTAGCATCAAGCTATCCTTAAAAAATTTTTTTATCTTTGATTATTCATATAATGAGAGGGTGAACATCAAGGAGTCCTTCCTTATCTATCTATATGTAGCTAACTTCAGATAAAGTCCTATAAATGATGGGGAAAAAACCCAATAACAGAATAGTTTGTCATCTTAAGAAACCTGGGAAACAGAGTAAGCCTCTAGACTGAGTAACATCAATCATGTATGTAGCCACGTGCTTAACCCTGGGAAATGTTGGTCAAAAACTAGTACATTTATTTATATAAAACTAAAAGAGCACAAACTAATATTGGAAAAGAAAGCAGATTCATGGATGCCCAAGAATAGGGTGGGAACTGGGAAGAGGGGAAGGGAGAGCTTCATAAGGACACAGGGAAATTTTAAGCAGTGACAGATTTGCCATCTTGATTGTGGTAATGGTTTCATGGGTGTATGCATATTTAAAACCTTATCAAATTATACCATTACAACGAGCAATTCATGGTATCAATTATACCTTAATACAGTTGGACAAAAACTCAAGTATTATAAAATAAAACTAGTATGTGTATAATGTTTTGGATGTGAGGTGTCCCACAAAGCTCCTGTGTTAATGCAGGAATATTTGGAGGTGAAATGATTAGAAAATGAGAGCTATAACCTAGAAAGTCAATTCTAATTTGAAAGGACAACTATATTGGTGATAACTGTGGGCAGGTGTGGCTGGAGGAGGTGGATTGCTGGGTGCCTGTCCTTGGTATTGCATCTTGTCTTCCTGACTCTCTCTCTCTGCTTCCCAGCTGCCATGAGCTGAGTAGCTTTCTTCAGCCATGCCCTTTGGCCATGATGCTCCACCTCACTTGGGCCCAGAGCAATGAAGTTGGCCAACTATAGACTGAAACCTCTGAAACCTTGAGCCCCCAATTTAACTTTTCCTCATTGAAGTTGTTCTTATTCGGTATTTTGGTCACAGTGATGAAAAGCTGACTGTCACAACATGTTAAGCTCTCTTAGAATTTTAAAACATTTTTTAGTGTGCTCTGATAGGCTCTGTTAAGATAGGCACATTGCCTATTAGAATGACTGGAATTGAGGAAATTTCCATGAAGAAAGATGTATGTCTTATACTTCTCAATTGCTAAAACCTCAAGTTCTGGCAATGGCCCTGGTACATAGTGAAGGTGCATGTTATATTTTGAATGAATAGATAGATAGAAGCAATATAATCGCAAAGCATAGCAGAGAGAAGGATATACTGGTTTGAATAGGAAGATTTATCAATTATGTTTGGCTGTTAGTAACAGAATCCCAACCACAGTGAATATATATTTACTCTTCCATGCAACAGTAGTTCAGAGACAGGCCATCTAAGGCTGTTTGGTGGCTCTCCAAAGGCTTTAGGAACTTGAAATTCTTCTGTTTTTCTGCTTCACAACACGTGAATCAAGGACAGCTAAATTTCCAAGATGACATTGGGAAATTTAACCATCACAGTCGACTTCTAGACTACAAGAAGGGAGATGGTCGTTCCCTTCTGCTGAGACCATTCCTTGTCAGTGACCTTATCTGAAGAGTCACATAACATTTTATCATTTCATTGTATTTAATAGCAAGGGATCCTGGAAAAGGTACATTATATTTCAGATGTCAATGTGTACAAGTAAGAATCAGTTTATGATAACAGGGAAGAAGAAGAGAATGAGCATAAGGCAGCAACTAACTGTCCCCACCTTCGGGTACACAAGGTTACTTTTGTGATTACTTTTTCTCTTGTTCTTGGAATCATAGTTGAATGGTAATCAGGTTTATGGAACACATTTCTAGGTGCCTCTTTTCACTACTCCAGTCTTTTATTTCACAACAAACATTAGGCCGACATGAAGCAGATTGAAAAGGAAGTAGCTATACCTAGAGGAAACTAGCAACACTAAATTCCAACTTACAGATTCATTCTTCCACCAAGCAAGGAATACAGGTCAAAGGCCGTTATAATAAAAACATTGCCCAGATTCTTTTATTTTGTTGTATTGCATATTTCTTAAGACAAATGGGTTATTGCCTAAGGCTCAGAAATCTTTTGCTATATAGAGATTTTTGTCATAATAGTATTTGTTGTGATGAAATTTGACCTATATTATATTTCTTTACGTCTGCTGCCTAATTTCCCTTAGGGCAGTGGTTTTTAAATTTTTTTAGTTGGGGAAATCCTTTGTTGGAACAAAATCTTATGGAAACACACAAATAAAACAGATAAAAGATGTGGCTCTAGGTGAAAGACTGTGAGTAGAAGTACCCTTGAAACCCCACCAGCTCCTCTGTTTTCCCACTCCCACCCAGCACTTTAGACCACACATACAGTATGTGTTTGAGCAATGGCTTAAGATCTTATAAATTATTTATTTTCACTAAGATTTAAATTCCCTATAGTGAAGAATAAGGAATAGTTCTGGAAAAGATTTTCTTTTACCCTCTCATTTCTTAAGCTACACTTCAATCTCTCAATTTGTATGTCAGTTAAGAATGTGAGAGTCAATAACCATTTGGTGTTTTTAATGGTAGATTGGTGTGAAAAACAGAAGGTAGCCAACCGCAGAGGTTATGTTGTTGTAAAATCTAGTTATAGCACGGAAATATGGATCTTTCACACACTATAACACAACACACACACACACACACACACACACACACACACACACACTTTCTAATGGGAGTGAAATTACCATGATCATTACTCATTTAAAAAAAAATAGAATCTAGTGGTAGATATCTTTGTTATTTGTTTTCCTTTGATTGTCCTATCCATTACTAATATTTGGGGAATCAAAAATAAAATCTGAAGTTATTCTATTTAAAAATAAAGAAATTTTGAGAGGAATAGCTTTGAAAATGATATATGAGAAATCTCCATGTTTTATTATTTTTATCATTGTGAACTAGGTGCCACGAAATTTTTTAAAAGGGAAGTAAAGAACATGAGTCCACTTGACATTTTTGCTAAAAATAAATAAAGGCTCTTCACCAAGGGAATTTTTATTATAATCTAAAAGAATGTGTAATAATTTCCATTTTTGCTACATAAAAAGTAATCTCCATAAACACATTTTATATTCGGTAAGTTCGTAAACTCTCTTGTGTTGCAGGTACATTTACGTTGCTGCCTAAGACAGTGGTGCTCAACGCGGGTCGTACTGCCCTCATGGTGGCATTTTGCAAGTGTCTGTGGGTGGCTTTGTTCAAGTGGAGTGTGTTGGGCTGCATGTCCTGTCAGGCACTGGTGGGTCCTGAAAAGGAAGTTATGGCCACACCTGCAGACTTGTGGCTGTCCCACCAGATAGCCACCCTATTTCACAAATAAGTGCAGAATATTTTTGCATGGTTTTAAAGAATACTGGCCCTAAAAATTTAGTGAGATATTTCATCTTTATTTTGTTCAAAGTTTTCTCAAGGTTTGCTCACCATGTCATAAGGTCATGTCACTGGGGACAGAACCACTGTGGTGTCTTCTTTACCCCCAGCCCTCCCCTGTAGCATTCTTACCAATGACTCAAGGAATAGTTATAAGCACCTTCTCGGGTTCTTGTCTCTGAGTGTTACATGTTGCACTAGAGATTAATTTCTTATGAGCTATTTTGCTTCTATTTCTCCTTCATATTTGACTGTTGTTATTGACAATTTGTAATTCCTATTAATTTTTTTTAATCACTTGGGATATAAATAAAATAATAATAAATAAAAAATAACATTGAGTGATACCTGGTTCTGATAAAATTGAGAATACCAGTACAGGGTTTCTCAATCTTGGCAATATTTTAGCCCAGAAAATTCTTTCTTGTGAGATCTATTCTGTACACCATAGATTCTTTAGTACCCTGCCTCACCTCTACTTACTGGATGCCACTAGCAATACCCTGGCCATATCCCCCAAGTTTTGGCAACCAAAAGTGACTCAAGACATTGCCACATGTCCCCTGGGGGACAGTATCACCCTTAGTTGAGAACATTAATATAAAATATGATAAGAATTCTAGAATTGTCAGATGTGTTCCCTTTCCCATTACTTTTTTTGGGGGAGGGGTGTACTGGGATTGAACTCAGGGTCACACTGGACCACTGAGCCACATCCCTAGCCCTACTTTGTATTTTATTTAGAGACAGAGTCTCATTGAGTTGCTTAGCACCTCGCTTTTGCTGAGGCTGGCTTTGAACTCAAGATCCTCCTGTCTCAGCCTCCAGAGCCGCTGGGATTATAGGTGTGCACCACTGCACCTGGCTCCCATTATTTATTAATGAAGGACTGGTATGTTCTTTGAGACTGCTATCAACTGCTACTGGGTGAACTTCAACATCCCATTGTGACTATGCTACCCATCACTTCTTTCAAACCTTTTGAGCATCTGTTTCTGTTCTTAGAGGAAAGTCACTACAGTGGATGAACAGAGGGCTAGCCCAGTTTTGCCATAACCTACTTGTTTGACCTTGGATAAATCATTTCATGCCTTTGGACTATAGCTTTATCTGAGGTAACTTAAGCTCTGAAAATCTTCATTCAATTAATTTTTTTGATTCATGTCTTTTAAAACCTGTTCAACTGTGGGAAGTTCTGATATACAGTTTGGCAGTAGACACCTCAAAAAATGCTGAGAAAAATATGAGTTTAAAAACAGTGATATCAATTTAAAAATTCAGAGAATTTAAAAAGAACTGTAGTTAAAAATATGGATTAACTGCTGCTTAACAGAATCTACATTTGCTTAAATTCGTCTTGTTAAAGAACCTTGCTCTGAAATACAGCAAAGAGTCTCACTGGGAGAATAATAAAGGGATACACCTGTGCATCCTTTGGGAGTAGAGTGAGCTGATAATTTGTCTATGATCTGGATTGACAAGGGACAGTCAGATGAAGACTCAAAATGACACTGGTATCTATATTGAGACTCTGGCTCTAAAAGGCCAACCCATGTGGATGACAGATGAAAAAGTCATATAATGTTTCTTCCACCTGACTAATAATGGGATATTTGGAAATAGAGAGAACTTAACAACTAATTGGTTGGATTTTCACATTTTTTTCCCTATGGCTTTGACATCAGAAAAATAGAGCTGAATTTATAGTGTTATCAATAGGCATTTAAATTTAAGAGGTCTCACTCATGGGTATTCCCTATTCCCATGCATAAATAGGCCCTGCATACTCTATCGGTCAACAGTGTTGATAACTATGAATTCAATGCTAAACTGAAAGGATATTGCATTCCTGTTGAAGGGGAAACTTACAAAGTATCCACGTATGCCAGGCATACATTACCTCTTGTCCTCAGAATGGCTTGCAAGGTAAGCATTGTCATTCCTATTTAAAAGATGTAGACACTGAGTCTTTGAAATGACCTATCCAAGATCATTTAATTATAAAGGGGAACCCAGACCCTTCTGATTCCAACATTCTTACTGTTTCCACTGAACTGTTATAGTAGCCTTCCATTAACTGAGGCTAATTTCAAGGTTAGTGTTATATTTCTCAAATGCTACCTGTGGGCCAAAGCACAGTTGAAAAGTTGTAAAGTTTGGGGCATCTTACATTTGATTCTCCACTTCCTTCTGTTTCTTTGTCCTCTGCCCCCTTTAATATCTGACTATACTCTAGGCATCACAACCCCACTCTGCTATCTGGATGCTTTGTGGTTTTTGCGACACCATACTTAGCACAATTCTAAGAGAATCCTCCCTGTGTAAAATCTCACCCATGCACAATTTCACTTTCTTTGGACTCTGCTGTTTGTTGGGTGGTGAGGTGTGATTATAGATTTGCAGACACATCCACCTGCAATTGGGCTAGATGCTGAGCCTTCTAGGGGACCAAACATGTTAACCAAGACAATGGAGAAGTTGGAGAGATGTTGCAGATATCAGACTTAGTAGCAGAGTCATTTCTGCCAGGACTATCAACATTATTTTAAAATATTTTTTAGTTGTAGATGGACACAATACCTTTATTTTATTTATTTATCTTTATGTGGTGCTGAGGATCCAACCCAGTGCCTCACACATGCCAGGCAAACACTCTACCACTGAGCCACAACCCCAGCCCAAGGACTATCAACATTTTTATCGAGATCAAGCCCCTAAGCTCAAGTGGTAAAATACTGATAAGATATTTCAGTTCAGTGAGCTTAACAGGAAAAGTAAAGGGATACCTGTAAAATACCTTGGCCTTTATGCATCTCTTAAGAAATATCCTGTACTAAAGTCTCCTTGATATTTAAATTTGACCAAAACAATAAATGTCCAGGGAGTTTAGGTTAAAGTTGACAGAAGAAGAAGAAGAAGAAGAAGAAGAAGAAGAAGAAGAAGAAGAAGAAGAAGAAGAAGAAGGAAGAAGAAGGAGGAAGAAGGAAGAAGAAGGAAGAAGAAGGAAGAAGAAGGAAAAGAAAGAAAAAAAGAAAGAAAGAAAGAAAACAAACTTAGGGGAACTTGGTGTGTCCATAATAAAGAGTCCTAACATGGTATAAATAGCAGCAACACAGAGGACTAGGGAGGGCATGTTCACAGTTTTTGCATGACCAAGGTGTCAATTATTTCATTACATACAAAGAAATTCTCTGAATTAATCAATCATCTAAAACTTATTAAGCACTTGCTGTATTCATGGCCTTGTGCTGGGGTACAAAAAAAGGACACTTGCTTGTAAATGAAGGGCTTCAAATAATTTAGTATATTGACAAAAGCATATAACTTAAGTGAGGTTTGCAGCAGGACATGGAATTAGTGTAAGTATTGTATACTCATTTTTGTGCTTATTTTCTCAGCAAATAATTATACGAGGGCTGAATAGTCCATGTTAGACACTGAGAGATAAAATTGAGAAAGTCACAGTCTCAACCTCAAGGGCCAATTGTCTGGTCAGGGACATGCAATATAGTATGATGATTCCAGTAAAATGTGACTGGACCATGAAAAGATCAGTCATTCTGGCTAGTGTTACTTTGGCAGCTTGCTAGTCTTGAAGCGATGAGAAAACCATCTTGGAGGAGGTGATATCCACGTTGTGACCTGTTGGATGAGGAGTGAGCCAGGCAAAATATGGGGAAAGTGGGTCAAGAAGGAGAGAGTGAACAGCACACTCAAGACTTGGGGACAAGAGAAAGAGAGAGAGACTGGTCGGGTGGGGACAGTCAGTAGCTCAATACTGTAAGAATTTAGAATTTAAGGCATAGAAACAGGGGCATGTGGGTGGAGAGGTAAAGAAAGGTGAATTCTTGAAGATCGCTGAATTCTTGCCAAGGAGGTTAGATGTTATCTTGGGGTCACTGGGGTGCCATTGATGTTCCAATCATGGAGGCCAATTCAATGATTAAAGTATGGCATATATAGCAAAACGGCACTATTGCTTTTCTGGAAAGCATCGTCAGCCAACAGAAAGGCCTGAAGCTAACAGCCAAAATATCTTGAAATTGTCAACCCATCTGCGGTGGAGAATGTGGCATGACGTGTTCCAGTGTGTTCTTTCTTCTCTCCACGGAGCTCTCTGTGCTGAGATTCTTTAGAAAATCAGCAAAAGGTATTTTTGAATAAGAAGTAAGTAAAAGTCGTAAAAGACTTGAGTTAGAATAGATATGTTGCAGCTGTTTCTGGCTGAAGCCAGAAAGCAAAAACTAAGCAGCTGACACAAATCTCCTTGTAACTTTTATTGAGCAGACAGCCTCCTTTCACCCCACCACCTTGGTCTAACTCTATGGACTTTTTTTTTTTTTTTTTAATGTGAAAAGTTTTTTTAAAAAGTTTTAAACTTATTAAAATATACAACTTGACCTGGTTAATCTGAACCAGTTTGCAAACTCCCTTTATATTTGGACAAAAAAATAAACCTTCAGATTAACAAACTCTTGGCAAATTCTCGGCCTCTCATGTTAGCAAATTCTTTACTAGTTCCATTTCCGGCTCCCCAGACGTGAGGATGAATTAAGGCTGGAAGAAGCAGGCCTGGCTGTAATTACATTAAGTGTTTTACGCAGTAAGAAAAAGTGTGTCACAGTGTACGGATATCCATAAGGTGACATTGGCTCTGATCGGCCAAGTTTTGGGTTGCCTCCCAGGTTCTTGGATCCAGTAATGGAGAACGCTTGGCCAGAGACACTTTCTACCTTTCCAATCATTACACATTTTGTTGTTAATGTAAGTGATAATGTCGCTGGCTAGACAAATGGAAGGGTAGAGGTGGATCCTGTATGGCAGAATGGAAGAAACTGAGTTGCTCCAACTCAGTTTGCAGACTGGTTTAATGTTGCTTCAGATCTTAAGAAACCAGGCTCTGGGGACCACGTGAGGGAAGGTGCCTTCTGGGTAGAATTGTCATCCTAGAACTGGGGAAGAGTCAGAAGTATCTATCTGTCATCTCCTCCCTAGTGTCCTCCTTGCTTTGTTCCATGACTCACCTTCTTCAGAAGCCTTTCCCAATGAATCTAAGTCCGTCTCAATCATTTTCAAAAGGTTACTGTCATTGGAAGATACAATATTACTTTAAACTTGTCCCAGTTCTCTATTCTTGTCATTCCCCCACCCCCTTCTTTTTATACAAGGGTTGAATATCTTTTGCTTTTCCTTTGGCACTGTGTTCGATGCTGGCCATGCATCCAAAGGTTTGAGGGCATTCTGAAAGACCGTAAAGCTCAGAAAGAAAGAGCGTAATGCTGGCACCCGGCTACCTTGCAAACAACTTTTCCCTGCATAATCCCACTTATTACTCTCGTAAAATATAACACTATCCTTATTACTTTTGGCAGTAAAAGAAAGCCTCTAATGTGTACCTTTCCTACCACACCTCACACACTTCACTATTAAGGGAGTTCTAAATAGAGGGGTGGAAAGACATGGAAAGGCCAGATTCCACCAGTGGGAGCCAAATGACTTGGAGTATGCAGGTTTGTTCCCGCCCTTAAAGTGGTCTGGGAAAATGTAAACCTTTATATCTTAAGTGTGACCCACTGGCCCTCCAGTGTTTTGAAATGGAGTCCTCCTTTCAAAAACCTCCCCTGGTCCTTCCTTGAGGAAAAGTAGTCTGAAACTTGCTTTCAAAGCCCTTAAGTGTAAAATAAACAAGCATTCAGTCAGTGGGGTCCCTGATGCCTGCTCTACCACAACACATTTTGAGTCATAAATCATGGCTCTGACAAGCCCACGATGACGCATTGTGTTAATGCATCATAATGACAATACTGATGAAGTATGAGAGCAATATATCCTGTAAGCCTATCACTTTAGGATTCTGTGTTTATAGATAGCCGAGGCAGGGTTTGAAGGCAGCAAAACAGAGAAAGAGGCACATGGGAGGATTTAGGATGCCGATCATTTTTTTTTTTCCTGACAAACTAAGAGCCAAAAAAAGAAAATCAAAAACTTCCACCATTCCTCAGACACTGATGCCCTGCCTCTCTAACTAGGGGGTCTGCAGGAGCCCTGTTTGGGGATTGGCTTGAATTGCAGTTGACTATGAGCCGTGGAGATTTGGCCTTTGTCGCCACCCGTAGTCTCACGGGATTGTTGCAGGATCTCGAGTGACTTGGCCGAAATTGCTGATCGGGTCAGCGCTATTTTAGGGTGTGTTTTTGGCGTGTGTGAGTCGTTGTTAGAACCAGAGAGAAAAGTTATCAGAATAAAAAGCTGTTTGTCTCCAGTTTGCTTCTGAAGTTTTTCCCGCGGCTCCGTTCCTCCAAGTGCTTCAGGCGGCAACAGGTGGCGGCCCGTACGGGGAACTTCGGAGCGGACAGGTAAGAACTGAAAGGTCTCTAAAGATGGGTTCGAATATAACTGAATCCCAAGTGATAGAGGCTATGCAAAGACTCCTTGATATACCTGACTCTGTTCTCAGTGAGGAGTATATAGACAAAAGTGAAAGTGATCAAAAAAGTGTAGATTCCACTGGGCCAACTGAGACCAGTAAAGAGAGTATTAGAAGAGACCCAAAAATGACAAAAATCCAAGCTATTAAAGCTATTCGGGAGTTATTGGCGAAAGCTGAAGGATACTTGCTCTCACTGGAACCTGGGCCTCAGGATATTGCTGTCAGTGAAATTAGCAGTGGTGAGGAATCTAGTAAAAGTGATCCTGAGAAAATGAGGAAAAAGAAATTAAAAAAGACCGAGAAAAAGGTCCGTCAGGCAGAGGAGTCACTTGTGTCCTCTACTCCCCCATGGGTGGAATCCATTACAGAAAATATGAAGGGTATTACTAGGCATTTGCATACCCTAGAAACAGAAATAAAAAGTCTTTCTGATCGCTTATGCGCTCTCGAGGACAACTCACAGATACATTGGGAACCGCCAGCATTTGAAAAGAAAAATGGACAGAGTGTCCATCAGTCAGTAGATTTCAAAACAATAAAAAATCTCAAAGAGGCAGTAATGACTTATGGGCCCCAAGCTCCTTTCACGTTGAGTATGCTGGAGTCCCTTAACACCTTTAGCTTAACCCCCTCAGACTGGAAAAGTCTATGTAAAGCAACATTAAGCGGGGGGCAATTCTTGGTTTGGCGATCGCAATTCCAAGAACTTTGTATAGAAACGGCTAAAAGAAACGCGGCTGCAGGGTTTGAAAACTATAATATAGACATGCTCACAGGAGAAGGGCAATTCGCAGACTTACAGGCTCAAACAGATTATGACCCAGATATATATGCTCAGATAAATGCAGCTGCTTTAGAGGCATGGAAAACTGTACAAGGACCTGGGGATCTACAAGGTAGCTTGTCAAAAGTGATTCAAGGACCTAATGAGCCGTATGCCGACTTTGCTGATCGACTTTTGAGAACTGCAGGTAGTGTGTTTGCAGATGTTGACCAAGCTATGCCATTAGTTGTTCAATTAGCTTATGAAAATGCAAATAAATGGTGCCAAGCAGCCATCAGGCCATGGAGAACTAAAAAGGATCTTTCTGTATATATACAACTATGTAAAGATATAAATGGCGCCTTTGTCACAGGAAATGTGATTGCAGCCTCAATGAGAGGTGCTTCCTCTCAAAATTTCACAAAGGCTAAACGTAGATATTATAATCAATCAGGATATTCCAGGCAAAATTATCATAATCAATCAGGCAATTCTAGGAAAAATCCCAAAAGAGAAATAAGATCAAGCTCATACCGTGCCCCAGGCCGCTGCCCCAGGTGTAAAAAGGGAAATCATTGGGCCAATAAATGCTATTCAAAATTTGATATCCATGGAAATCCTTTGTTCAGGAATTCAAAAAACGGGGCACGGGGCCCAATACCCCGGGGCCCACAAATGTACGGGGCATTGCAGAAGGAGTATCCTCAAACATCCACTCAGATGGTTCCCCGACACAATCCCTACTACCCATCCACTCCCTCGCCAGAGGAACAAGAGGAAATGCAGGATTAGACCTCTGTTCCACCGCCCGAATAGTGTTAACACCTGAAATGGGGGTTCAACTGATTCCCACAGGAGTCAGGGGACCTCTTCCCTCAGGGACTGTAGGACTTATTATCGGGCGTAGTCCTAAAAGCATATTAGGTTTGCAAGTGACCCCAGGTGTAATAAACTCAGACTACAAAGGGGAAATAAAAATAATGCTTAGCTCACCCCAAAGTATAACTTCTGTTAATCAAGGAGATAGAATTGCTCAGTTGCTTCTCCTTCCCAATTTACATAATTCATTTAAAATGGGTATGCCTCAAGAAGGGAACAATAGAGGATTTTGTTCCACTGACGCAAGTCCCATGGCTTGCTGGGTTTGAGACTGTTCAAGGAGGCCTATGTGTAAAATAAAAATCCAAGGAATAGAAATGGAGGGATTAATAGATACTGGAGCTGACTCTTCCATTATTAATTTACGCCAATGGCCCAAGCACTGGCCTCTGCAAAAAGCTTCAACCAGTTTAAGAGGCTTGGGATATAATAA